>CM033349.1:15487145-15815587 GCA_019395295.1 Osmanthus fragrans
TTTAACAATCTAAAAATGGGCACCCAAAACATAAAACACAAAACGAATTTAAAACTCAAAACACAAAATTGAAACCCGAAGAGAATCCTCCCTAACTTTCTATTTATATATAGTACTATTCATTGAACTAAGCACCTGTTTGGCCCTATTTTTTAGAATGAAAATGGGAGAAATATTATTTTTTTTATTTTAAAATGAGTGGTTGAAAAGGAAGAAAAAAATTTCGATTTATATGTAATGTTATTTTATGAAAAATTATGTAATTAAAAATAAAAAAGAAAAAAATATAATATAATAAAATTTAATTTAATGATTATCAAACATAGGCTAAGTCATTAGCTTAGAACGTGGTGCCAGTGGTGACGCATTTTTCACGTTCTCTCTTCCACGGGAATTTAAATCAGAATATCGTCATTTCTAAGATTTGAAATTAAAAATATCGCGCTAAACACGGGACAATCACAGGGTTCAGTGCACAACTGTTTTTGTGTCAGGTGGGGCCCAGCCTTTGATGTTACTCTGTTACCTGTCTGGTTGAAATTTTTGGTGTGTTTCAGATTACGCGCTCAGAATGAACTTGGAAGACTCGTTTGTCCTTACGTGACGAAAAGAGGGAGCAAAAAATAGTTATAAAATTCGGCCAGACCAATGGGTACAATAATTTGATTCAAATGCAAGTGATTCGATCGAAATTTGTTTGATCGAGCTAATCGGTGGTTAAACCGTCAGTCCGATTGACCGATTTAACAGATTTTCAAAATTATCCACAAATTTTTTGAATCGAAGATGTGAATATTGAACCTCAAGATCAAATGAAGACCACCTTACCATTGATTCATATTAGTTTAACGTTATTTTTGTGAAATAATATATATGTATCTCATTAATCATTTATAATTTTTTTATAAATATTTTGAAAATAATTTTAGTCCAACGCTTTGATTTATTATATGGACTTGTTATGTATGAAAAGATTAATTTTAATTAAGATGAATTGAATATGTAATAAAATGATTAAATATTTTTAATTTTTTCTTAGAAAAAATTATATATTTTTTAAGTATTGACCCACTGATTCGACCAGTAACCCAAGACCCAACACCTCAACTGGGTTGATGTTTGTGTCAAGTCTAATAAATATGATCCTATTTATAGAGAATCTATAAAAACTTAACAAAAACGGAATTATGTCAAGAAGATATCAAAAAAAATACCATAACAAGAGTTCTAACGAAAATAGACTTCTAGGAAAAAAGTGAAAAAAAAGTGTTCTAAAAATGAACTATGCGACTATGGTTGTAAGCGATCCGATTTTATCGATTTTTGACAGATTTTCAAACCAAACCGTTTATACCGGTTTGAGAAAAACTCAAATTTATACATAATGGTTTGGTTTGATTTTAAACCGTCGGTTTCGCCGTATATTTTTTTGTCTGTCGTCCGATTTTAAACCGTCGATTTCGCCGTATATTTTTTTTGCCTGTCTATTAATTTAGGGGTGGATATTTTTTTTCAAAACCGGTGGAACAGAACCGGAACCATTTAGAACAGGTCGATTCTATTTCGGATGTTCTAAAAAATAATTTGATTTTTAGACAAATTATTAAGAACCAACCGATTCCGGTCTAATTCTCAATTCTAGTATGGGAATCGACGGGAACCGAACGATTTTCTTAGGATTTTTTTATTTTTTTGGTAAAATATATTATTCAATTTTCAATCACTTTTATAAAAAAAAAATAATAATAATAATAATAGAGTTCCTTCTTCATTTTAGACCCTAACACTTTTTTTTTTCTCTTTTATTATTTTATTCTATTTTCTTATAATTCTTTGATTAACTGATTCTCAGGTCAAATTAGAATATTGGGTCAATTTATACCTAAATAAATTTATTTACAATATATAATTTCATTTTTAAGATCCGAAATTTTTATTTTGTTTTCACTTTGATTACATAGTTGTTGATCCGATCAAATTTTTCATCTAGATTTTTACAAATTATAATCTATAGAACCAGAAGTTGCAATAATTTTTTAAATGATGTCCAATTCAATGTAGAATTTTGATTGAAGTTTGTTTAATCATTGGAGTACTATGCAATTTATATAAGTTGATGATTGTTTGGTGATAGTAATTTATATGGAATACAACGTGAGATTGTTTGATGAATCGTTTCAAACTTTTAGTTTAAGAGCCTATGAAATATATGAGTCTCATTTAAAAATAAATAAAAAGTTCAACACAAAGTCTTACAAGTTATAATTTAGAAATTTTCATTTTTTAATTTTTTTTTAATTTTTATATATTTTTTCGCCAATCTGGTTTGGTTTTAAATCGCAATAAAATTTCTCAAACGTAAACCAAATCATTTTTGACCTGTTTGGTTTGGTTCAAAATCATTTTGGTTTAATTTTCTGGTTTGACGATTTTTGCTTACAGCCTTATATGCGACCGCATAGTTATAACTCCCGCGACAGCATAGAACAACCAAAATTTCACTTCTTTGTTTCAGGAATAGTACGTGGCATAGCATCCTATTTTATACCATGCTATAGCATAGTTATTCGACTAGCCTTCATTTTTATTTGCTTGAATCAAATTCAACAATTGGGGTTCCTCTTCTATGCCCAAAATGAAAATTGATGCTTTACTTGTAACAGCCAGTGTCTCGGCCCATGTAACTTGAACAAGTAATTCGATGGATTCCTTGATTTTCTTTGCTCGTAATCTCGTCACTGGTCTTTCTTCCACAATTAACAGATCATTGCTAGCCTTCGTCACATGGTTCTCATCATCTGCCTAAGAGTAAAAGGGGTAGAGATTTTATATTCGTGGTGGTGGATAGGTTTATTAAAATGGTACATTTCATTCCACATTATAAGATGATGTCACAAACATAGTTGATTTATTCTTTTGAGAGAGTGTAATTCCATTGTATATCTAAGAGTATTGTATCTGATAGGGATGTTAAGTTCCTTAGTCACTTTTGAAGAGTTTTGTGGGGGGTATGATGAGAACTAAGCTTTTAATTTCTACTACATGTCGCCCACAAACAGATGGACAAATCGAGGTAATTAATAGAACATTAACTCGACTTTTACGCACTATAATCTCTAAGAATTTGAAAAAGTTGTGTATATTATTTACCATTGGTAGAATTTGCATACATTACGGTCATACATTTTACTACTTATTCTCCTTTTGAAATTGTGTACGGTTTTAATCTACTAACTCCGTTAGATTTAATTCATTTACCTATTGATAAAAAAGGCAGTTCAGCAGAAAGAAGAAGGTTGAATTGGTAAGGTCAATCCATGTGAATGTTCGACTTCAAATTTAAAAAAAAAAAAAAAAAAAAAAGAATGAACATTATACTTTCCAAGCTAATAAAGGAAGAAGATGTGTGACATTTGAACCCGGTGATTGGGTTAGGGTGCACATGCGGAAAGAACGTTTACTAGTCAACGAAGGTTTAAATTACATGCTAAAGGAGATGGGTCCATCCACATTCATTCAATCTGTAAGCATTGTATTTAATCTTCTGGAGGACTTGGAATTATCCTTCTCCTCTAGGATGCAACCTAGACCTTCTTTGGGCTGAAATACGTTATTTCCGCATGTATTCCTAAAACCAATCACCTGGTTCAGATGTGAAATGTCTTCTTCGTTTATTAGCTTGAGAAACAATTGTTCATTCTTCTTTTCAGTTGAAGACGAACATTCTTGTGAATTGGTCTTAGCGATTCAGCCTTCTTCGTCCCACCAAATTGCCTCTTTCATCAATAGGTAAAGGAAAAAAATTCAACGGTATTAATGGATTAAAATTATACACAATTATAAAAGGAAAATAAATAGTAAAATGCATGGCCATAATAGATGCAAACTCTATAAATGGCAAACAATCCTTACAATGTTTCAAAAGTTGAGTTAGTACACGAAAGTTGAGTTAGTGTTCCATTAACTACCTCGGTTTTTTAATCTATTTTGTTGGTGACATATAGTAGAAAATAAAAGTTTAGATCCCTACGTACCCCACAAGACCCTCCAAAAGAGTCTAAGAAACTTAACATCCTTATTATAGACAATTATTTTATAATTTAATAGTTCAAAATATGTTTTTGAATCAAGACTTGAACCTTGGACCTCAAGGGTTAGATGAAGACCACCTAGCCATTGGTTCATATTAGTTTATGGTTATTTTTGTGAAATAATATATATGTATCTCATTAATCATTTATATTTTTTTATAAAAATTTTGAAAATAATTTTAGTCCAACACTTTAATTTATTTTATATATTTGTTATGTATGAAAAGATTAATTTTAATTAAAATGAATTGAATATGTAACAAATACATAATAATTAATAATTTTAAAACTTTAATTTTGTCTTAGAAAAAATTATATAATTTTTAAGTGTGACCTACCAATCTGACCAGTAACCCAAGACCCATCACCTCAATCGGGTTGATGTTCAAGTCGGGTCTAATAACTTTTGGAGCAGAGTGTATGATGGGCAGATGAGTGATGGTGTTACTTTCTAGGAACGCGTTGGGAACAGTGGCGATGTGGACTTTGGTTTTGTATGAAATTTCTTTCGTCTTTTTTGAAAATAGTAATAAAATTTAGGGATAATTGCAGCATAAGTCTCAGACCTTTGAAACATTAGCAGACTTTTTTTAACCTTTCAATTATTGCATCCATCACCCCAAAACATTTCCAACCATGGCATCCCAAGCCCTTTTGGACGGTCATCCATTTTTGTATTAGTTGACCCAAAAAATTAAGTAAAACTATATATTTTATATTTTAAAAAGAGGTTAAAGAGTAATTATCTATTGAAATAAATTTTAATTAAATAAAAATAAAAATAAAGAACCAGAGTACCTCTTCATCTCCCTCACCACCCCACAACTCCATCACATCCCATCTTACTTCCTAAATCAAACCAAACTGCTATTTTGCATAGCCACCGCCACTCGCAGCTGCCGGTAACGACTTTCTCAACCATTTCATCTTCTTCTCCGACCCTGTCCTACTTCTATCCCCACCCATTTCATCAACTTTTAAATCTCATGCAATTTCAACTTCTACATAAATGATTTCAGTCATACAACGATCTAGATTCATAAATTTAAGGGAAAAATGTAGCCCTAATACCGAACTTTTCACTTTTATACAGACTTGATCCCAACCTTTAATTTATGACACCATTATACCAAATCTTTCAAAAACTCAAATCTAGAATCCAAATTAACATAAACCATTAGGGTCTGTTTGATTGCAAGGTGAAATTTGAGTGGAAAAAAAACGAATTGTAATGAATTGAATTGTCTAAAACTTGTTTTACTGAAAATTGTCAATTAATTGTATTTGATTGGTATAATTTTTCAACTGAAAATGTTGAAATTTTCTATATTTTAGTGTTCGTTTGACTTTATTTATCATGAAAATTGTCAATTAAATGGATAAAATTGTTTCAATTTTCTGAAAAAAAAAAATTTAACAAAAATTGGAAAATCGAAAATTATTTGTTTGGTTTTGTTTTTCATGAAAATTATCAATTAAAAGATTTTTTTTTATTACAACTGGTGATAGAATTTATTTGTATTGTCAAAACAAACAAAAAATGTGAAAAACAAAAAATCACCAAAAAGGTTGGAATTGAAATTCAAAAAAAAAAAAAAAATGGGTCACATGAGGCCAAAAATGGAAATGAATTTCCCAGAAAAATGGCTATCAAACAAGTCAAAAGTGAAATTGAATTTACTTTCTAACTTCCTAGGAAAATATGTGTGTGCCAAACAGGGGCCTTAGTTCCTTTGTTAGTTGATGAAAAATCAAAGATCTGACAAAATGCTGACTAATTTTAAAGGCAAAATGATAACTTTACATTTTTCATATAAAAAGGCTGAAATAAAAGAATTAAATAAAAACCGAAAAATGAAAAACATTACTCATCAAGTCAATATAGAGAGAGCAAGATTACAGTTTAGATGTATAAAGTTACATTACCTTCAAATGACATATGTGTTAGCTTTTATAGTATAGGAGGAGAAATGTTGATCATTGGATTAAATGACACATAGCATCATCTTGACGAATGAGGTTTTTCCCAAGTTGTATCTCCATCAATCCTAAGATGATGGGCACTTAATGATTCTGAAAGGTAGCCATCCCAGTGCCTAGGTTAGACCTTTGATTTGTGGATTGATGATTGGACTTGAAGTGTTACTGCAATGAGTTGTCACATCAATCAGTTGTGGGTGAATCTTGTATGGAATATTCCTTTAAAGGATGTGAATTGGAAGACGTAGTTTGTAAATGTGGCGGCTAGAAGCCTCAAAATTCTTTCCTGCAGCGTAGCATAGATGGCACTTCGACTCGGCTATCAAGGGTTGGACTGGACATAGCACCTCGTATGCATCACCTCAACTACTTTGTATGGCCTTACATCGACTAGGTGGGAGGAATACATCGTCATCTACTTTTTCTAGTTGAATATCAAAAATTATTCCACTATAGTCAACCAAATGGACCATATCACCAAGTTCATGTCCAAATCGGAGAACAAAAGTTGTTGGAAGTGATTGTAACCAATGTTTTCGAAATTGGATCGATCTATCGATTCAACCGGAAAACTTGGGAATCAAACCATATTATAGTGTAAAAACCAAATGTTAAGAAATAATAGCTAAATCCTGGAACTGTCTAGTTCAATCGAAAATCGATGCATCGATCACGATTGTTTACTGGTTTCACAATTGATATTTCGTAAAAATAAAATAAAATTAGTGTAATAAGAAGAAAAGAAGAAGAAGAAGAACGCTTCATTTCTGTTCCTGCTCCTATTGTCTAATAGTCACCGAAGCCCAGTATCTTATTAGTTAAATCCTTGCACAAATTTTTAATCAAAACATCCAAGATTTAAGTCTAAATCTAAATCAATCTTATGTATAATACATATATTTTATGTGTGAGAGAGAAGATAAGAGGCGATAGAATATGAATGAATGTTTAACTTTTGCCTCTGCCATGCATACTCTATAGGGGAAATTAGATCCAGTGCCCCTAAAAATGAGTTATTTGATTAATACCTTAAAATTAATTAAAACTATAAATCATGTATAATTTACCTTCAAACCTAACCCCCAACCCAGAGCAGATTGGAGAAAGCACAGAGGAAATAATGATGACAGTCTATCCTCATTTTTATGGACAATCTATCTTCATCTTCATTCCACTCTATCCTCTACCACCACTCCCTCCCTCACTCACTCTTCCTTCGTCCACCTAGATCACTATTCCGCCGCCCCACAGTTAAACGATGTTAACCCAAGTTCAAACCTATTCAAAACTCCACTTTTTTTCCACAACCACCTCCTCTGTTGGGTAGCCACATTTTTCTCCTCTCCACCCATCATCGCCTACCTCTTCTTTATCATCACCAAAAGTTTTCGACAACTTTGTGCCCTTCAACTCTCCAGTTGTATAAATTCGAGAATAAATGATAAAGTTGGAATTTTCCAACCTATATTCAGCCAAACAAGTTTATTTGATGGATATGAACTTGGAATCTGAATGAATACACACACATATAAGAACTATTTTGGGAAGTTTGATTTAGGTTATGTGATTTTGTTGGGATTTGACATCTGTAATTCTAATGTGATATCCAAATGTTCCTAAAAATTCTAAGTTTTGGAGGTTCTCTTTCGGGGTATAGTGATTGTCTCCATTTTTATTGTTTATAATTTGTGCTCTAAATTTGGGTTCTACTATTCTGAGTTCGATTTGCATTGCAATTTTAAGTGCTTATGTTGGTGGTGCCTCTAAGTGCACGCAAGTGATGATAGTGATGTCTGCAATTTGGGTATGGTGGTGATGGTCCTTTAGGAAAAATGAACATTATTTTTTTTTTCTTTTATTCTTGTTCTTTATTGTGAATTATGATTTGTAACTTTTTTTATTTTCTGCCATTTTTTTTTGAATTTATCACCTTTTTTTTTTTTCAAAACTCGTCACTTTTTTTTTTTTTTTAAATTGTCATTTTTTGAGTTTTGGTCACTTTTATTAATCTGTGTAGCTTTTTTTAATTTACGTTACTTTTTCGAATTCTTCACTTTTTAAAAAAATTTGTCACTTTTTTGAATTTTGTCACTTTTTTTTAATGTTTGTCACTTTTTTTCAGTCACTTTCTTGATTTCTATAACTTTTTTAGTATTTTGTCACTTTTTTTTTCACTTTTTTAGTGACAAACATAATAAACGTGACATTGTGTGAAATTATTTAATAAAGAAGTGATATTAAACTTTTAAAAGTAACATTGTCACCTTTTTTTAAAAAAAAGTTACGCAATGTCACCTTTTAAAAAAAAAGTGACAATTTTTATTAAAAAGTGAGACTATGTCACTTTTCAGTTTTACACATTATTTTTTACTTCAAAAAACCATTTTATATGAGTTTTCAAAACACCACTACTTTTAAGGGTATTTTTGTAAGTTGTCCTATTCTATATTAGGGTTTGGATTTTGGGTATATGGACTATAAAATTATTTTGGCCCATTTAATGATGTTGAAGTCTATAAGTAATAAATGTAAATAATTGGTCTTAAAATGCTATTTTAATTAATAAATTTTTTAATATAGTATATAAATTTATTTATTATTTTAATTTCAGGTCAATCCTGGCTCGATCTCAATTTGACTGATTGCTCCTTTAACTTTTCCAAGTTGATCATTGGGCCGATTTTCAACACATTGATTGTAACAAAAGAATTATAAGCATTCCATTTCATTTTTCCAATTTACATTAAGTCACCCCTTTCGTGATCGGCATGCATTCCAGTGTCCAATGGTAAACATGAAAGCACAAATTCTCCCAATTTGTGTCCCACTCCCACCATACTATATGTTATATAAACAGGCTTTCCCACGTCTTGCTAACATTATTGAATGAACTAAAAATAAGATAATGTTCAGTAGTTACCAGTCGAACGTCATAGTCGAACGATAATCTAATAGGTTGAAGCAACCTCTCCTATAATCTCCACTGTTGATTTTTGCATTGCGACAATTATAAAGAATCATGCATTAAGAAAACAGAATTTATAAACATTAGAAAACAAAGAACGTAAAAGAAAGAAATCTATGCACACAGGAATACATGCTAAAATTTTGTTAAAGGAACAAATTATGAAAACAATAAAACTATCTCAAACTTTCCACCAGATTACATATGGACCAAACATCTTGGGTTCGGAAAAAATAATGTTTAATAATTCAACTGAATTTTTAGACAAGATTTGAGTTAACTGGGAAAATAAAGAGACAACACATTGCAACCACATACTAAGAATTCTCCATACATCGACGAATTTCCAAACAGAACATAATATGTACGAAGAGGAAGAAGTAATGTATTGAAAGAAATGCTCACCTCGACTTGTTGAAGTTTGGCCACAAAAAGCTATTCCAGGTCCTCTTCCTTAATTTTTTAGTCAGATTCTGAGCAAGAATAAAAACTTAAGGTAATGCTAGAGAAATGTTTGGTAGATTTCTTTTATAAAATGGAAAAAAAAAAAAAAAACTCACATGAATCTATTTCTATTAGAGTGAAGAAAACATAAATGAAATTAGGAAACTATCAACTAATGATTGCGTTAATAATATATATTTGTTTGTGCGGGGCTAAATTTAAATCAAAGTTTTCATTTTTATTCAACATGGGATTTTATCCCTTAACATACTTTCGCAAGATGGTGGCTCATTTGAATAGATCAATTTTGAAATTGTGTGTTCATTTTTTGAGTCTTAATCGAATCTAATTGCTCGTTAGAGCTTAATAAACTCTAATACCATGTTAAAACTTGAAATTCCATTTTAAAATGTCAACATTTTTACTAGTAGTCGTCTAAATCCTTATAATATAGTTTAGTCAAAAAATTGATTAACAAGAACAGTGAGAAAAAAGGGTTTTAAACATAGAAGAATCTTTGCAGTTTCTAAATTCTTTTTGGACATATTGACAACCAAAAACACATCACGGGAACGGCAACAACATTTGGTTCTCAATTTTATATATGCAAATAAGTATTTAATTTGACAATTACGAAAACAGGATAATAAATCGGGATCATTACATAATGAGTACCAATATTCTTACATGACTAAAAATGAACACTCGTATGAAACAGAGCTGAGAAGCAGCCAAACATTATAATCTATGACACAATTAGGGGTGGCAAAATAGCTCGACAGTTCAGATCGTCCAAATTCGGCCCATGAAAAGTTCGAGCCGGGCCCAACTCGTGGCTCTGCCTGATCCAGGCCTGCCCGGCGAGCCACGCAGGCCGGCCTGTGTCATGGGTTTTTTAAGCTTGTGACCCAAAAAAATATTAAAAAAATAGATTAAACTGATTTTTTTTAAAGAAAAAATCGGGCTGGCCCAGGCTTGGCTCAGAAAAAGCTCGAGCCGAAGTCCGGGCCGAGCCCCAAAATTTTCAACGAGCTTTGGCTCGGCTCGGACTCCGAAAAAAGCCCCGTTCTCTGAGCCCAAGCCTAGAATTTGAGCTCGCGAGCCAGTTCGACCTGGCTCGTTGCCATCCCTAGACACAATTATTTCTAAGCAAAAAAATTGAAAAATCGATCAAACCAATCAAATCGAACAAATACGGGTTAGTTTGGGTCAGTTTGACATAAGTAATTGGTTTTGTTTTCTTTTCTTTTAAACAAAATCATGGTAGGTTGGTTTGGTTATGGTTTGAAGCCTCAAACCGCTGGTTAACCGAACCAACTCAACTCATTTACATGTTTAACTTTTTTTTAAGAAAAATAAAAATCAAAAGATAAGACATAATCTCGTAACTATATTTCGATTCACTTCAATCTATAATATTGTCGGTAAGTAATAGCACTGAAAATTTCATTTTAGAAGCTTATTATATTCTACTTAATATTTGTTCTCTACTTAGGCAGGCATGCTATATATAATCCATAAAAAATTCCTATGATTTTCATTGATGTATCTATTAACCTGATCTTATTTGTTAGTCAATAATTTTTGTAACATAAAGTTTTTTAATTCTTGTAATTTAAGTGGGCCCAAAATTTAGACAATTTTTAAAAAAATTTAATTTGGTCTAAAAGTTCAAACCAACTAAACCGAATCAAACCAGTTTGGTTTGGTTCGGTTCGGTTCGGTTTAAGAATTAGAGTGAGTTAATTTGTGTTGAAATTCATCAAAACCGATTAATTTGGTTTTGGTTTTGGGTCGAAGTCGAAAACGATCCAAACCAAACACGTCCAAGCCTAGACACAACACTCGATTTGTGAACAAACGACAGGAAATCAAAAAACTGAAAAAGCCTAAACCAAATATGAAAATATTAAATAATTTACCATTGAATCGACCCATTATATGGGGATTTCGTAAAATTTGCAAAAAAATTACGGAGATTTGCTTACCTTTACGATTCAATTTCTGAGTTTAGAACAAAATAATCCAAATCAGATATTTATATGTCGAACAAATACCTACCAAGAACCTACAACCCATTAACAAATCTACAGAACAATTCGTTTTAAGAATCGACCCAAAATAAAATAAAATAAATTCGTAGATCCGCCAACAACCCAAATGTTTTTATCCAATTTGATGACCCGATTATGAATATTTATAAAATACTTCTGTGTTCTCTCTTCTTTTTTATTTGTCGCCTGAATTGGGGTTTATTATAACTCAATCAGGATATATAAATTGTAGATAACAATAAGTTATTAAAAGCAGGGACTTCTAATTCAGGAAATGATGATGTCCAATTAAGAATTCAGAGCTTCGAATTGTTTAACATTCATCTACGTCATTTTTCTATCTCTTCCTACAATCATTATTCACGAAACAGAGTGTAATTACAGTTTGCCTTTGTTCTTACCTTTTTGGATTGTTGCAGTGAAGCTGAGGGAACAAAGTTTTAGTTCACTTGAGTTCGAATATCTGGTGGGCTACTGGAAGTTATTAATATTTACTGTAATCCGTTTCTCGGGAGAGTTGTTCATTTTTCATGATTAATATCTGAAAGTGCCTTCTACTTAAGTCATCAATGCATGTCATTTTTAACCACATTTCTGCATTGTGATCAATGTAATCAATCAATGAGTTCACGTAGTGTGGAACTACTTGTTCCATTATATCACAATTGCCGATGTTTGCTACAGAGTTTATCCTTTACTCCAATCACCAGGCCCTACTATTCCTTAACTCCCAGCTAAGGGTATCGAATTGCGTATTTCCCATGCCTTTATTACAGAATTTCTAGTTTGGGAGTTACACAATGGACATTTTAGTAAGGATAAAGTTGTTGGCCTCCCTAAAGAGACGTTGCCCATATCATTTCACAGTGTCGCACATGTCAATTAGGGAAGGCACGAAAATAGAATATTGGTTTGTACACTCCACTTCCAGTTCCACATACCCCATGGCGTGACCTTCGCATGGACTTCGTTCTAGGATTACCAAAAAATGCTAGGAATCATTACTCTATACAATACTCATGTATAAAGATTATATATTTTTCAATTTGAATCTAACCATAGTATAATTCAAACAAAATAGGAATTAAAGGTAGCATGAAACTTTGAATCAGTTATTCTAACTAGTAGAGGGTCACAATTTTCATATAAACCGGTCAGTCCGACGGGTTCCTATACGATTTTTTAATTAAAGGATTTTTAAATCAAATTGGATAGAATTTCGAATCAGTTCCTGATTTCTCCAGTTGAACCGATCAATCCGGTCCAATTTTCAAAACATTGATTTTAACTTCTAATTGATATTAACATTCTTAAAAGTTATGAGTTATACCCAAAAACACTTGTACAAATCATATTTGACTAATAGATGCCTTTCGTGCATCGCACGGGCTCTAACCGGCTCTTATTACAAAAGGGATCAAATTGGACACATTTATCGAGTCATTAAATATACTTGGAATTAAAAAAATTAAAAAATATAATTAAAATAATCATCTCGACCTCTATTACCTAACTTTAAGATTTAGCCCTTGTTTGGTAGCCATTTTGGGGGGGGGAATGTATTTTTGAATAGTTGATTGATGAAGAATGTGTGGTTAAAAATTAAGGAAAAATTTTGTGTTTGTGTGTAATATTATTTTATTGAAAAATGTGTGATTGAAAAAAAAAGAAAAAATATATTTTAAAAAAAATGACTATCAAACTGGGGCTTATTATGACATATCCAATGTTAATACACCAACAAAATGGCAAAAACCCTCTCCAACCATGCACGCACCATTTTTGTGCAAATGAATTTTGTACCATTTTTAGTGAAAATGGTGCGAAGTAATTTGTACAAATTGCTGTAAAGTAATTTTGTACTATTTTGTCCTTCATTTTGTAATTGGACAAAATTTTATTTCCTTTATGTCATTTTTTTTTTGTCATACAATAAATTTTAATAACTGTTGTTATTGTTATAATTATTATGTGCATTTATAATACATTTTAATCGTGTAATTAATAGTAATTAAGGAATGAGTTAAAATACTCAATAATTTTTAAAAGTTAAAATTGCAGTATTTGTGTTAGGTATGCTACATTTTTTTCATATATATTTATTAATGAATTCAATATTTCGTTGATTAAACATAATTATTTATTTAATAATTTATGTAATAATAAAATAATTTTTGAGATAAATAAACTCTTAAAAAATTAAAAAAAAATGAAAAAAATGATGAAACATTATTTATTTGGTGCAATTTTTGATGTTTTGAATTGAAGACGATTTTAAGTTTTGTACAAATATTAGAGAATGGCTTAAGAAAACGAAATAGCACCTTATGTGCCACCATTTTAGTGCAAAATTGACCCCAAATTTTTTTTTGATCGACAAATGTGTAGTATATAGATAAAAAATCATACAAATATTCCGAAGATACTCGGGTCAAACAATCAATGTTGAATTGGACATGTGGTTTAAGAAAACGAAATAGCACCGTATGTGCCACATGTCCACATTGTTGGTGCAGCGCAAAGTATGAATCTGCAAGATATTTTCTCTGGAAAGATAAAAATCTTATAGCATATTTATCTTCCCATTTTTCAATTGTAATGACTGTTCAATCTTAGCACATTTCTCAAGAAGTTTCATCTGGGCCTTCCTATGGTGCAAAGCAACTTCAGTTTTCGACTGGATGACTCAATTTTACCTCATTCGTTGAAATTTAATACGATAAAAATATCTTCAAGAGACTCTTTAAAATTTTACTTCAAAAAACTCTTCAATTTAATATTTTAAAATAGAGTTTGGAGAGTCAAACTCACTCTTCTATAATTCATTGCTTCAAAGATTCCAATTTTTAATGCACAATTTATTGATTTAATTAAATAAATATACTTGAATAATGATATAATTATTAGAGGGAAGATAGTAAAAATAAAAGAATGAAAAAAAAAATAAATAAATACATATTGAGAATGGTAAAATCAAATGTTAAAAATAAAGAGGCTATTGGAGCATTTTAAAATTTTTACTCTTTAAATTTATAGATGCTCTTTTAATTGTAGAATATGCTCTTTAAAAATAGAGAGTCTCTTGGAGATGCTCTAAGAAACGTTTATTTGATATCAAATATATATCGAGTTCAATATTTAATTGATATCAAATGTATCTCATATTAAATTAGTTAGAGTATTCTATTTTTTCCCCATAAAGATTTGATTAACTTTGACCACCCCTAATGAGCGAGGTTAGGGCATGATCGATACATAACAAAATAAATAAATAAATTTGTTCACACGTAATTTATGAAACGATCTTATGTAACTAATTTTAATTATGCCCATGCTAGTGTAGAAACAAATTTACTAAAAATTACAAGTCAAAATTAATAATTAATTTTAATAATATATTTCATAGGATTTATTACTTTTCAACCACACATTTTATCAACTTTTATCAAAATTTATTAAATTTTAATTTTAATTTATACCAAATAGGGACTATATAAGTAAAATAATAATTATAAAAAAAAAAAAAAAAAAAAATGAAGTTTAAGCTACTCACGTTGTAATGATCTAGAGTTAAATTTAATTGGTCAAAATATATAAGTTAAAGAAGAGTCCTCTAAAGTGAGGGGGAAGCGAGCCTTCATTCCCACATCGAAAAGCAAGATAAGGAGCCATAAATCTGACGCACAGCCAATGTTCTGCACGGGGTTTTAAAGACTAAAGTAAAAACGGATCCCACATCGGAAAATAGTAAGTTTGGACAGCAAAGACGCCTCTATATAATTAACATGCTTAAAGGCTATTAAGGTAACTCGTCATGTCGGGGGTGAGTAGGCGACTCGTCGATGATCGTTTAGAGATGGCGGGTTGTGCCAACACCCACTTACTGAACACACTTTTAAAGGCGAGCGAGTCTTCCCTACTTCTGGTTTGACTAGCCCGTCAATTTTTGAAAGCCCGCAAATTCTTTTGCGGGCTCACAAATATCATCGGAATGATTGGGAAGGTTTTGTGTTACATATAATATAATGAAAAGAAAGTTTTCTGGTTATAATTTTGGGCGATTATTTGAATTTGCGTGTTGAAGAAGGAAGGATTTTTCCATTGACATGAGATTAGCTACGAAAGGATAATGGCGGCAATTGGGTTCTGGTAGGGGGTGTTGATTTAGAGGGTTAGTCCATGAGGGTTAAGGACAGAAAAGTGAATTTAAATATAATATAAAGAAAAGAAAGTTTTCTGGTTATAATTTTGGGCGATTATATGAAATTGCGTGTTGAAGGAGGATTTTTCCATTGACATGAGGTTACTTGCGAAAGGATAATGTGAGGTTACCTGCAAAAGGATAATGGCGGCAATTGGGTTCTGGTAGGGGGTGTTGATTTAGAGGGTTAGTCAATGAGGGTTAAGGACAGAAAGTGAATTCTACATTCATGAACGCTGTCTCATTCCCCTTTAGCCCTTATTTGACTACTATTATTTGGAGAAAATAGAGTTTTGAATAATGAGTTTTAGGAGGATGTGTAATTAAAAAGTAGGAAGAAGTTTTGGGTTTATGTTCTAAATATTTTATCGTGAGAATATGTGGTTGAAAATGAGTGTAGAAAAAAGAGTTTGAAAATAATAATTGTCAAGCAGGGGCTTAGATGTATATTCTACAACTATCTTATTCTGGAGCTGGAGTAGGAGTAGGGAGTGTTGGGGTCTGATGGGGACATGGAGATAGAGGTAGAGGAATAGAGGGTGTTGGGGATGGGACGCCTTAGATCATTGAAGTGAATTCTACACTCATGAACACTAAAAACTTCTAAGCAATTACTATGCCTCCTAACCATAATGGTCAAGTCACTCCAGAGGCGTGGTCGAGCTCAAAAATTGGGTCTATGCTTTCCTAACTGTAATAACATGTGACCGGAGTTAAATCATTTCCAAAGGTGGTGTTGAGCTCAAAAATTGGGTCTACAGTTATCATAATAGAGGCAAGTTTGACCAGTAGACAAGAAGTTTTCTGATAATTATTGTCATCAACATCAGACTCACATAATTTTTCGTCAAACTATTTAAACCATGAAAAATGTCCAGACCCATCTGCATATGAATTGGCATTAAACTTCTGTGAACAAACCACAGGCTATAAAACTGTCAAAAATTATCCTTTTAACAAAAACCATCACATGCAAGTACAAGTGACACTCCAACATCAACCTTTCCACCTCTCACAGCTGCTGGTGAAGGATCAACAAACATACTCGAACATTGTTTCAAACGTCTAAAGAAAAATCCATCCATGTATAGTCAGTCAAAGCCCTCTTTGTATCACCAATCTTCAAATGCAAAAGACTGCTTTCTACCTAGCAGGAAAGGAAGGGAAACGAATGCTCAATTTAAAGTGAGTAAACAGAATTCCACCCATTAATAGTAATAGAACTCTGGGCGAAGTTTCCCCCCGTGTTATGTGTTACTACCCCATCAACAGTGATGATTTAATAGTAATTCCATCTATCACCTTACAACAAAGCTAGTGTTATAACGACTCTTCCATGTTGCAAGAAAACCATCGTATTGCAGGAAGTCTAGTATTAAAGCTCTTCATTCCTTTGTAATCCCGTTTTTCTAGGCCAGGTCTTTTATTTGAGGAGTCATGCACTTCATATCTTCGACACTTGAAAAATAAGCTCTCAAGTTTAAGGTTTTAACCATTGTCTACTAAATCTCATAGGTATAATCAGTCCTAAAAGTTTAAATGTCACACCTATAGATGCCTTCTTAATGAAAGCATTCGTGCTATCAAAGACAGAAAAAGAATCATTAGTCCTTGACAAAGCCCTCCTAGTTCTTTTGGAAATTTTCCCTTATCTGTTTGTTGTTTCAATGGAAATCTATGTCCACACAGCAGCATTAAAAGAGTCAATACAACAAGGCTCACAGTATACACAACTTCCACAAACGTTTGAAGTCTCTGTCATTAATGAAATCCTAGTAGCTACCACGAACAGACTTATACTGTCAACTGGAAACAATGTACGGATTAGCCCTAAAATTTGTGCAACGAAAAGCTTTAATGTTATTTCCATTCGTACTGGTAATGCTCTATAGTCTCATACTCATAACCCCTATGAATGGTAGCATACTTAGCTGGAACTAATGCATCTTAAACTCTTGATTAAACTCTTCACGTCAACTTTTTCTCTCTTCATTTTTGGTTGGTCGTCTATGAATATAATCCATGCTCATCTGATATAAGTTACCACAAAACCAGAACTAATTAATAGAGCAATTAATATGCCCACAATTTGCAAGACCATTGCAATTTCTGCTAATGTCATTACAACAATATTTATTAACAACTTGTATCTTATCACAAATAGACATCGACAAACAAAATTACCATTTCCCAAAATGGACAAGTTAATGTGTGAATTATATATACATTAATTTCCTATTCCTAAGGTTGCCAAGCACACTTCTGCCAGCAACTATAATTCACAATGATTCAGTTAACTAAGACCTCTCTTTTTCATAGAAGCATTATATAGAAGCCTAGTGTTACAAAAGGGTGGTACCAAACACATCCTTATCAGAAACAATGGTGATAGGCAACCTATCGAATACATAATTTCTTAAAATAATTTAGCGATATGAGAAGGCATCAATAGATTTGGAACAGGGAATAAAATGTAACATTTTTGAGAACTTATCCACTACTAGGGTTTTGAATATGAGATTTTATTAAATCAAATGGAGGATTGTTATATGATTGTTCTAAATCAATAAACGAATGTGGAATGGAAAAATGGAACCGAAGGCCTAAAATTGGCCTTTGATACCGCCAGAAAGGCTTGCGGTCGCATAGGTATTTGCAGGGCATAAATGCTCTTCTGTTGGCTGTTCTATGCGACTGCATAGGATTATTCTATGTGGTTGCATAGAACAACAATATAGTTGTTAATGGCCCTTTTTATTTGAATTTATGGTAGCTTTTCATCCTATTTTGGCACCATTTCGTTGAATCTTGTTTATGCCTATAAATAGGTGATTGACGACGTTCATTGCAAAACACTTGAAAAACATTTTTGTGATTGCTATTTCATTCCAAAAAGAATCAAAGATCTCTATCATATTGTGAAGGTTGGAGCTCAACTTCAACCAACACTCAATCCACAACTCAATCAATCACCAAATAAACCACAATAATTGAACTAAATACAATTCCAACAACTTAATGTAAACTATATTCCATTCATTGATAAGTTCTATTACAATGTAGGGGATTACAGGTGAGAGACAAATATAAAAAAAGAGATAGACCAGTAGAGGAAGAAAGGAACACAGAAGAAGAGAAGAGGCAGAACCGAGAAATTCAGAGAAGAAGAGTAAGCAGAGAAAAAACTTACTAGAGGGGGGGGGGGGGGGAGAAAAAAGGCAGAAAACAGAGAAGAAGAGGAAACCAGGAAGGAGGAGAAGACTGGCAGCAGCCACGGTTCAGTTCATTCATCAATTCACTATCCTCCTAATACCTCAATACAACCCTATATACACAAAATAATAACCGGGCTTTGGGCTAGCCCACTAATAATACAAGCCCAATAGATAAAATAAAAGCAATTGAAGTGGTCCATGACATTCCCTTCTCCTTAAATTAACCTTGTCCTCAAGGTTCAAAATCGGAATGTCGTCTTTGTATGTTGCTAGTAGTTGACTCATTCTTTTCACTACCCTTGGATTGAGCAAGTAGTGCAATGTGGCATGTGCCTGGTTGGCATTACCTGCACCACTCTTTTATCCTTAAGCCAAACTGTTGGTCTGAATTGGATTACCAAACTCCATTTTGGTTTTGGAGGTTGAAATCTCCTCTATAGTTACTTCATCAGCAACCTCAATTTCTGAATAATTTAATTCCACAACAATCTTCTCTTTGCAGTCTATAACATAGTTGTAGATACTTTTGTATTGCTTTCAACCATTTGAAATTCCATTGGCTCAGCCCGCTCTACTTCCTCATTTTCAAACTTCTCTCTCTCTCTCACTTATCTCTATCCCAATCTCTGTCTCTATCTTGGTCTTAGCATCTAGTAGCTCTGATTCCTCACTCACAGCTATTGCTTCCACTCTTGTATTAGCCACTGGCACCAATTCTTCTATCTCATTTTCATGATCATCCAAAAAAATTCTGGAACCATCATTATTTTGGGATTCTTCCTCAATACTTTCTGAAAATCTCTTGCAAAGTTCCTTTGAGAATAAATGCCAATCAGCCCTAGAATGGTTTGCAATGAATCCATAAAATCATACATAAGTCTTCCCTTCCAAGTACTTCTCAGCCATTCCTAACCTCAATTCATCAAAAATCTGATGGAATTGGAAGTATTTCTTGGCTTCCCTTAGTCATTCCCTAGGTCCTTCCCCACTAAAATAAGAGAAATCAATCTTGGGCAGTTTAACTCCTCTCATCTCACTCCCATTAGTATTATTTCCCGAGGTTGATCCTATGCATGGCATGAGTATTCCTTCACCATTATGAATTGGAATTGGTGAACTCAGTTTTTGTTTGTCTCTAGATTCCTCCTTTTGCCCTATCATTTGGGCCATCATGGCTACTAACGATTCATGCTTAGAATTCAATTTCCCTATCATTACCTCCATACGATCATACTTGTCACACAAAGCCTTCAATGTTTTATATAAGATCTTTGCCTTATCACTCAGGCCTTCAACTTCTCTGCCCAATTTTTTCAGGTGTTTCTCTACGACCTTAGCTCGAGTATCCATGCCCAGACCACGTAGCTGCTCTGATACCATTTGTGAATGTTGGAGCTCAACTTCCACCAACACTCAATCAAACGCCAAATAAACCACAATAATTGAACTAAATACAATTCCAGTAAATTAATGTAAACTATATTCCATTCATTGATAAGTTCTATTACAATGTAGGAGATTACAAGTGAAAGACAAATATAAAAAAATGAGATAGACTAGTAGAGGAAGAAAGAAACACAGAAGAAGAGAAGAGGCAGAACCGAGAAATTCAGAGAAGAGGAATAAGCAGAAAAGAAGCTTACCAGAGGGAGAGAAAAAAGGCAGAAAACAAAGAAGAAGAGGAAACCAGGAAGGAGGAGGAGACTGGCAGCAGCCATGGCTCAGTTCATTCATCAATTCACCATCCTCCCAATACCCCTATATACACAAAATAATAATCGGGCTTTGGGCTAACCCACTAATAATACAAGCCCAATAGATAAAATAAAAGCAATTGAAGTGATCCATGACACATATTCATCTTCCTTGTGTTCTTGAGTTTTGGAGGATTTCATTAGTACTTAAGTGTTAAATCTTCTTCATTGCTTGATAAATCCTACAAATCATTTGTCGGGATCCCTTTAAGCATCTAGATTCATCCAAGAGGAGGGAAATATCATTTGATGACAATGATCGTGTTCAAGCCTTCATTGTCATTTTCGTTTTCTCGTTATTTCTACTTTGTTTTATTCTCCATTCCCTTTTTTGAAAAATATTTCCAACAGTTCCCATTCTTCTCTTCGACATGTTTGCCATTTTATAATCTCTCGCCATACTATGCTATTACCATTAGGCTAGCTCATTTCTCTCATAAGGATGTGTCCATGGGCATAAATTGCACGTTTTATTCTTTGTTTAATGCCTTTCATTGATGTTGAATTGTGGAATTGAACGGGGATAGGGTTCTGTGTCAGAGTTAAATTTGCGAGACAATATTTCCTGCTTGACTAATGATGTATCATAGACTATAAACCCAACAATGCGGCTGGTGAATGAGATTCCAAGTAGATTATAGTAGTAAGAAGATTAATTGCCTTGATTATAGAGGAGAAGATTAATCGCCACTATGCAGGTGGATAAGATATAGTAGGGTTGGGAGAGAAAAGAGTGGTGAATTGGCGGTTACCGACGAGGAGAAGATGTAAATGGGTTGAGGGGTTGGGGAAGATAAAAATGAGCGGATAGTGTGGGGGTGCATATTTCTCTTTTCTTTCTTTTCTTTTTGGTTATTTATTTTAATTGTTTTGTTTGAGAAAATGTTGAGTTACAATTTTACCCTTCATTTATCTGGTCAAAATATGTCATTTTTTTTGTGGTCAAATAATTTGTCCTCCAAGTGTAATCGAATTAAAAGGTTTGGGATCCCAACTATAAAAATGAAAAGTTTGGATATAATCTCTTCTTGTTATGGTCTATTCTTCTCATCCATTTGTAATTTCCAAATCTTTGCATTTTATAACTCTGATTGGGCTAGTTGTCCTCTCATACGCTGTTCTACGAGGGTTTTTTTTTTAGGTCACAGCCCAACCTCTCAGCACACAAAAAAACTAACTAGTGTCTCTTGCTCTTCTGCTGAAGTAGAATATCGTGCGATGGCCGCCACCACTTGTGAACTTGTTTGGCTTCGCGTACTTCTACAGGAATTCACTGTCCCCATCCTCGACCTATATTCCTCCATTGTGAAAATCAAGCTGTCATCCACATTACCCGCAATCCAGTCTTTCATGAATGAACCAAACACATTGAATTAAATTGCCACCTGGGTCGTGAGAAGATTAAGGCTGGCCTCTTATCCCTTCATATGTCTCCACCTCTCAACAACACGCTGATATCTTTACCAAGCCTTTGGGACGTGATCTCTTTGTTCTTCATCGCTCCAAGTTGGGTATTACATATCTCCATACTCCAACTTGAGGAGGAGTATTACAAGCAGAATCCCAGCACATGATTAGCATAAGTTATGGAAGTATTTACCCATATGTAGTTTGCTTCCATTAGTTGTTTCCTTACCATAAATAGCTCTAGGGTTTACATATAAATGTACAAACGAATTGTTGTAAAATGTGTGTGGAATATACAAGAATTACCTTCTTTCTCATTGTCAATATTCTCCCATATCAAACTTTATCATATTATTCCCTGTTCCAAATCTATTGACGCCTTCTCATATCGCTAAATTATTTTAAGAAATTATGTATTCGCATAGGTTGCCTATCACCATTGTTTCTGATAAAGATGTGTTTGGTACCACCCTTTTGTAACACTAGGCTTCTATATAATGCTTCTATGAAAAAGATAGGTCTTAGTTAATTGAATCATTGTGAATTATGGTTGCTGGCAAAAGTGTGCTTGGCAATCTTAGGAATAGGAAAGTAATGTATATATAATTCACACATTAACTTGTCCATTTTGGGAAATGGTAATATTGTCTATCGATGTCTATTTGTGATAAGATACAAGTTGTTAATAAATATTGCTGTAATGACATTAGCAAAAATTGCATTGGTCTTGCAAATTGTGGGCATATTAATTAGTCTATTAATTAGTTCTGGTTTTGTGGTAACTTATATCAGATGAGCATGGGTTATATTCATAGACGACCAACCAAAAATGAAGAGAGAAAAGGTTGACGTGAAGAGTTTAATCAAGAGTTTAAGATGCATTAGTCCAGCTAAGTATGCTACCATTCATAGGGGTTATGAGTATGAGACTATAGAGCATTACCAGTACGAACGGAAATAACGTTAAAGTTTTTCGTTGCACAAATTTGAGGGCTAATCCGTACATTGTTTCCAGTTGACAGTATAAGTCTGTTCGTGGGAGCTACTAGGATTTCATTATTGACAAAGACTTCAAATGTTTGTGGAAGTTGTGTATACTGTGAGCCTTGTTGTATTGACTCTTTTAATGCTGCGTGTGGACATAGATTTCCATTGAAACAACAAACAGATAAGGGAAATTTTCCAAAAGAACTAGGAGGGCTTTGTCAAGGACTAATGATTCTTTTTCTGTCTCTGATAGCACGAATGCTTTCATTAAGAAGGCATCTATAGGTGTGACATTTAAACTTTTAGGACTGGTTATACTGATGAGATATAGTAGACAATGGTTAAAACCTTAAACTTGAGAGCTTATTTTTCAAGTGTCGAAGATATGAAGTATGACTCCTCAAATAAAAGACCTAGCCTAGAAAGACAGGATTACAAAGGAATGAAGAGCTTTAATACCAGACTTCCTGCAATACGATGGTTTTCTTGCAACATGGAAGAGTCGTTATAACACTGGCTTTATTGTAAGGTGATAGGTGGAATTACTATTAAATCATCACTGTTGATTAGGGGTGTCAACGAGCCGAGTCGAGACGGCTCGCGCGTCGAAAATTGAGGTTTGGGCTCGACTCGGGCCAGATTTATGGGCTTTTTTGCGAGCCCAAACCGAGCAAAGCTTTTGCTCGCTCAGGGAAAAGAGGCTCGATTCGGGCTTTGGCTTGAGCTTTTTTCGATCCGAGCCGAATCGGCCCGTTTTTCTCTCTATTACTAAATTTTTTATATATTTTTTAAAAGTTCGAGCAGAGTCGGGCTCGGCCCATTGTCCTAAAAGAGGACTCGACTCGAGTTTAGGCTCTGTTCAACCGAGCCCGAGCAGAGCCTAAATCGAGCTTTTTGCTGGCCAATCCCAGACGACTAGAGCTCGCGAGCTTTTTTGCCACCACTACTGTTGATGGGGGTAGTTACTCATAACACGGGAGGAAACTTCGCCCAGAGTTCTATTGCTATTAATGGGTGGAATTTTGTTTACTCACTTTAAATTGAGCATTCGTTTTCCTTCCTTTCCTGCTAGGATTGCCAATACTAAGTATCAGTCAAAAAATTGTATCCATTTTTCATGATATTACGTATGGGAAAAGAATATCAATGAAATTACATCGAACTTCTGCATATTATGGGTAACATAGGAAACATTTTAGGCTGACATCTGGAGGCTTATATTTTTAAGGGTGATGCTTCAAGGTGCATCTATTAGCACCGTGATTATGAATTGAGTTCACTCTCTTAGAAAGAGAGAATTTCCTTATTATATCTAACTATTACAAATTCTATTTTCTAGAATGAACAGTCTACAACAAAGATGAGATACAAGTCCTGGTTGATAAGTGCGTTTTACGCACTTATTTAGACCACAAAACATGGACAATTGTGAATATATATGTTTAAATGTGGCTTAATTCGGTATAAATTGTATTTGTAGGGCTACATTGATTGATTGAACGAAAAGCAAGTGAAAACGAGCTAAAAAGGGTCTAAACGGAAGAAAACGAAAGTTCTGGGATCAAAGTCTCGCTATAAAAATATGAAGGATTGAATTGCATTAATTTGGAAGATTGGATGACTTGGAAGATAAATTGCAACTAATTGGGCCTCAACTTGGACTTCTAATGGGACCAAAACATATATGATTTAGGTTATATATTTGTACTTATATTTACTCACGGGACGACAGAGTTGTTGGAGAGGGGGAGCTAAATTGATTTTACACATATGACAGAAACAGAGAAATAGGCTGGGGGCGCTGAATTGAACTGATATTTACAGCAGAATTGAGGGAGAAATTGGCTGGGACCTGAAAGGAATAAATATTCATACAACATATATACGGTAGGAGCTGGGGGCTGAAATTGTACATATTTATTCATAGCAGAGACGGAAGAATTACAGCAGTTGGGGAGAGAATTTTAGACTGCCTTTTGGTAGTCAAACATTACGGCTGAAGTAATTACAAAAAGTAGAGAGTTGTTGGAAGTTGGAGGAAGAAACCAATTGAGCTGAAGAGAATATATTTCATGCATAAAGGTGGGCAGCTACTGGAGGAATTATACACGCACAACTTGAGACGGCAGACGCTAAAGACAGACGGCAACACGCAGACAAAAGGCAGCAGCTTTATTTATCACGTTTCGTCAATTTTCGATGATGTCATTCTATTTTTATTTGTTTAATTCCGCCAATATGCTAGGCTAGATTTTAATTGTGCTAGGTGAACGATGAATCATGTGATTTGATATTTTGATTTCTAGTTTTATATATTTGACGTTAAAACGTGTTTTTGGATTGATGAATGATTTACATGCATTGTTTTTATCCATAATTATATGCGCAATGATTATGTGAGTGTTGTGGTTTATTTCATCCATTCGAAAGATGAGAAATAAATTAGATAGGATATAAATCATCGTAGGGTTCGATAGGGGATAGAGATATATCGCTATGTTTACGTGAATCTCTAAGTGTTCATAAAACTTCATGCATTTTTGTATATTTGCTCCCGTCATAGAAATATACTCGGTGTCGTATATGAAAATAAGTTCAAATTTAATCGAAAGAGAGTTTTGAATAAAATAGGAACATTGATTCCTCATAATTCAAACGTGTTGTCAAATTGTAGAACTAGGGTTGAAATAGATCGTTGCATAGGGATTCGCGATCCTAGTGCATTTTTTCCCCATTAGTTACATCAATTTGCATTCGAACCTCAATTGCATTTAGTATAATCTGCATTTAATTTAGTTGATTCATTCACAATTGCATGAGTAGATTAGTTTAGTTACAAAACACATCAAACTTCTCTTGTTTCGGTTAAGGTCGGAATAAATAGAATCGAACTATTAAATCTCTGTGGGAACGATCCTTGGACTTAAAAATCAACTTTACTACTTGAAACGAACCGTATACTTGCGGTACTATAAGTCGAACACATTTTTGCCTGTCAAGTTTTTGGCGCCATGACCGGGGATTTAACTTAGTTTGATTTTATTTATTTTGACACTAATTCGATTTTATTTTATTTTATTTTCTACTTATTTTTTATTGCTTTGATCTTTATATACTTTGGCTAACCCCGCACTATTAATCTGTCTTGTGTTTGTATTCTCTCGTTGCACTTTTCAGATAATCGCATGATTCTGACTTGGTAAAGTAACGAAGTAATGGATAATCTCTACATGGATTATGAAGATATGCTTGAAGGATATTCGAATTATGATAATTGTTACGCGAAACATTGTACTGGGCAATGATTTGTTCTCGTAAGATATTTTTCACACGTCGAAACTTCTGATGTTTAGAAAATATTTGAGGTGTCGAAAACAAGCAATTGACAAAAATGATGAATGGTACATGCTCGTTGTAGATTTTGCACCTAACAATTGGGATGAGGACATCAAACTTGTAGGAGATGGACCCCCTCTATTAGAAGAAAAGGTAATTGCAAAGTACTTCGAAAAACTTGTCAAGTCGGATGAAAATGATATACCTCTGGGAGACTATATGTACTTGGCAGAATTTCAACAATGGGGATACAATCCGCTTGAAAGAGTCAACATGACCGACTTCTCATTGCCCGTGGATCTAGATTGTGGACTGATCATTCAACCTGAGGATGTATCAACTATGGAAGAAGGAATTAAAGAGAGTGACGAATTGATCACAACGGAATCAAAGGAAGATGTTGTAATCAATGAGAATGAAATCGACTTCATTTGTTTGACATCATTGGTTGTGGAAAAATTGATTTTGTGATTAAGCCCGATGTAGGGGTAGAAGTTTACATAGTTGAAATTGAATCGGATGAAATAGAAAAGTCGTATTAAATTAAAAAGGGCAAGGTAGAGGTGTGGAGATCAAATGAAAAGTGGATCAAAGCCAAAAGAAGAAAAATGGGCAAGGCATCCAAAGCTTTCTTTAGGTGCCCGTGATTCAATCGCCAAAAGTCGAGCTATAGACTATAAACTAGCGCTGGTTGAGAGGCAACCCAACATTTCTACCCTTTTATTTATTTTGCTTTATGCATTAGATTAGGAATTTTTCATGTTTTTATGCAATTTTGGTAGTTTTAGGTCATCGTTCATCTAATTGGTTCACGAAGAGTCGAGGCATGGTCCACACTAGTTTTAAATAGGTTATGCACAAACCCTGAGGTGTAAAAATCATGTTTGGGAGATTTAGAGTCAAAATCACACATTTCGAGGCAAAAAAAGGGGTTTTTTCTAAAACTTCCCGGGCCAACACGTGATTTCATGCTTCAAAGTGGTTTTGAATGTGTTTTCATAGCATACACGCACCTCATGTAGTTTAAAATATGTTTTAATAAATTTTGGAGGTGATGATTGGTCGAGAGGAATTATTGATGAAAAGTTGGGATTCTAGGAAAAAATGGCCCAAAACGAGTTTTTAAAGAGTCGAGTACACTTTATAAGATTTTCCATGTGCATACACTTAGTACACCACATTGAAATTGTTAGGCACGCAAAATGAGGTATCAAGCATCGGGGTCGTCGAAAGAATCAGATCTGAAAATAATGCACAAGTCCTGACCACAGGATCATGCGGCTGCAAAGTACCAGTCAGAGCCTCAATTGGGCCTGACTATCCCTTATATGCGACCGCAGGAAATATGCCTATGCGGTCGCGATGTAGAAAAAATTCTGGGTTCAAACTCGAGCACACCAACACTTAAAAACCCTCATTCTTGGCATCTCACGATATAGCTAACGGTATACCTCTCTCAAAACACGCACGACGGTTGCATCTGTTTCTCATATCTCACAACCTTGTCCAGTAAGGTTTGACATTCACTTCATTCATCCATTGCAATACATCTCAAATTTCAAAGGTATGAAATTTGCCCTGCACCAATTCTCTTTACTCCTTGGCTATTTCTCTCGAAATTTGATGTTTAAATGCGGAAGGAGTTTGGGCTTAGGTAGTCTTGGTGTTTTGGATGAGTTGTGCTGTGCGAATTTGAGCTAGAATCGCACCTTAGGTTCAATGTACAGCTTAATGAAGAACACTCTGCCTGAAAGGTGTTTGATGAAAGACCAAAGTGAAAAATTCTATGATTTATCATGGCTTTCAAATTTTGTCTTATTGATATATGTATTGGACTACCTATTGTGTTGCTATTTCTTGAACTTACATGGAAGAACACCATCCTCTCCTATAGATACCAAGATGTTAGGCAATTTTCTCTGTTCATTTGAGGAGTTGGGGATTAGGTATTGTAGTATCTTGATGAGTTTGTGATGTGTGTTTGATTTGGGTAGACTTAGCCCTAGTTACATTGCCTAAGTACTTGGAAATTGCTATGCATATAATGTGTTTGATGATTTGAGTGAGTGAAAACTTTTGTGTTTTATTATGACTTTCGAATTTCAACCTGATGATATATGTTTTCAATTGCTTAATGTGCTGAAATTCACTGTCAAACACATGGAGGAACACCAAAATCCAAAATTAGTACACGTAGGCACACCATGCCTAGGCACATGTCATTACGTCACCTACTTCACCCTTTGCGTTTCTAAACCAAATGAAGTCTGTTTGAATTGAAATTTGGATATGTTCTAGAGTAATATGAATGCTTTCATATGCCCAAAGATCGCTTGGAAAAATTTCGATTTTTCTCGACGGTGTCCGGAGGTGAAAGTCCTTGATCGAACATGCTATAATGCGAACAATTTCGTGAATTGAGCTAAGTTTGGGTTTGTGAGTTCTATTTTCATCTTATTACGAGTATAACCCTCAGTCATTACACATTTCATCGTTCATGGCATTCTAACTTCGCATTGGGCATCATGTGGTTTCATTACTTGTTTTCATTGAACGTCAAAATGGTGTATAAGCACATTGAAGCAAGTTTGGGGGGTTTGTACTTGGACATGACATTGAATCTTTCAGTTTTTTTTTCTTTCCTCCATCACTTTCCATCATGAGGGCTGATTTTCTTCTTTGCACCTTGTAGGATTGTACCAAAAAGAAATTCCAAAGGAAAGGAAAAGTTTGTCTCCACCACTCGGAAATAGCATATCCAGACCAAGTTTCTTCCATTATCTTCATCACCGCCTCTATTCTGATCAGGGGAGTTTTCATACCTCCCATGTTTTGTATTGTTTGAGTTTTGTCATTCAAATTCTTTATTTCATTATTACACTTTACACATTGAGAACAATGCTCAGTTCAAGTTTGGGGGGTGGTCGAATTTGTATGACAAAGGTGGTAGACTGTGGTAGATTTTGCATTAGCATTAATTTTCGTTATCCATCGATGCTATAGTGTTTTACTACTTTCTGTGTGTTTTTACTGCGCTTTTGTGTGTTTGTTAAAAAAAAATTCATTCGGAAACAAAAACAAAACAAAAAAAAAATCTTTGTTTTTGCTTATTGCAATATTTCTTTATTTTGTTTTGTGTGCTTATGTGGGTTTAATGGTTTTGCTGGCAATGATGTGACTATTGGAATTGGTATGAGCTATGAGTAGTGGATATAGTGCATGTTGGATTGATCAATACTTGTCAATGTGGAAACTTGACACTTTTGCGCACAATACTCATGTTTGGCATGTTGAGCTAGTGATTTGGTTCATGAATTATGTAAAAGAGTTGACATGATAGGCTAGCCCGGAAAAAATTCTATTACACTTATCAATAATCCATTATTTTAGTAGTTTGGAGATGGGTTAGCTATTGTAGGGGAACATTGAGATGAGTAGGGGTTCTATGTGTGAAATTATGTTGTGTGGATTGTCTAAGACCTGAGACGAAGATGAGGTGAAAGTTTTAAGTTAGAGGTTGATTTTTGAAATTGAATGTCTAGAAAAGTAGGGACAGAGCGTTAATCTGTGTGAGAAAAACACTTTTTTCAAAGCCTTTATGACTCAAGCAATTAAGTCTATAAGGGTGTTTGAAATCTGATGCCCTAAAGTCAACTGACTTGGGAGACATCGGCCTAAAACTCTCTAAAGGGGTCATATAGAAAGCCAGAAAAGGAAGAGTCGAAAAAATAAGAGAAAATGCATGTTTTCGAGCCTTTATAACTTGAGCAAGTAAGCCTGCAAGGGTGATTGAAAACCTGATGCCGTAAAATCAATTGATTTGAGAGTCATCGGCCTAAAGCTCGATACATGAGTTATATAGAAAGCAAATGAGAATATGTTAAAAAAAAATGAGTGATAAAATAGCCCCAAGTATCTGGTTGATAGAATTAGACCTTTAATGCAAGGCAAGTAACTTAGTTTAGTCTTAAAAGTTGAACCAATCAAAGAAAATGGAGAATCCCTGCTTATTGAAGTGTGAACCTGTGATTGCGAGATCTATTCAAACTAAGAGAGTGTAATGATTTAAATTGACCAAATCTCAACTCTAGAACACACTCCGGGATAATTGAACGAAAATAATAAGTTTGGGGGGTGTGTATCTCTCGAGCGAAGAAATGAAAAAATTGGACCACTATGGGTCGAGATTTGAACTCATCACAAGCTTGATATGTCTACATGAGTATACACACACATACGTCGAGTTTTGCATATGATAAGTAGAGGTTAATTTGGTTTTACACTGTTGATACTGTTCATTACGTTAATTACTGAATTCTAATCTTGAGACATGGCAGGTTGTTAAACCATGTTTTGTGTAGAGTTAAGCCATTATCTTGTTTGAGGACAAACAATAGTTCAAATTTGGGGGGTTTGATAAGTGCGTTTTGCACACTTATTTAGATCACAAAACATGGACAATTGTGAATATATATGTTTAAATGTGGCTTAATTCGGTATAAATTGTATTTGTAGGGCTACATTGATGGATTGAACGAAAAGCAAGTGAAAACGAGCTAAAAAGGGCCTAAATGGAAGAAAACGAAAGTTCTGGGATCAAAGTCTCGCCATAAAAATCTGAAGGATTGAATTGCATTAATTTGGAAGATTGGATGACTTGGAAGATAAATTGCAACTAATTGGGCTTCAACTTGGACTTCTAATGGGACCAAAACATATATGATTTAGGTTATATATTTGTACTTATATTTACTCATGGGACGGCAGAGTTGTTGGGGGGGGGGTGAGCTAAATTGATTTTACACATACGGCAAAAACAGAGAAATAGGCTGGGGGCGCTGAATTGAACTGATATTTACAACAGAATTGAGGGAGAAATTGGCTGGGAGCTGAAAGGAATAAATATTCATACAGCATATATACGGTAGGAGCTAGGAGACTGAAATTGTACATATTTATACACAGCACAGACGGAAGACTTACAGCAACTGGGGAGAGAATTTTAGACTGGCTTTTGGGAACATTACGACTGAAGCAATTACAAAAAGTAGAGAGTTGTTGGAAGTTGGAGGAAGAAACCAATTGAGCTGAAGAGAATATATTTCATGCATAAAGGTGGGCAGCTACTGGAGGAATTATACACGCACAACTTGAGACGGCAGACGCTAAAGACAGACGGCAACACGCAGACAAAAGGCAGCAGCTTTATTTATCACGTTCCGTCAATTTTCGATGATGTCGTTCTATTTTTATTTGTTTAATTCCGCCAATATGCTAGGCTAGATTTTAATTGTGCTAGGTGAACGATGAACCATGTGATTTGATATTTTGATTTCTAGTTTTATATATTTGACGTTAAAACGTATTTTTGGATTGATGAATGATTTACATGCATTGTTTTTATCCATAATTATATGCGCAATGATTATGTGAGTGTTGTGGTTTATTTCATCCATTCGAAAGATGAGAAATAAATTAGATAGAATATAAATCATCGTAGGGTCCGATAGGGGATAGAGATATACCACTATGCTTTACGTGAATCTCTAAGTGTTCATAAAATTTCATGCATTTTTGTATATTTGCTCCCGTTATAGAAATATAGTCGGTGTCGTATATGAAAATAAGTTCAAACTTAATCGAAAGAGAGTTTTGAATAAAATAGGAACATTGATTCCTCATAATTCAAACGTGTTGTCAAATTGTAGAACTAGGGTTGAAATAGATCGTTGCATAGGGATTCGCGATCCTAGTGCGTTTCTTCTCCATTAGTTACATCAATTTGCATTCGAACCTCAATTGCATTTAGTATAATCTGCATTTAATTTAGTTGATTCATTCACAATTGCATGAGTAGATTAGTTTAGTTACAAAACACATCAAACTTCTCTTGTTTCGGTTAAAGTCGGAATAAATAGAATCGAACTATTAAATCTCTGTGGGAACGATCCTTGGACTTAAAAATCAACTTTATTACTTGAAACGAACCGTATACTTGCGGTACTATAAGTCGAACACATTAAAATTAATTGTTAATTTTGACTTGTAATTTTTAATAAATTTGCATCTACACCAATAGGGGCATAATTAAATTAGTTACATAAGATCGTTCCAAAAGTTACGTGTGGACAAATTTATTTATTTATTTATGTTATTTTTCGATCATGCTCTAACCTCTCATTAGGGGTGGTCAAAGTTATTCAAATCTTTAAGGGGAAAAAATAGATACATTTGATCTCAAATAAACATTTCTTATCGTATTAAATTTCAACGTATGAGGTAAATTGAGTCATCCACTTGAGAACTGAAGTTGCTTTAGACTATGGGAAGGCCCAGATGAAACCAAGACTTTTTGAGAAATGTGCTAAGATTGAAAAATGGGAAGATATATTATAGGCTATAAGATTTTTATTTTTCCTGAGAAAATATTCATACCAGGACCAACAATGTGGACATGTGGCACATAAGGTGCTATTTCGTTTTCTAAATTCATCTCCAATATTTGCACCAAATAAATAGTGTTTCTTCATTTTTTAAAAAAATTTTAACAATTCATTTATTTCAAAATTATTTAATTATTTATTTAATTATTACATAAATTACTAATATAAATAATTATATTTAATTAACGAAAATATTGAATTCATTAATAAATATAAAAAAAATTCAGTACACCTAACACAAATACTACAATTTTAACTTTTAAAATTTATTGAAATTTTTTATTTTAATTCATTCCTTTGTTATTATTAATTACATGATAAAAATGTATTACAACAACAATTAAAATTTATTGTATGACATAAAGGAAATAAAAATTTGTCCAATTACAAAATGAAGGACAAAATTACTTTACAGTATTTTGTACAAATTACTTTGCAGTGAAAATGGTGCAAAATTCAATTTGCACAAAAATGGTGCGTGCATGGTTGGAGAGGGTTTATGCCATTTCTTTGGTGCATTATCATTGGATGTGACGTAACAAAATCTTAAAATTAGGTAACATAGGTCGAGGTGATTATTTTAATTATATCTTTTTAATTTTTTTTTTGGATTCCAAGTATATTTAATGACTCGATAAATGTGTCCAATTTGATCCCTTTTGTAATGACAGCTAATTGGAGCCCGTGCGATGATGCACGAAAGGCATCTATTAGTCAAATCTGATTTGGACAAATATTTTTGGGTATAACTTGTAACTTTTAAAAATGTTAATACAAATTAGAAGTTAAAATCAATGTTTTGAAAATTGGACCGAATTGGCCGGTTCAATTGGAGAAATCACGAATCGGTCCAAAATCCTATCCGATTTGATTTAAAACCCCTTTAATTAAAAAAAACCATATAGGAACCCATTGGAATAATGAAAAAACCATATCAGCCAGTTTATATGAAAATCATGGAATAATGCTTCGTGTACACTCCATGTTCTACATGGAGTTTGATATTGTATGGCTTTGTTTGAAAATTAAAAAATGAACGGACGGAAAACTATATTTTATTTTTAAACTGTCCAATGTGATGCGTCACGTGGCACAATGTCAAATTTGATGTTAAACTTAGAGTGTGTTTGATAGAGATTATTTGGAAAAAATGAATTTTGAAATAGTGATATGATGGGAAATGTGTGGTTGAAAAAGAAGGAAAAGTTATTGATGTGATGGAAAATATTATTTTATTAAAAAATGTATGGTTAAAAATGAGTAGAAGAATAAAAATAAAAATAAAAATATGCATCTAATGGGACCTTAATGTACTTGTAACATGATTGAAAATCATGACCCTCAACTAGTCAGAAGGAACCTGTGAGAAACAACAATAATGCTATGGGTACAGGACCTTTCCACAGATTTAGTATAGGGTTTTGAATTTTCTGACGTGGCAGCATGTTTAAAAAAGAAAAAAAAATGAAAAATGAAAAAGAAGGGAAATGGGGGAAACTGGGAAATATATTTCCATTTCCCACCAAGCATAGAACCCAACAAAATCTTCCCCCAAAATAGAGGGCTCCATTTCACCGACGAGACTCTCTCCATTTCCGGCGAATCAGAGACTTCATTTACCGCTTGTAACAAAGATCAACAACTTTTGAGTTTCCCATTATTTCCCCCAAATCAACTCAAAAAATTCCACCTGAAACATTTTCCCCAAATCACTCTTCCGCTCACTACACACCTCCATAGACACAAACAGTCCCCGGCAACCACTCACCTTCATCCCCAACGCTGCACTCACCACCCTTCATTGCCAGACTCCGGCGATTTGGTTAGTGAATTTTTTTTTTTTTTTGTCTGTCTGTCTTACTTTTTGTAAAATTAAGCAATTGTTGGTTTGGGGGAAATAATGGGAAATAATTGTTGGCTTGATGTTCGTCGATTTGGATTTTATTTTTTTATTTTTTGTCTTTCTTACTTCTTGTAAATTTAAGCCGGAGATGGAGGTTTGGGGGAAATAATTGTTGGCACCGTGTTGTACATCGATTTGGTTAGTGATATATATTGTCTTTCTTCGTTTCTTGTAAATTTAAGCATTTGTTTGTTTGGGGGAAAAATGTTGGTTGCTGTAATCGATTTGGTTATTGACAGTAAGTTTTTTTTTTTTTTACAATTTTTTTTGTGTTACTTCTTGTAAATTTAAGCATAATTGTTGGTTTTGATTGGTTCATGTGAGCTCTGCATACTTACCTAATAGCATCTTAATGCAAATGAAAGCCTTGAAAATGATAAAAGAATCTGTCAGTTTTTTTGGGAGTTTGTTGATTAATATTAATTCACTTTGTTTAATTTTCAGTCATCGACTAGAGAATGAGAGGAAAAAAATTTGGAGTTTATCACAGTTGCAGAAGCAACACGCACTACTTCAGACAATACCTATCAAAACGCTGATGCCTTAGTTGTGACCATGGATATCGGAAATATTTTGAGGTAGAACGGGAAATTGGTAACAAAGGACGACTGTTCTATACCTGTAGTGATGAATGTGGATACTTCGATTGGGTGAAAGATGAAGATTTAGGTGGCGAATCGAGTTCTGTTAATATAGTTGTAATGAGTCCCCATTTGTGTTGCAAATGTTGTAATGTGGATTGATTTAAAGTAATGAATGCTGCTGGACAAATTGGGTAATTAAGCAGTAATGTGTAAACTTTTGTTGTATTAACCAAATGCTTGCTAAGCTTTCAAATGTGGATTATCCATTAAGAATGAACATTCATAAACAAGCTATGCTTCATCATCCACTTATACAATTCACAGAGAACAAATTGCATCAATTCAAATCTCTATTTTGCTCCAATGATTCCCTACCACTAACATTGTAGTTCAAACTTCAACGTTGATACTTCCAAATGTGTTTAATTCTATCATTCTTTGCATTCACGAAATAGAAATAAATTGTCCACAAACATCTCTAAAAAATATATAATAGAGAGATAGGAAGAGAGACAGATTCACTATCCAAAAGATCAATAACGTAAGTGCCCAACTGAACATATCATAACTCAGAAATTCCACAATTAACATTTCTGACACAAACGGCAAAAATATGAAATACCACCGCCGGAAAACAAAATGCCAAAAAATCTGTCTCTGAGCTCCTCTAATTACCACCAATACAACCCAAGAACACTACAAATCCAGCACCAAGTAAGAAACTAAAACTGGAATGACCTAAAAATCCACTTGCAAGCAAGAGCAAGATTATACCTCCCAATACAAACATCAAAAACCCAATTTTACACAAATTAATCAGACCAACAATAAGTTCAATGTAAGTACTCAATTATCAAACCACAATATATGTTCTGCTGTCTCTACAAGTGCTGCCAGAAGTCAACTTCGAAATTTCAGCTATCTGCAAATCAGGAAAAGAAACTACAATCATCATAAACTTTGTAAAGTCTTCATATTGTGAATAAAGCAAAAGCAACCAGATAACAAGTCCAATGTCATGAAATTAATGTTGCAACAACTCAACAGGAAAAATTATTCGCAAGAGACCAATCCTTCACATAAGGCAATTTGTCCACTTAGGTAGTCGTGAAGGGCGAATGCTAGCCGGAAATGGAGCCGGCGATTAGACAGAGATGGAGAAAGTATCGCCAGTGAATCTTGATTGAGTGGGGCGGCTGGGTTTCGCTCTATTATGGGGAAATGGGTCGCCGTAGTCGTGAAGGGCGAAGGTTAGCGGGAAATGGAAATGGAGTCTCCGATTCATCGGAGATGGAGATAGTCTCGTCGGTGAAATGGAGCCCTCTATTTTGGGGGAAAATTTTGCTAGGGTCTCTGCTTGGTGGGAAATGGAAATGAATTTTGCTAGTTGTACAATATTAGTGGACAATAATGGTTGACAATCATCTCACATGAAGGGAGGCCCACGATTTTTTTATTCATCGTGGGCCCTCTTCCAATGTGAGTGATTGTCAACCATTGTTGTCAATCAATATTGTACAACTAGCATGGTTGAATGGAAATATATTTCCCGGTTTCTCCCATTTCCCGTCTTTTTCATTTTTCTTTTTTTTTTAAAAAAAAAATGTTGTCACGTCAGAAAATTCAAAACCTATACTATCTGTGAAAAAGTTTTGTACCCATAGCATTATTGTGATAAAAAAGAGGGTTATCTTCAAAATGAGAAAGTAATCTCAAATGAGAACTGGCTCAAAAATTTATTTATAAATATATTAAATTTTAATTAAATCTTATTAACACTTTATTTCTGAAATGTAAAGTTTCACATCTTATTTTTTAAATGTAAAATTTAAACATATGAATTTGCTTAGTTTTCCCTTTTAAAATAAGGAAATGTCATTTGTACACTTTTTTGTTTACACATTTGTCGACACTATACAAGTGCGTACACAAATTAATTTTTTTTTATTGTTTTTAAATTGTTCAATTACGTGTTGCAATATGACGTGCATCAAGCATTATTTTTTAAAATATTGGTAATCATGATGATCTAGAGTAGTTTTGGACGCACATAGATGTGGGCCATGATACGGACCGTCCAACCCATAAACTAATAATTCGGGTCTGCCCCCATCAAACCACACTCTTTTAAGGTAATGCGTGGGGGGTCCTAAAAGAGTTGTTGGTTGTCGGTCATCATTATTACTTTCAAATTCGGCTTCCTTTATCTATTTTTTTTCCCAATATTTTTCATGTGCTCATAACTCATTCTTGATTATTCAAACATGGAATTCAATTACTTCTTTTACAAAATTTAAGGGTCCGTTTGATTGCAATGGTGAAAAATGGGTGAAAAAGAATTGAATTGCAATGAATTATTTTATCGAAAATTGAATTAAAGGTGTTTGATTGATATAATTTTCCACATTTCTATTATAGTACGTTTGACTTTATTTTTTTTTTTATGTAAATTGTCAATTAAATGGATAAATTTATTTACCATTGAGGACAAAATATGTTTAGATTGCCAAAAAAATAATAATAATAATAATAAAATTTTATTTTTTATTTTTACGTTTGGCTTTGTTTTGCATGGAATTTGTCAATTAAATGGATAATTTTTTTTTACACTTTATCTTATAATTTATTTCTATTGCTTAAAAAAAAGGTGGAAACCAATTCCCACCATACAGCAAGGAATTGAATTCCACGAAATCACGCTTCAAGTGGTTGTACCTTGAAATTGGGTGGAAACCGATTTCATGAAAAAAAAAAAAAAGGCTATCAAATGAACAAAAAGTGGAAGTTGGAATTCGTTTCCAACTTCCAGGGAAAATTTTGGCGAATCAAACGGAGCCTAAAAGAAAATTAAATTGATTAAAGCAAAATAATAACAACAACAACAATCAAACAACACAAAATGGAAGAATTATATTGATAGTAGACAATAGCCATAATAATATTTAGTTGATTTGAGATCTCGTTAATTTCGAAGTGACTTGAAAGTGATATATTTTATTAGTCGTAACCTTTGAGAAAAGTGGTTACAATTTCATATATAAGTAGATATTAAAGTTAAACATTAAGTGATTTAGTTATTTTGTATTCCAGCTTTACGTCGATTGTGATTTTAACGTCAACACCGATGGTTTGTCGTCACTTGTAAATTTAAATTTATATATTTAAATAAGTTGAAGGACTTAGATACTCATTTTAAAAAATGAGAGATCCAAATTCACATAAAATAATTTACACATAGCAAGTTGGTACTTCCTTATGTGACATTGTGAAAAGAAAAGCGCGTTTCTTGTACAAATAATTGTACTCTTCATAATATATTCTAGACGTGGGGTGGGGGTGGTGCATTCGCACGAGGAAATACCTTTAAATAGTCATTTTAAAGAGATGATTTATAAAAATAGACTACAAAAAATTAAAAATTTGAAAAATAGCCTTTGAACAATAACCTTTGCAAAAATACCCTCTCACATAAAAATTGCAACAAAAGTCATTATAATGTATAAAATACTAGGTCCCCAAGAAAATATAAATCCAGAATTTTTAATAAATTTAAACCCGAATATTATACAAAATTTTATTAATCTAAAAATTGCAACAAAAAGAGAATTAAATTATTTAAAAGAAGATTTAAAAAGTTTCTTTTTAGATTATTTAGATCCAAAATTAAGATATAAAAATACTTATATAGATAGCCAATCAATTAGATTTGAAAATAATATACATAAAGAAATTATCAATCTAGAAAAAAGAATTGAAAAATTAAATATAATCATTGAAGAAAAAGTCATAACAAAAGATAGTGAATTCTATAAATTTTATTGCGATTTATTAAATATTTATGAAAATAATAAATTTTGAGATTTTGAAGACGGGTCTTAGTACCCCCCCCCCCCCCCCCCCCCCCCACATTAATTGGTATCAGAGCCATAGATCATAACATGATAATAGAAGATTTAGGAAATAGATATAAAATTAAAAAAAGATAGATTTGGGATAATAATAGGAAAACCTATAATAGAGAAAGAAATTTTAAAAATCATACTTATAAAATTAAAAGATCTACCTTTAGATATTAGGAAGGAGATAATAGAAAAAACAGAAATTAGTATAATAAAAGATCTTATGATATGGGAAACTATTATAGAAACTATAGTTCAAGAAAAAATAGCTGCTATAATAGAAAATAATATAAGTAATTATGGGAATTAAAATTAAGAAAATAGATAACTATTATAAATTAGAAGAAGAAAAATGATATAAAATATTTTATGAACCTGTTCCTAATAAATCAAGAATATTAACATTAAATATAATTAAAAAATTACCTAGAGAAATAAAAGAACAGATACTACATAAATTAAGTATAGGATCTATAAAAGATAGATATGTATATGAAATGATTAATAAAGAATTTGAAAGTATTTTATATTAGAGAGAAATATATGAATCATCATGAGAAATGATAAAGTAGCTAGAAAACTTAATAATATTGTTAAAAATCTAAACAAAATACAAGAAAAAATCTCAAATATATTAGGAACACCAGGAGAAATAAATAAATCACAAGAAAAAATGTTAGAAAAATTAAAAATCGAAAACTAGAATTAAAAGCAAAATATTTTGAAACTGTAAGAGATAATCAATTACCTGATAATGAAATAGCAATAGAAAGTCTTAATAAAATCATCAATGAAAATAAAGATAAAAAGTGCAGATTATTATATTTATTAGAAATAAAAAGTGGAAAAATATAATGGCTTTTTCAGAATCATTTGATGAACTAAGAAAATTAATAAAAGAATTAATAAATGAAACTAAAGAATTAAAAGATGAAGTAGGAATGTTAAAAATAGAAATTAGAGAAATGAAACAAAATATGAAACTAACAGATAAAAAAGTAGATAAAGATAGAATAAAAGGAGAAATGACAAGAATAGGAAAGAAACATATAGAAACAGAAGGATACTATGAACCTGGAAGTATGGATGATAGATTTAGAAAAGAAATATTACCAATAATCCTAGAACAAGAGAAAGAATTTGAAAAATATGCAGAAGAAAGATGAAAAAATAAAAAAAAAGATGATGAATGAAGAAATAGATAATCTAATAGAAAACTTTGACCAATTAAATATAGAAGAAGAGGATATGCGTCAATGCCACATAGACCTTATAGGCAGTACTATGATAGAATTATACCACAACATAGAATAGAAAAATATAAAGATCAATTTACCCCAAACTCAGACTACAACAAACCAATAAATCATAGAGGAGCAAAACTAGATTTAGATTGTAAAATAGATACTAAGAAAGCCTTGTTACAATGGGTAGATGCAATGATACTATTCTTTTTATATAACCAAGACGATACATGAGAATCTACGGATAGAAGAATTGACTATTTAATAGCATCATTTGAAGGAGATGTAAGAAATTGGTGGGAAAGAGTAACTGAAAATACTAAATTATTAATGAGAAGAAATATACAAACAGAAATGCAAAAAATCTCACAAGAGGGAATAAAAAAGTTAGTAGAATATATATCAGATGAATTCCTAGGAGAAAATTGGATAAAAAATTCAGAAGAAGAAGCTAGAAGAGAAAAATTAAAAGCAAGACTAGGATTAATAAACATTATGATATGTGATATGTGCAAAATAAAAGAATATACATGTCAATTTAGAAATTTCTATTATACCCAATTTTATAGTAATGAAAATCAAGGACCATATTTGGAAATGTATTTTGCTAAATTACCAGTAACATGGAATATATATTTTAAGATAGAATATGAAAAATATATAAAGGATAATCCTGTACCAGATACATTAGGATGTAGAATAAAATTCCTATTTGAAAGATTAGCAGAAATATGTAAAAATAGACAACTAATGAAAAAATCTGGAAACTAACAAGAATCTGTTGTGAAGAAATAGAAAGACCTATTAATTGGGGATGTGGACCAGAAAGAAAATATAAAAGAAAATTCAAACCAAAAAAGTATAAAAAATATAAACAGTTCAAAAAGAAATATCAAAAATCAAATAGGAGATATTATAAGAGAAAATATCAACAAAAAAGAAAAGAGTTTAAAAAAGATAAAAAAATAATGCAAATGCTGGAATTGTGGAGAAATAGGACATATAAGCCCTGATTGTACTAAAAAAAAAATTAGAATTTTACAACAAGAATATGAAGAAATAGAAAGTGATTTAGAAGAAATAATAGATATTAATAATTATGAAGGAGAAGAGGTTTACATATCAGAATCAGAATGAATCACGAAATAGAAGAAACTGAAACTATAGAAGAAAAACAAGAAATATAAAATTCTGAAGGATATGGATTAAAGGTAACATTCGATAATAGTACATTTAGAAAAATAGAAAAATTATTATTAGATTTAAAATTAGGAGAATGGAAAATATTCGATAAAATATTTAGAAGAGAAAGAGTATCTATAAGTGAATATCATAAGATAGAAAAATCAATAGATATAAGAACAGTTTCAGGAAGTCATAAATTAGCATTGCTAACAAAATCTACAGTTGACCAATTAATGGCAAAAGTAAAAGAAAAATAAAAAGAAAAGATACAATATGTTTATTTAGTAGGAATACAATTAATGTTCAAATCCCTATTTAGAGAAGGAATAGATTCACCAATAACAGTAAGTTTACATGATGGAAGGATACTAAATACTAATGATAGTCTTTTAGGAACTATAGAAGGAAATTTAGCATATAAAAAATTTATATTTACATGTTATCCAAAATATTGTGTATTAATAAAAGATAAAGATTTTAATGAAGTATTAGGATTACATTTTAAAATACATAGAAAAGATATTATGGAAGAAGGAAATCATATCATTTACTAACTCAAATTATGGTAACATTTATTCTAAAAAATCCTATATAGAAATTCACAAAAAATGTAAAGACATATTGAATATTGTATAACCAAACAAACAACTAAACCTATTACCAGAAATATATGAATTAGAAATATCTAAAATAAAGTCAGATATAACAGAAAAAATAGAAAATAATTCTTTAATAGAATTTAAAGATGGAAAATTAAAAAGAAATAATAGTACATCTATAATACCAAGAAAGAGCATAAATCGAGAAATAATGGTAAAAGGAATATAAGAAGTATGCAAATATATGGAGAATATTATAATAGAATAGAATATATAAAAGGAAAAAAATATCATAATTGATACAGGAGCAGCAAACTGCCATATATCAGGAAATAGAGATAAATGATTAATAAAAAGAAGGGTAGAGCCTTATAAATATATCAATTTTGATGGAAAAACACATACTAGTGAATTAGAAGTAAAAATACCAATAATTTTAGATGGAGAAGAAATGATAATACCATGTTATGTAGATAATAGTATGGGAGATCATTACCATATATTATTAGGAATATGTTTTTTACAAACCTTAAATCATTATAATATTAATAAAGAAGAAATCTATATAACACATAATAATAAGTCATTGTTTTGTCCAAAAGAATGAATAATATAATAACATTTCCATTAGCAGTATATATACAAATTACTATTGTAGAAACTAATATAACAACATGTGCATTAATAGATACAGGAAGTGATATAACTATTATCAAGATATTTTTGTTAAAAATTGGAACAATGATAATACTATAAAAATAACAGGCGTCACAGGAATATCGACACCCATTACTAAAAATAAAGAAAATGTAGAAATCCTATTAGGAAGTAAACAAATAACTATAAACAAAGTATATGCATATGATGTATTAGAATGTGATATATTATTAGGAAATGACTTTGTTCAACAATTTCAATATTACCAACAAAATAACTATATGATTATGTTAAAAAATCAAGTGGACATCTACTAAAAATTTCAAGAGAATTTAAGCCATACAGAGTTCAGCCAGCCCAGCGTGGTGAAAGGACAATAAAAATATCAATAAAAACAACTGTTAAAATACCAAAAATACAAACAACAGAAAAATCAGAATTAATAGAAGAGATAATAAAAAAGATAGGAAATGTCTATAATGAAAATCCATTAGCTTATTGGAAGTCTGAATATCCAAGAGTAAAAATAGAATTAACTGAAAATGTAATAATAAGAGCAAAATCAATGATGTACACTATACAAGATACTCAAGAATTTAAAAAATAAATTGAAGAATTCAAAGATATGAAATTAATCAGAGCTAGTAATGGACCACATAGTAGTCCAGCTTTTATGGTAATGAAACACTCTGAACAAGTACGAGAAAAACCAAGAATGGTAATAAATTATAAAGAATTAAATAAATACACAAAATTTGATGGATATTTTTTACCAAATAAAGATGTCTAATAAACATTGCAAAAGGAAAAGAATATTATTCAAAATTTGATTGTAAGTCAGGATTTTGGCAAATCAAAATGGAAGAAGAATCAATACCATATACGGCATTTAGTACGCCTCAAGGTAAATACGAATGGATAGTTATGCCATTTGGATTAAAAAATGCACCTCAAATATTTCAAAGAAGAATGGATAATATTTTTAGAAAATATAATGATTTCTTATTGGTATACGTTGATGATATACTAATATGTTCAGAAAATAAAAATGATCATAAAAATCATATTATAAAATTTCTAAAAGAATGTCAAAAAGAAGGAATAGTCTTATCTGAAAAGAAAGCTATTATAGAAAAACCTGAGATATAATTTCTTGGATTAATTATAGATAAAAATGAAATAAAATTACAGTCTCATATATCTAAAAAGATAGAAAGTTTTCCTAATAAATTAGAATATAAAGAACAAATACAAAAATTCTTAGGATGTTTAAATTATGCAGAAGGATTTATTGAAAATCTTTCGAAAAAGAGACATAAAATACAAATTTTACTTAGAAAAACTAATACTAAAGGATGGAACAAAGAACATACAGAAATAGTTAGACTACTTAAAGAAGAATGCAAAAATTTACCAAAATTAAGATTACCAAATGAAAAGGATAATTTGATAGTTAATACTGATGTCTCAAATAAATATTGGGCAGCAATATTAAAAACAGATTTAAATGAAATATGTAGATATTCAAGTGGAACTTTTAATCAAGCAGAAATAAATTATATTACTCATGAAAAAGAATTATTAGCAATTATTAGAGGAATAAATTTTTTTTCATTATTTTTATTATCTAAAAAATTTATTGTTGAAACTGACAATCCTCGAGTTGCAGGGCTTGTTAGAAATAAATTACCAATGGAACCCCAATATAGAAGGTTACATAGATGGCAAGCATATTTATCATTCTATAATTTTGATATTATTCATATTAAAGGTACAAATAATTATCTTGCTGATTTTTTAAGCAGGAATATTGAATTTGGAGATGGATAATATCAAACAGATGATATCAGAAATGAAATTTGCGGCAGCCTATGCCAAAGAAGAAGCAGATGATATAAAAATTGGGATGGAGACATTAGCTGAGCTCTTAAGTCATAATATTAAATTATTACTTGAGATCAGTGAATTCCATGTCAAGGTTACAAACGAAATGAAAGACAAAATTGATGCTCTTGAAGCACGATTAATGTCTACTGATACAAATAATACAAGGGTTGATGTCTTGGCACAATCCTATGATATCAAACAGGGATACCAACAGGTACCAAGGAGTGATCCACAATGCGAAAGCAGTAGTGGGCCCAGCACTATCAAAAGAGATGCACAAAGTTCTATAAAGTTGACCATAAAATCTAATGATGAACATACAAGGGTTATTAGAATCAGAACTGATGAAGAAGATGATACCCCTTTATCAGCAAAAGAAGAAGAATATAGATCTTTTGCCAAAATTGTTTATGAATTACAGGAAAACGACTCATATTTCATATCTTCAGGAGATCATGTTTATCCAAGGTTACTAATTACCAATGATGCAGACCTTGTCATGGTCAAAATGACAGCAGACTATGAATTTTTAGATCTTATCTACCCCGAAAAAAATCTAAAAGAAATTGAAAGATTTGATGAAATTTTTAAATCTGAAGTATCCAAATTTGCCAAAGGAAGGTCCATATACATAAAATTTTATTCAATCAGTCCTGAAATTGATGGAATGATATTTTATCCTGCTGAACATATCATAACAATCGGATATGTTAGTAGAGAATTTCAGGTTGATGTCGGTCACAATAAAAAACCATTACCAAAAATCACCAGATCATGGATAAAATCCCGAAAATTTTTAGGGATGAAAGTCTTATATAAAATGACAATAAGCTTGTACAACAAAAAATTCAAATGCTTGTGTCAATATGAAGAATGAAATCTTCTCACCAATAATGGAGGAGAGAAATCAACAATTCTGAAGGAATACATGGAGAAATTTGACACTCATCGAATCAATGGACCTATCACAACCATACAAGAGGCATGCAGAATAAGAGAATGCCCCACTTGCCGACAGAATCAAAGATAAAAAAGATGAAAATAAACACATGGAGGAAAGGTGTCCAAGTTGCTACAAGAGAATCTTACCAGCTGTATGTAAAAACAAGATCTGAAGGACAATTATAGAAGGACTGTGTCCTTTATCAAAGAAAATGTAACAAAACAACAAGGATGGAGGGGCCATGAGGCTCTTGATGAAAAGCACGAGGCAATAAAATATTATTAGTATGATGTAAGCATGTAATTTATCTTCAGATTTGTGTATAAATAGAAGCCTTTGGGCTAATGAAAAAGGTAGAGTTAGTTGAGTACTCAAACTGTGAGTTAGCCAAACAAATTCTTGTCTTCCATTGTAATCATATTTTAGCCTTTAGATATCAATAAAATTCCAAGTTATTTCAGATCCAAATTGTCTTTAAGAGATATCATGAGTTTCTAAACACTCATCCCATAGATTCTTGAAAGATTGAAGAAGAATTCATTTCTTACTTTAACAAAAAGAGAGTTTTCTTTAGTTAATATCTATAATCAGAATTCAAAGAACTGACACAGTGTAGGTGGAAAGCTGGAATAGCAATTATCCCGTAGAGACAGGAGGCCATTGAAGGGAGCCATTTGCAGATCCAGAACCTGAAGGTTACTCGGTTCTAAGAATAAAGATTTGAAATCAAAACTAAGGTAAAACTATTATTTTTGTTAAATTTAGAAAGATATTTTCTGAAATCTTAAAGAATCGTTGAGATTACTTATCTGCATGGCTAAATTATCTAAATATTTGTATTTAATATTTATTTTATTAGTATTGTTTAGATTTATATAACATGCCAGGATATACAATTGAACGATTAGATAATTTATTAGAAATTTTATTAGAAAAAATAAATAATATCATCTCTCAAATGGAAAGAATAGATTAATCATCGTCTGAAGAATATTATATACTTGGAGAAAATTTTGATAGATATATGAAAGATTATGTCAATCTATTAGATCAAAGGATGAATATATGCTAGAATTCGAGATAGAAATAATATAGGACAAAATTGAAAAACTATTCTAAAGATAAGGATATATCCTGTAATATAAAAACATATTTCATTAAGGATAAAATAGTATTTTTAATAATTAAGACCATTATGAAAAATAGCAATAATAAATCGATCATTTAAAAAATTACCCCGCATTCGCACTGAAAATTTGTCACACTCTAACGAGTAATAGCCACAGAAACTGGGAAAGTGGGACTAGATATTTTACCCTTTTGGGTACTACTTTCTGTCCTTTGAATTGATTCAAAGAGCTAGCAATCGACTTATAAGACACGGGTCAAGTCTTGCTTTTTCGAGATGATCCAATCGTCAAAAATTATTAAATTTATTATAGGATCAAGATCGTCTTTCGTCACTACTTAATTTATTCTACACCTAATTCACCTACCAATAAAATTAAATCTAGTCACCAGTCTTATATTGTCTCCTACTTTGTCACTTCGATTTTAATTGCAAAGTATCCTTACAATTTCAGAGTAATATTTTACGGATGTCAAGTTAGATAGAACATATATGTTTAAAGAATAGAATTTAATTATTTAGTCCAGTACAATATACTATGGCGATTATTAGACATTATTTAATAAAGATCGTACAACATGTGTATAATGATTTAAATATACATGATATGATCAGATATGATTGGAGTAGAATTTTTTTAACCAAATAAAAAAAAACTTCTCTAATGTCTTTTTGACATCTCATTTGTATGTAAATTATTATGTAATTTCATTATGTACAAATAACATTATTTATTATACTATATCTTATCATATAGCTACTGTGTGATAAAATCCAATCAATCGAGTGGATAACTAATTTATCATGACCAATTAATTAGAGAGTTGCCATAGTGAGAAATATTTGAAGGAAAAATTAATTGTTAACTTTGACTTAAATTTTAATCTATCGTCATAGCTAAATTAAACAGGGTCTAAACCTTCATTTGATAAATTTGTAAATGATTTATAGGATGAATAATGGTGAATTTTACAAAATATGTGAATAATAATGAGTAATAGTTATAAATATGAGGTAAAAATTTGGACTGAATTTATAAATTTATATTCAATCGAACAGTAAAAAAATTGTTTAATTAATCAGTGTTTCAACATACAACCTAACAATTAGTCAATATATTGACTCGATCGATGAAAGTTTGACCAGTGCATGGCAGCCTATCACACAACCAAAAGAACTGGCTTATTACCTCTCATAGGGTGATCGAGTTGGTGGAATAGGTGAGCGTGGAGGCTTTTGATTACAAGTTCGGTTCCTCCTACTAACACTTTCTTGGTCGAATTCTCCTAGTATGGCTAACTTGATTAGCGTGATTTGTAGGTTATTGCGTGAGCCCGAAAAAAAAATAAAGAACTGGCTTATTCCCACACCTATATAGACGATACTTTGTATGTCCATATATATTTTCTCACATCTTAAACATTCAAAATTATCTAAACCAAATAATGGATAGTGAGGTTTCTCTAACTTCTTGGAATCCCATCATTTTTAGGCAAGAAATATCCCAGTTTCTTAATTTCAACTCACTTTCCAACGATTTTTAAGGGTTTTTTTTTTTTTTTTTTTTTTTAGCAATTAATTTCTGGGGTTGTTTGTGAATATGAAGAGAACTGAAAAAAATATGGTTCCTCATTCATTACTAGGCTTGATTTATGATGCATTAATTTTCGAAATTTTGGGTTTACTTTTTTTTTTATCTGATTTTAAAATGCAATATTGATTGTCTTGGCATGGTTGTTTGATTTAAAATATTCATTAGGAATTTGATGTCTGTAGTACTAGTGAGTTCATTCTCTGTCAATTACTAAGAAAGAAAACATGCTGACATCCAAGTAGTATTATTGGAATTCCATGTAGGATTTGAAGATTATCCCATTCCATATTCATCTTTTTTGGTACTAAGCATTTTTGGATTCTCACATTTCTTAGTCAGATTAACACGTTTTGCTCCATTAATTATATGGGCATCCTCACATTATAAAATGTCTAGCTAGTTATGTGATTTTAACAAGGTCTGAGTCTGAATATAGAGTTGTCTGTGCAGGTTATAGGGTAGTGGAAGTGGTGTGATAATGGGTCGTTTATCGTCGATTTTCAGTGGATTTTCGAGGCCAATTTCAATAAATAAAACTAAGAATTTGAAGAACAGTTGTGAGAATAATGATGGAAGAGAGGCCGTGAAAGATATGGCGAAGGATGCGAAGAAGAATGAGTTGATATTGACGACGTCAGGCACTGTTAATTTTGCTTCTGTTTTCTCGAAAAGAGGGCAGAAAGGCGTGAATCAAGATTGCTGCATTGTTTGGGAGGTATGTGTTGATTTGCCGCTTCGAAAAGCTTAAATTATTGGAGAGGGGATACAAATTTTTCATCTAAATTATGTATTTAACACGCCCTTCACGAGCATATAGATTCAATTTTTCATCAAAGGCTTTTTAGAGCCGGGACGAACTTATTTATTTAGATTATGTCGTCAACAGTATGCTTGTATGACATACAATTTTGTAGCCTCAAAATCAAGTTTTAGTTCAACATTTCGTTTGCAGGAATTCGGATGCCAAGAGGACATGATATTCTGTGGGATATTTGATGGACATGGCCCTTGGGGACATTTTGTGGCCAAGAGGGTTAGGGAGTCGATGCCATCGACTCTTCTCTGTAACTGGCAGGAGACGCTCGTTGAAGCTTCACTTGATCCCGATTTTGATTTGGAATCTGATAAAAAGCTTCATAAATTCAATATATGGAAGCATTCCTACTTGAAGACATGTGCTTCTATAGATCAGGAGCTGGAACAGCACCGTAAAATCGACTCATTCTACAGTGGCAGTACTGCTTTGACCATTGTTAGGCAGGTAATAGAGGTTCCTTTTTCTGTCATTTGACTAATATCTATATGCCAATTTATATGTAAATGGAGAACTTTCTGGTATCTTAATGTTACCTACTAGGAAATAAGATTTCTCATTAAATATTGTTAGATTATCGAATGACCGATGCTGAAAAACCAGTTTCCCATTAAAGAGAAATCAAGAAAATATAAGATTTGCCATCTTAGATAAAGAAATGGGAAGCATTCTCGACCATATAAAATTTAGTATTCCCTTCTCCAAACTTAAAATATCTAGCACGTGCTAAAAGAAAATGGTTGTCAATTTTGAATTTGAGCTTCTATAAAACCTGTGCATCACGTTGGCCACTGGACTATTATCAGCATTTCAATGCTTTTGATGAGTTAAAAGCCACCTAACTTTAATATATCGGTGCTGAAGGTCTTATTTATGATGTAAGGTAGTTTATCTGGAATATTTGAAAACTTTAACCTCAATTTATTTTCTGTATTACTATAATAAATCTCTATTTATTTCTGTCAGGGCGAGTATATTTTTATTGCAAATGTTGGCGATTCACGTGCTGTACTGGCCACCACGTCTGAAACTGGTAACTTGGTACCAGTACAGCTTACTATCGATTTCAAGCCGAATCTACCTCGTTAGTCTACCTCTCTCTCTCTGAGTGCACGTGCGTGTCTTTCTCTATTCCTAATTCGATATCTATCCATCATATAACTCTGCTAACAATGTTCCCAGAGGAGGCTGAACGCATAATTCAATCCAAAGGCCGAGTTTTCTGTTTGCATGATGAGCCAGGGGTTCACAGACTCTGGTTGCCGGTTGAGAAATCTCCTGGACTAGCAACGTCTAGAGCTTTTGGGGACTATTGTGTTAAGGATTTTGGTCTCGTTTCTGTCCCTGAAGTGACACAGAGACATATAACCAGTAAAGACCAGTTTGTCGTGCTAGCAACAGACGGGGTATGTATTATAATTATTAATCGATTTCGTGGCCAAATATAATATAATTATTAAAACGGTAAATCTGAACTAGTAAGTTTTCAAACAAACCTAAAAGATGAAGGCAATATTGCATATTTTCTTCTCTGAAAGTATATAACACTTGAGAATATCACAAATTGATCTCTGTGTTGAATCTGACCTCATGAGATTAATATGGCTGGCTTAAATCATTGTATCTCCCTACTGATTCACAAAGCACAAAGTATTCATTTAACATTCGGTATATTGAATCAGTGGGAATGTTTGGTACACAGTATTGGGTGGCACTAGACATTACAGTGAAGATTTGAGTTTCTTTTCTTCCATAATCTTGTACCAAATAATTCCATTAGTGAAAGTTTCATTGTAAAAATAACATTGGTTGATGCTGATAGTGAAATCTGAGTTTGATCTAATGAAGGTATGGGACGTTATATCCAATGAAGAAGCCGTGCAAATTGTGTCATCAGCTCCAGACCGGGTGAAATCGGGTAGGCGTCTAGTAGAGTGTGCTGTCCATGCGTGGAAGAAGAAGAGAAAGGGAATAGCAATGGATGATATATCAGTAATTGTACTCTACTTTCATTCTTCTTCTTTATGCGATCAACTTCATTTTGCTGTATCTTCACCGAAATAATTCTATCAAAGTGTAGTTAAAAAATCACTCCTGCAGTTAGTCTTTTTCTCTTCATGCTAGTGCATTAATGAAAACTGTCATATTAAGCCTAGCCACTCAATATTGTCTATTTCAACAGATCTCAAGTTTTAGTAATGGAATATTGACTACTAACAAATTATCTATATGGTCCAAATGATGATGACCTATTACCTTTGTTTATGAGCATGATTTACCACCAAAAGATTACTTTCAATCATACATTCACACAATAAAATATTCTACATGTAAATCTAAAACTTTTTTGCTATTTTTTAATCACATATTTTTTTAAAAACACTATTCAAAACTCATTTTTTCCCCAATTAATGAGAATCAAATAGGGGCTAAAATTCTTCCTTTGTTGGACAGCTGAACAACCTTCAATTTTCTTTGTAAAACTATGCAAAATTAATAGGGCTGGCATGGTCCAGATCGATTCCCTTCCATTCTAAAGAAAACTGAACCAAAATTTTTGCGTATTTAGTAAGTGAAACTGTCGTGTTTAAATTTAATTATGGGGGTTCGGTTAGGTTCGGTTCAGGACCATAATGAATTTTTTTAGCATTTACGTCAACATTACATTAATCCAACTCATGACATGTTCAATATGGATGGCATACTAAAAAAAGAAGGTAAAAATATTCAATCAAATAGAAAGGTGAAAATAAAGAGCATGACAAGGAAGGTAGATACTGAAAGAAATATTTTGAAAATTAGTTATAAATTATAATGTTTATACATTGGGCGTGTGAAAAATATTAGAAAGGATGAGATGAAACTTTTCTTGATCAAAGTTGAGGAAATTCAATGAATAGGGTAGAAAAAAGGGTAAGACTAAGAGATTTGAGAAACTACAAAATGATTGAGAAAAATGTAGATTACTTAATTTTGATTCTTTGAAATTTGAATTACAAAGTTGGACTTAGGCTAAAAATAGGAAAATGCTATCTTGGGTTTAATTAATTAGTTGGCAAATTTATTTAGAAAAAAATTTAAAAATTTTGTCTTATTTAAAAAAAAAAAATTGAAAAATTCGGTTCTTCCGTTCTTTGTCTAAAACTGAGTACCAAACCATATTTGTCGATTCTCGATTTTCATACTCGTTCGAGTATTTAATTTAAGAAGAACTACTTGATGCAGTTTGGTTGTGATCCGATTTGATTTGAGAGTTTTGTCCAATATTAAAAATTATGAAGAACAATTTTTCCTTTTTAATGAAATTAACCTTGATGTAACTGGCCTACAAGACCCATCAAATTCTGCTAAAACCCTAAATATTCTCTTGTAAAAATCTGAATGCTATTCAAATAGCCCCAAACTCTGTCCAATAAGGTGTATATAATCTGGAATTTATTTTGAATCGAGAACTTTTGGATCAACTTTATCCAAGTTTTACCGAGGAAGCAACCCCACTTTCTTAGTTTTCGTGGAAGATTAGATCTAGTCATTGAGGGTGTATGATAATTAAATATAAAATGTTAATTTGACCCTCTTTCAGCGATTGAAAAGTCACAAAGATGGTACTGTTAGAATCCTCATATTTTTGACATCACACTTCATAACTAGAAGTCCGGAAGTGTAGTTAAAAAATCACTCCTGCAGTTAGTCTTTTTCTCTTCATGCTAGTGCATATATGAAAATTGTCATATAAAGCACGCCTAGCCGCCCAACTCAGCACAGGTGGGACACAATCTACCATATATCGTTAAGTTTAGTACTATCTATTTCAACATACCACAAGTTTTAGTAATGATATATTAATTACTAACAAATTATCGATGTGCTCTAAATGATGATGATCAATAACCTTCATTTACCAACATGTTTTAACGAGGTTTCTTTTAACCAACAGAGGTGAAACAAATCATTAGAATTGTGTAGTGCCCCAGATTTTTTAACCTAGATTGTTACTAAAAACATAACATTTTTTTTTATGTGAATTTCAACATATAAACATTCATTTCTATAGGTTATCGAATGCCTAGCTATAGAATCACGCAAGACTTGCATTTCATAATAAATTAATAATCTTTAAGAAAATAATACAACAAAGTGAACTTTACTAATTGACCGTACATAGCTTTGATTTTCTTAAAAAATAAAAGAACATTGAAGTAATAAAATTCTTCTTTTGTTTGACAGTCCAACAACCTTCAATTTTCTTTCTAAAACTATGAAAAACTATTAGGACTGGACATGGTCCAAATTTTTTGACAAATCGGCGTCCACTTATGAACGGGACACTGAACTAGCTATTGAGCGTCAGAATTTTAGAATGGTTAAAAAATTTGATTGCTGGACGAATCGGACATCCGTTAGGCCAACCGAACGTCTGCTTGAACAGTGTTTTCTCAAATATTTATTTCTTTGATTCTTTTGAAAAATGTAGATTTTGAAAAACATTTTTACTTAATATTTTTTAAGATAAGTGACATTTGTTGAGAGATTTAAAAAAATCGAGCTCAAGTTCTTACCTTTTGAAACAATAATTTTTATGCTGGCATTCTTTATGACATAATTTGTTCGGGTATAAAAATTCATCTTGAGCTTTTGATGATTCATTGCTAAGGATTAAATCATTTTACCTTTACATATGAATCAAAATAATAATAATAATAAATCTAAGTCCAATATCTTCGATATTTGACGTTGAAGTACTCGTCTTGATTGATTTGTCGTGAATTCTCGACTTCCATCTTGATTTTCATTGCAAGCCTTTTGACAGCAATCTTCTTTTGGATTGATCAACATTGCAACTATAACGACTCAAATTCAAATGTTAGAGATAAAAATAATATGTTTGTTATAATCAAAACATGAAGTCAAGCATAGGTCAACATGATATTCAAAATGTGATTATGATCATTAACCAAGTGGACCGTACATAAAAATGTTAAATATTAATTTTTCTTTGAAGGGATGTGATTGACCTTAAAATTACTTCTTCTTTTTTTATTTAATTTTACATGCCAACAATAACAATAGTAACAACAGCAGCAGAAACAACAACAACAACAACAATGATAATGAAGAATTTAAAAAAAAATTTAAAAAAAATAAAAAATTAGCAATGAATTTTTCGTTGGTAACGACAATATCTCTTTATCAACGGATATTCTATGTAGGGCTAGACAAAAGTCCCGAACCGAATCCAACAGAACCGAAATCGAGTCAAACCGAACCGAACATAGCGGTTCTTTTGAAATTAAATACCTGAATGGGTACCCGAATCTAGAACCGAAAGTTTTGGTTCGATTCGATTCTCGATTTTCGGTTCTAGTCCAAGAATCAAATCTTTTTAAATTTTTTTATATTATATAAATCAAATTATGTAACTTTTTTCTAAATAAATTAGTAAATTAACAAATTATTTTCAATTATCAAATAGTCGGTAAGTATTAACAATATTTTAAAATATTTTTATCTCTATAATTTCTAATTAATATTTCTTTATTTTATGTAGAAATGTTTGAAACAAATGAATTAATGATATGGAATGGATCACCGATATTTTAGTATTAGTATTTGCTTTTTGGTATTTGTATACATTTGTAAATTAATCTTATTGTACAACTTGTTATTTATATGTTATTAAATTGAACTACGTCAATTTATAAAAGTAAGATTGAACGTGTCATTAAATATTTTTATTATAAATGTTAAAAAATTTAATAATGGTATGGAATCGAACGGAACCGAATAGAACCGAACCAAACCGAATCCGAACGGGTCCATAATTATATTTGGACCCGACGGTTCCATTTACTAAATACCCAAATTTTTTTTGGTCGGTTCGATTCTGAATCGGACCATGTCTAGCCCTAATTCCGTGTCTCATGTAACCGTTTAACATTTGAATCTTTCATCTACAGATATTCCGTGGGCGACCTACCAAATATTACCAATTAATGCAATCCGTTGGTTATTAGAAACAAATTATCAATTGGTAAAAGTAATTCACTTTCAACTACGATAATTAGCAACGAAGTGTCTGTGGTAACGATGATATCACTTTACCAACGAATATTTCGTAGGTGACATACTGAAAATTACCAACGGATACAATTCCATTGGAAAATGTGGTAGCTCTTCTCCAACGGATATTCCGTGTCTAATGTTATTGTTTAATATACGTACTATTTACCAATAGCATTTCCTTAGGTGGCGTAATTTAACTTTTTAAAAAAAAAATTGTATCACCTTTCACCTACAGATTTTTCGTGGGTAAATAGTAGTTCATATTACCAGCGAAATTGCCGTTGCTAATATTAATCAATTTCAAAAGAATTATTATCCTACATCGAAAGTTCACAACAAAGTCTTTGAAATTATCCTCAATAAATTTGTGGTCCAGTAAGTGATTAAAATTTTTTTTAGGCTTTTCAATTCAGTTGACTAAAATCTAAAAATTTATAATTATTAAATAAATAATAATAACAAATGAATAAAAAAAATTTTTTTTACCACGCCTAACATCTATGCGACTATTTACAACACTTGTTTTTACCAATTGTAATTGTAGATATTTATCAATGAAAAATCGGTTAGTAATGGTTAAAACTTAAGATTATTACGAACGAAAATTTTGTTGGTAAAAGATTCACACTTTACCAATGAAAAATTCGTTGGTAAAAGATTTACTCTTTACCTACGACGCGATCCGTTGGTAATTATCAGCGACCCTTAAAATAGCAACAAATTTGTGGTTGCTAATATTCTGTTGATAAAGAATAATAACAACGGATATCGTGATTTTGGAAACGAAAAATTCGTGCTAGTTACACATTTTAGTAAGTACTTTGTTTGTTAACAAGTCTCTTATTTTTTCGTTTATTTGTTAGTTACTTTGGATAATAATTTATATTTTAAAATTTCTACCTTTCTAAAAAAAAATTGTGATAAAAAATCTGACTTTCTAGAAACAGCATCAGAGGAAAGTGATCAAAAGATGAACAGTAAATGAAAGAATTTTTACAGCATGCTATACAAGGTAGAATAACTTTTGCTTCATCGAGGGAAAAAGCATATTTTTTTGGTTTCTTCCAAGACAATTTATCCCACAGTTTACTCACATAAATTGATCTCTTGTACAAGGGAAACTCCATCTCCTCTCCTTTTGCCATTCTACATCACAGTATTTCATCAATGGCACCAGCCAATTTCCTTCTTGTTTTCCTTCTTTTATCTTCCCTTCAAGTTTTCTCATGGGGAATTGCTTTTGAAAATCAAAATAAGACACCTGAGGCAATGATATTTGAAGCCTGTGACAAAATCGAGAATCAAAACGCATGTTTATCAAACTTACATTCCCGGCTCGAAGATGGTCCTGGTCGTCGTACGCCAACCTCAGTTTTCCAAGCCGCCCTCGAGAACACCCTCGATGAAGCCCGATCAGCCTTTGACACGCTTACAAAAGTCACCAGCTTATCGATAAGTTATCGCGAACAAATAGCCATCGACGACTGCAAGGAGCTCCTTGATTTCTCGGTTTCTGAATTGGCATGGTCTTTAGATGAAATGAAAAGGGTTCGAGCCGGTTACAAGAATGAACACTCTGAAGGAAACCTAAAGGCTTGGCTAAGTGCAGCATTAAGCAACCAAGATACATGCCTTGAAGGGTTTGAAGGTACTGACCGGCACTTAGAAAACTTCGTAAGGGGAAGTCTGAAACAAGTAACACAACTCATTGGTAATGTCTTAACTTTGTATACTCAAATGCATAGTCTACCTTTCAAGCCAACTAGAAATAGTACGGCTATGGAACACGAAAACACGGATTTCCCCAAGTGGATGACGGATGGCGATAAGGAGTTTCTCATTTCCAGTCCAAACGGAATGCACGCAGATGCAATAGTGGCGTTGGATGGAACTGGGCGTTATCGTTCAATAAATCAAGCTATTTTTGAGGCTCCAAGTTACAGTACTAGGAGGTATGTTATCTATGTGAAAAAGGGAGTTTACAAGGAGAATATCGATATGAAGAAGAAGATGACGAATATCATGCTTGTAGGTGATGGAATAGGGGCAACTGTCATAACTGGTAGTCGTAATTTCATGCAAGGATGGACTACATTTCGGACGGCTACTGTTGGTAAATACTTGATCACCCCTTAATTTGTGTCTGATTCTGCTAATTATGAACATTCTCTCGAATTTTTTAATGATTTATAAGAGAACCAAATTCTTAGAGAGTATAGCTTACAAATTATGTCATCAACATGCTACATTGCCATCATTGGCCAGTTTAAAAAATAGTCATCACTGTCATCTAATCACTTGTTGTCACACCTCATTTTGTCATCCAAAATGTTAAAAACATCTGGCAAAGTAGATTAATTCTCATCTCATTGCATTTTTTTTTTTTTTTGCAGCTGTTTCTGGTAAGGGATTTATCGCAAGGGATATTACATTTCGTAACACAGCCGGACCTCAAAATCACCAGGCAGTTGCACTGCGTGTAGATTCTGACCAGTCGGCCTTCTACCGATGCAGCATGGAGGGCTACCAAGACACTCTTTATGCCCACTCTTTACGCCAATTTTATCGCGAATGCAGCATCTATGGAACAATAGACTTCATTTTTGGCAATGGTGCTGCTGTCCTTCAAAACTGCAAGATTTTCACAAGGGAGCCATTGCCATTGCAAAAGGTGACAATCACAGCACAAGGCAGAAAAGATCCTCATCAAAGTACAGGATTTTCAATCCAAGATAGCTATGTTTACGCCACCAAGCCAACTTACTTAGGCAGGCCCTGGAAACGATATTCCAGGACAATTTTCATGAAGACTTATATGAGTGGGCAGGTACAGCCGGGAGGGTGGCTTCAATGGTATGGGAATTTCGCATTGAGCACTTTGTGGTATGGTGAATACAAAAACTATGGCCCCGGGGCATTGACTTCAGGCCGTATCCGATGGCCGGGATATCATTTAATTACCGATGCTTCTGTAGCCAGTTTCTTCACCGTTAGACGCTTCATTGATGGACTGTCATGGCTGCCGGCCACTGGTATCAAGTTTTCATCTGGCTTGACAAATTAACCCCCTAGTTTGATATGGAAATTTCTGATATTGTATTCATTATATTTAAAGTGATTTATATACATATGATCATAAAACATTTTATCGTAGGAATGGTAGTTTAAATGTAAGTTTGATCAAGAGCAGCAGATTGGATGGCTTATTATACATTACTTTTCCCTATAATTTTTCTGTCTTCAAGTCGTACTTTTAACAGTTAAAACTGATATATTGGAATGTTTTCTGGCACGCAAACTCTTCAATTGCAGACCCAGCTTAACTTGACAAACAAGTTTCTAACGTCTGATTTATTCATGTTTTAATCACTCATGGACTATTAATCTGCTGAATTTGATAATTACAAAATTGGACGCTGATACTATTGTGTATTTATATACACATGATGAATTCAATACTGAACAATTAAACACTAAAAAAGAAGAATACAAGAATTTACCAAACCTAAGTCCTTGGAAGAAGAGAGATTGTATTTTACTCGTTTATGTTTGGAGTTTACAATGATACACATTTATATAGTCATAATACATCAATATAGCTTTATTAAGGATGAGGCCATCAAACAAATCATGAAAATATTTAAATTATGATCGACTGATAAGTGCGTTTTACACACTTATTTAAGCCACAAAACATGGACAATTGTGGATGTATATGTTGAAATATGGCTTAATTCGATAGAATTTGTGTTTGTAGGACTATATTGATGGATGGAACGAGAAGTACGTGAAAACGAGCGAAAAATGATCAAAATGGAAGAAAATGAAAGTTCAAGGACTAACGTGCAAATATTCAAAAGTTGTGTTGACCCAAACAATGAAAATTTGAGAGTACTAGTAGTCAATTGGTTGAAAGAAGACGTCAAAGGGATGAAATATCGTCAGAGTATGTCACACATCAATTTCTAATCGAAAAGTTATGCACCAATTTTTAACCTCATATTGAGACCCATTTTTGACATATTAAACGATCGAATTCGAAGATGATGTTTAAATCAAAGTTGTAGCTCTTTGAGTTATCTTTCTAATACACTTTAAATCACTTCAATCCGATATCGGTAGAGAAATTTATGATCAAAATGTTAAAAATTGTCCAGCGGAGAAAAAAGTTATTCTAAGTGGTCGCTTAGAACAAATTCCAAGCGGTCGCTCAGAACCATTCAGGGAATCCAGGAGGTAAATTTTACAAATCAAACGGTCGCTTGTCTTATCGCTTGGTACAAATATGACGCGAATTTTCTAGTTTCCTTATTTGAATCAACTACCTATGGAAATACATCTAGGACTGGCTACACTTTTTTTGGACATATTCTACACATTGGAGAGCAAGACAACAAGGAAGGAGAAGAAGATTCATCACAAGATTCAAGATTTAACTCAAGAATTAACAGGGTGATGTCGTCTCCAACCTATTTCTTTTGTTTTTCTTTCTTTAGCATGTTAGGCTAGTTTTTCTTGTACTAGGTGAACGATGAACCTCACAATGTGATCTTATAATTTCTATTTTGCAATTTGATATTTAAACATGTTTGATGGATGTTGAATAATTTATATACAATTTATTTTTCTCCATAATTAAATGCATGTGATTATGTGAGTTTAAGTGATCTATTTTATGCATTCGAAAGAAGAGAAATAGATTTTATAAGGTATAAATCATTGTAAGGTCCGATAGGGGATAGAAATATACCGCTATGCTTTGCGTGAATCTCTAAGGCCTCGTTCTCTTTGCCGTTTTCTGTTTTCGATTCTTCGAAACGACGAAAACGCGTTCTCTTTCCCATTTTTGAAAACGCATTTTGAAAAACAAAAAAAAATTGTGAAGGAAACTGAAAATGCCAAAAACTCGTTTTGGGCATTTTGGACGAAAACATAGCAAATTCTACAAAAACACGTGAAACGACTTCCTAAACCTATTTCAAAATGTTTTGTGAGAGACGCTCCTTCATTAACAAATTTCTTCAACCTCCCGCCACCTACACTAGAGCACCAACCGCCGCACACTACCTGAATCGAGTGTCAATCGAAGCCCCCTAACCTCCCTTTTCAACAAATCGTGATCTTCCTGGCCATGGAGTTGCAAAAACCACCCCCAAGTTCAACCCAAAACCACGTGACCATGGACGATTTTCGCCATATTTGAAGCACCGTCGGCCACCATTTCTTGCCGGACCGCCACCAGTTGGCTACTCTCAACCAGGCGCATCCAGTATCAGCGTGGGCATCCTGCAATTTTGGTCTAGAATCTAGTGATTTGTGTGGAGTATTTCGACTGCTGTTTGTGAATTCTTCCACCGGGGTGTTCATTCTCGAAGCTAAACTCCAAATTGCACAGGAACTAGTGAAGGAGGCCATAGAAACGAATTTTTTTAACAGACAAATGGGTACCCGAACTTGTAGCCGCTTCCTATACGGTACACACATCGACCTCTCACTGTCGGTGGAGCTCAAAACTACTTGGCAGGTAATGGTATTTCTTACTTCCTCTCTCGTAAATCAATTTTTAGTTTGCATTTTCCTCATATTTCGATTTAGATCTGTTGTATTGTTTGATGAATTTTAGTTGATTACCAAGTATATGTTCAATTGAAAGATGATAGAGAACAAGTGGTGGCAGAGTCCTTAGTCTCTAATTGATATAATTTGGATTAACGAGCATAGAAAAATGATTCAGTGTAGATGGTACCGAAACTTGAAGGATTTGGCAGAGTCTTGCCATCTATCACGTAGGAGAGACTGCAAAAGAAGCATTTCCTCTACTTAAGATAAATGGCATGTAATTTGGAAGTAGGATTTGATGACTAGACTGTGAGTTGGAGATATTAAGGTTCAACAAATTTTTTTTTTTTTTTCGTTTGATTCAGGTTATCTAAATTTGTTGAGAACTCTTTGTATTTAATATAGTTTTGAGTTAGGTTTCAACGTAGGAGTAAAATAAACTTGTGACTTTTGAAAACTTCCACTTTCAGGACGAATTGTTTGCTATATATATGTTTGATATATTCACAAAAAGATTAATGGATGCTAAACAACTCGACTTAGACTGCTGTGTTTTGCATCTTTGAAATTGTCGTGTTACTTAAAAATTAATAATGCTGTGTGAATCAACAAATAAACCTTAGGGCACCAAGAAAGGAAATGAAATAATTATTGGATAATCAATTCTAACAAATAGTGAGAAGGCACTAACTTTAAGGGATCTATTGAAGGCATCAATGCACTTTTAGTTGTTTCAATTACATTTACTTTGAGATTTATTGACACGCTCTTTCTAAATTTCAAGTTCTTGACGACTGTTTTGTGTGATAAATGATCTGCAAATACCATCAATTTCCTATAAACTAAGCTCTAGGAAACATTTGTTGACAAAATGTCATAATTATCGCTACTTTCCTAAAACTTCGTCACTAACAAAAACTTTTGTCACTGGGTGTATAATAGATAGGGTTGCTAATGTTTGACAGTGCTCAATTGCCTCTTCCCCAATGTTGGTTAGTGGTTGCTGCTGGGATTGAATGAGAAACTACCTCAAGCAGTGGTCAATGCCCTGAGATCTCGTATTATCGGGTTGCACCATTTCCTGATGTTGTTTATAATGCTTGGCTTCTCTGTCGTTTTTTGCCTCTAATGTTGAGACAATTCACACATTGAAATGTTTACATACTTAGGATAAATGTATGGAAGACATATGGTCGGATTAGAAAATCATTTATTAATTATTTTACCCTAATATGACTTTATGTAGTAATAACTGAAGAAAGGAACTTCATCTAACTCTTTTCATATTGTTAATATGATTCAGATTCTTTTTCTCTATCTAGATTGTGTTTATTCATTATTTATGTCTTAGCATTGTCATTATCAATGTGAACTGCCACAGAGTATTGAACATGGGTGGTCACAGAGCGAGGACCAAGAAATCAATGTCATGGTCGGATGATAATGAACGCACTTTTATCGAAATTCTTTATGAGAGAGTTAAATCAAATGCATTGCAATGTTCTACATTTACGAAAGACGAATGGGGCAGGATCAATGAAACTATGATAGCTTCAACAAAAATGGATTACGGTATAGATAGATTGAAGGAAAAGTGGAATCGCTTATGTAAGATTCATCGTATGTTCTCTGAACTTTTGGGACATACTGGTGTTACATGGGATTCAAATACTAACAAAGTAAATGCTACAGAGGAAGTTTGGCAACACTATTATACGATACCTTTATGTTATGAATAATATATTTTCTCAGAAGTTTTTTTTATTTCGTTGAATACTATAATAATGCGACTTCTTTTCTCAATGGCAGATCAACAAATCGGAGTACAAACTATTCAGGAAGGACAGATGTAAACACTATCACATTCTTGGGGAGATTTTTAGCGGGACGACAGCTACTAGAGGATTAGGAGCTGTCTCCACTCAACTTCCAAACACATCAGAGGAAGAAAGGCAGATGGAAGATGATTTTTTGAACAGGGGGGTGCATGTAAGTGTGGAACATGATGATGAAGTCCATGGGATTTCAAATACTCGTCATCGTGAAGAAATTGGTACATCTGGTGAAAGTCGAAGAAAGGAACCTAAGATCAGTAAAACTGACAAACTTGAGGCATGCATGACATAGTGGTCAAACAATGTTAGCAGTAGGAATGAAGAAACCGAACTTCGAAAAATGCACTTAAAAGAAAAGCTTGCAAAGATGTAAGGAAAATCAAGTGCTCAATCTGAACATGAAGTTAACAGTCCGAATCGTTATTCAACTGTGTGTTGCATGGCCATTTTGAACCGAATGGAGGGGTTGTCCGATGATGTTTATTTGAAAGCAATATCGGCATTTAAAAATTTCTATTTCAGGGTGTCATTTGTGGAAATGCCTAAAGCAAGGAGAGGCCCTATTTTGATGCTACTGTGAATTAAGTTTGTTAGTGTAATTTTTCTGTGGTCTGTTATAATTATGAAGTGACTGTCTGACGTACTGTTTTATGTTTTGTAGCTTTAAATAGTTTTTCCTGCATTGGTGATGATGTAATGTTTTTTGAACTTCGAACTTAGTAATGTTGTTGGATGTAGAACTGATGTTCAATGTTATTTTTATTTATAAATGTCTGGTTGCTTATTTTGTATTAAATACAATGAATGCCTGATTGCTTGTGTTGTTTTTAACACAAAATGATGAGAATTTTTTTGTTTGTTCAGAATACAGCCAGTTCTTCAAATGTGGATGTGTATTATGATTCTGATGATGAAGATTTGAGTGATGATGATTTGTTATTTTCGGATGATTCTGACTCACGTATTGGTGATGTAATGTTATTAAATTGCTTTATTGCCCACAAAGGAAGTTCCATCGGCAAGACACCTTGTAGAACATCACAGCTTACGGGACATATGTACATGCTTGAAATTCTAAATGGACATCCTGATGTGTGCTATCAGAATTTTCGTATGCAGCAACATGTGTTTATGAATTTTTGTGATACATTGAAACATAAAGGACTGTTGCAAGATGGAAAAAAAGTCACCGTGGAGGAAGGTGTTGCTATGTTTTTTATGATTGTAGGGCACACTACACGGTATAGTATTATTGGTGATAGGTTTCAACATTCAAATAACACGATACACAAATGGTTTAAGCGAGTTGTTAGAGCTGTTTGTTCATTTGACACTGAGATAATATGTCCGCCAAATCAAGACACTATCCATGAGCAGATTGCACACAAATATCCTTTCTTTAAGGATTGTATAGGTGCAATAGATTGAACACATATTGTAGCTTGGGTACCTGCATCGAAGCAAACATCTTTTCGTGGAAGGAAAACAATTGTGACTCAAAATGTAATGTTGACATGTGATTTTGATATGAGATTCACATTTGTGTATTCTGACTGGGAAGGTATGGCAAATGATTCCCGAGTATTCGTTGATGCAGTTACAAGAAGAGCGAACAACTTTCCAATGCCACGTGGAGATATTTTATTATACTTAATCGTATTTTTAATGCGAATATATGTATAGTGTCATATCATGTATGTTTATTTTGTTTTGTTGTAGAAAAATTTTACCTGGTCGATTCTAGCTATCCAAACATGCCCGAATTTCTTGTCCCTTATCGAGATCGAAGATATCATCTGCGTGACTATGTTGGGCAGGGAAGAGTACGTGAAAAGGAAGAGTTATTCAACTATAGACATTCCTCATGTCGCAACATTATAGAACGTTGCATTGGAGTTTTAAAGGCGAGATTTCATATTTTGAAGTTAATTACCAATTATCCACTGAGTAGGCAAATACAAATCCCTACTGCATATTGTGCCATAAACAATTTTATTCGTCAGGAGCACGCTTTAGATAGGTTGTTCGCTAAGTTTTCAGAGGAGAATATGGTATTTCATGATATACCGGAGTCAAGTCAAGATCAAGAAATCATATAATTTGATGCTAGTCGGACAGTTCAAATGGGACAAGTCAGAGATGAAATTGCGACACAAATGTGGAATGACTACCCGAGACGTTGTACATGAGTAATCAAATTCTCTTTATATTTTGTTTAGTGTTTATTTGTTTTGTCATGACATGTAAACTTGTAATTGTATCTATTTAAATGTATTGCTAAATTTAATTTATGTTGTATTTTTATATATATTTTTTTAAAAATATCAACATTAACAAACTTCAAAATGTATATGTTATTTAATACTATATTAACAGTAAACTATTAAAATTAATTGAATAATCGGATTTATTGAATAAAATATTATAAAAGTGTTTATTATCGAAATGTGTATGTTATTTTATTAAAAGTGGAAAAATATTTAAAAATGCATAAATATTTCACATTTATATGTTATTTTATACTATATTAACATTAAACTATTAAAATTAAATGAATAATCAGATTTTTAGAATAAAATATTATAAACATAAAATTTCACAAATTTATATGTTTTTTTAATATATGAAAAAATATTTCATGATTTAAAGATATTTCAAAGTTTAAAGAAATTTCAGATTTATAATATATTTAATAATATAATAACATTAAACAATTAAAGTTAATTGAATAATCAAATTTCTTGAATAAAATATTATCAAATAATATTATCAACAAGTGCAAAGAGAACGCATTTTGTGTTTTGTGTTTTCAGAAACTGTTTTTCAAAATGACAAAGAGAACATATTTTCAATAATTTCAAAACAGACACTGAAAACACAAAACACAAAACGTTTTTCAAAACTCAAAACATAAAACTGAAACACGAAGAGAACGCCCCCTAAGTGTTTACAAAATGTTATACATTCTTGTATATTGCATTTGTCATAGAAATATAGTCAAATGGTGTATTAGAATAGGTTCAATTCTATTCGAAATAGATTGTTGGATAAGTTAGAAACATTGATTCTTCAATCAATTCATCGTGTCATCAATTTGTGAAATAGGAGTTAAAAGTGAACTTGTTTGGTGATTCGGGATCCTAGTGCGCTTTTATTATATTAATTTCATAAAATTTACATTCGGCTTTCATATTACATTCTAGGATAATTTACATTTAGTTTACTAAACTCATTCATAGTAGTTTTCATAATTTAGTTTGGTTAGTTTTTAGTATAAAAACACATCAAAAACACATCTTGTTTCGGTTAAGGTCGAGATAATTAACATTAAACTACTCAATCTCTGTGGGATCGACAATCCGGACTCTAAAAGTCCACTTTATTACTTGTAACGAACCGTATACTTGCGATGGTTTAAAATCGAACGGTATTTTCGTGAACATCGACCAAGTCACCCACAATATATTCTTTAATATTACTAAATATCCTCAAAATTACGTCATAATATATTTTTCAATATTAACAATTATTCTCAAATATCTGTGTTTTCCAACATTACACAAGTATACCTCACTTGATTTTAATCAAATCACCACTAATACACTCAGTTTTTGTTTTTTTTTTTTAAATCTCTGTCTTACATTTCTCACTCTGCAATAATTACATCTATCTCTTTCGTCAATTCATACATTGGAGCAATCTCCTATTTAGAGGAGTAAAAGGCAATGAATTAAATCTTCTATCATGGCGATGGCTTGCATCTAAAAAAACTCTCCATATTTCATGCAAGAGCCGATTAAGGAAGAAAGGAGAAGAAGGCTGGTGAAAATCCTAGAAAATGAGAATTTCCTTTTTGTTTTTTACTTCTTAAGTTGGTGATGCATCTTTCAATTTTTTCCTTAAACGCTGACTTTATGATTTAACTATTCTATGCTAATCATCCCCAGATATGCCTGGAAATTAGCAAACTTTAAGGTACTAAGTCCATTTGTCAACACGTGTTAACTTGTTCCTCAGCATTGACGTGTTTTATTGTAATTTCTTCTTTAAGCATCTTTCATATGATGAAGTGATAGTACACTGATTACAAAAAAAAAAAAAAAAAAGAAAAAAAAAAGGCAATTTGCAATATATAAAATGCAACATTTGTTATTTAAATATTGTTAAAGGTGTCTATCGCAACAAAAAATGTAAGTGAATAGTGTCATCTGTAAACATAATTGAGATTTGCCAATATTTTGCTAAATGAATGTTGCTAATGTCATCTTTTTGCAATGTTTATTGAGTGTTGCGAATTTTTTTTTTATTAGCCGTTGTTGAAAGTTCATTCTATAGCAACGTTCAGTGACGGTTACGGATACTTAGATATAGAGTTTTTCATAACGTTTGTTTAACGTTAGAAAAACATTTCAAAAAGAGAAACATTTTGCAACATTTAGTAAACGTTGCAAAAGCAGTGACATTTTTAAAGTTGGGTTCGGGTTTTGAGTGAAGAAGGCGGGTCGAATTCATTCCAAAAGTCATGAGACACAAACAAGTTACAAAACACAAACCCAACCTAATAATTTTTCATCTCTCTTTCACTCTCACTCCACTCGTTGCCTCCACATTTTCTCACCAAATCGTCGTCATTGATCGTCAGTTATCAGTTGCTGACGCTAGTCGCCTATTGTCCACGATCAAAGGTCGCCGGTAGTCTTCAATTTTTGTTGCTCTGAATTTTCTGACTGTCTTACTGTTGTAGACTTGAGAGTGCCTCTAACTAGTAAATGGTAAGTCCTCAATCTTCTTCAAGAAATTATGTTTTATTTCTTTTTCTTCATTATTAAGGATTTTTAAAGATTGATAAAAAAGTTGGATACAGTTTCTCGTTCTTCGAGCATCAACTTTTAGTTATTGGAATTGTGTGCTTTGAGAGAAAGCTTTCCCTTTGCATCATTATTTCACTTGTTTATGATAGAAAACAATACCGGGAAAGTGTTCACTAGATATTCTATGCAACTTATGTTGTGCTTTAAAAGGTTGTGGTTAGCTTATAGTAAACCTGTGTTTGTGCAAATCTCATTTGTATTTTCACATTTCTTTAACTGATCCCATGTTGCCTTCTTTAAAGACCCCCAGCCTAAAAGCGTGGAATAATAATGTGGAAAGAAAAATCTTTGTATTTCATTCAAACTTTCAGTAGAGGGACAGTCTTGATAAAACTAACAACTGTTTGCTTCACTATTGATATGGGAGCAATTTAAGGATTGGTGGCTACTAATGGAATCGCAAATCATAGTGCATGAAGGAAACATTTGGAAGATGAATTCCATCTTTGTTTGCAGATTATTGATCTTTATACATTTCTGAATTCTTAGTGCATTGAGTGGCGAGTGTGAAGGGTTGGATGAATATAGACAGGGGATTAAGGAGTCCTTAATTCAGCTTGATAGAGCTGTACTTGGTAACACATGAACTTTGGGAATTCGGAAGCAGTAGTCCATAGATATTTCGTTTGTTTTTATTTAAATTCCAATGCGGCCTTGACTCTATTGTGTAGTATATAAGTGATAAGTGCGTTTTACGCACTTATTTAGGTAACAAAATATGGACAATTGATTGTAATTATGTTGAAATATGGCTTAATTCTATATAAATTGTGTTTGCAAGACTATGTCGATGAAAATAACGATAAGTGAGTGAAAACGAGTAAGAAATGACCAAAATGGAAGAAAGTCAAAGTTCAAGGACTAGGATGCAATTATTCAAAAGTTGACCTGAAAGCCAAATCAAGAACAAGAGCGAACTAAGTACAAGATTGACAAAATCAAAGGGTGTTAAAAGGAAGATAATGAAGAAAAGAAGTCAAAACGAGGAGGAACGGAGTACATGGACCAAAACGACACAACTTGGAAACATTTTGTACCATGCGGCCGCATGGTGAAAAATGTCATGTGATCGCATGGCAATAGCAGAAAATCAAAGGAGCCAGAAATCGCATTTTACAAAAGTTCAACAGATTTTCTGGTTTCCTTATTTGATTCAACCACCTATGAAAACACGTCTTGGATCCCTTTTTAACTCTAATTACGACCAGAACAAAGGAGTTACACATTATTAGAGATATTTTGACATATTGGAGAGCAAGAAGAAGGTGAAGAACGAGAAGATTGATTCCAAAATTCGAGATTTCACTCATGAATTGATAGGCTGATGTCTTTTCTTATTTATTTCTTTTATTTTTCTTTCTTTAGCATGTTATGCTAGTTTTTCTTGTATTAGGAGATCGATGAATCTTGTAATATGAAATTTAAATATTTAGTTTTATATTTTTGACATTATAAACACGTTTTTGAATTATTGAATGATTTATATGCAATTTAATTTCTCCATAATTATGTGCACATGATTGTGTGAATTTGGTGATTTATTTCATGCATTCGAAAGAAGGGAAATAGATTCGACAATGTATAAATCATCGTAAAGTCCGATAGATAATAGAAATATACTGTTATGCTCTATATGAATTTTTAAGTGTTTACAAAACTTTATACATTCTTTTATGGTGTATTCGTCATAGAAATATAGTCGGATCGCATGATAGGATATGTTTAAATTACTCGAAAGAAATTGTTAAATTCAATAGGAACATTGATTATTCAATATTCAATCATGTTGTCAAATTGTAAAATTAGGATTGAAATGGATTGTTGCATGGAGATTCGTGATCCTAGTGCGTTTTTCTATTGTTAAGTAAATCAATTTGCATTCCAATTTCATATTGCATTCTAGTATAATTCGCATCTAATTTAGCTAACTCATTCATATTAGTATTCATAATTTAGTTTGATTCTAAGTTAGTATAAAACATATAAAAAACACATCTAGTTTCGATTAAGGTCGAGATAATTATCATTAAACTACTTAATCTCAGTGGGATCGACAATCCGGACTCTAAAAGTCCACTCTATTACTTGTAACAAACCGTACACTTGCGGTGATTTTAAATCGAAACGTATTTTTATGAACAATAAACATTGTAATTCATTATAAAATTACTTTTAACCTCTAAATCTCAAAGCTTCTGAACTTGATTACTTTTGTTTCTAACACCTTTTGATCTACAAGTTTCAACATTAATGATACTTAGGACATAAAAATCCACATCTATAAAAGTTTTGTAGCTTTGGTCCTCCATATTTGTATCTAAGTTGCAACATTGAAGGTTTCTTTTGATTATGTTTTGCTCTTCATTTTTGCTTTTATGTTAGTCTTTTAAATTTGAGATGGTTGATAAGTGTATTTTTGCACACTTATTTAATATCTAAACAAACTTATTACTGATGAAATTGAGCGAATTTCTATTCACAATTGTGTAATTATGATTTTTGTAGGTCAAAACCCCAAAAAGAATGAGAACAAGGCAAAATGAATGAAAAATGATTAAAAACGTACAAAATTGTGAAGTTGGGGACCAAAGTGAACAATCTAGAAAGTTGGAGGACGTTGGGATGCAATTTATAGAGGGCAATATTGGAATGAAAGTCAAAATCGGGGACCAAATTGTATAAAATCAAAGTTGAGGGACCTGATGTACAATTATTTAAGGGACTTAGGCTACAAATATCACAAAATCTATTTTTGGGGCTGCTGAATGGAAACGTTTCTGATTTTAAAATAGGGGCGAGGACCTTTTTGTAACTTTTCAAAACCTCAGGGACTTGAGCTGCAATTTCCTCTGGATTTTGTTTTAAAATCCGATTTTCTCTTCCTTGCTGGGACATTCTTCTGTTCTGCTGGGTTTGTCTCTGGTTTCTTCCTTCTCATTTTCTTCCTTTTCTTTTTTCTTTCTTTCTTTTTTCTTTCTTTTTCTTTTCTTCACTTTTCATGATATTTTTGGAGAACAAATTCAAGAGCACAAGGAGGAGCAAAAGATTTTGACAAGTATTTGGGGAAATTAAGTTCGAGCTCGAAAATAGAGTTTTATCTTTAAACTTTGATTTTTCTAATTTATTTTGTCAAATGTGTAATGTATTGTATAAATACCTTCCTTTGTTATCATATGTATAAAATGAGCTAAATATTTGTGTTAGAATTTGTGATATTAGTTTAACTTTTAATTAATTTCAATATTTTCTCATTAATGCTATGTTATTTATTTTCATGTGTTTCTACTATTGTATTTCATGCATTTTCATTTATGTGGCCAATAGATGATTGTGTTTAGTGATTTGTACATCGTTCGAGAAAAAATTGTGCATTTTAGACCAAATGGTAGAAACTCTAGCTTTGCGTAGTTGATAGAGATATACCACTAATCCTAGGTAACCCAATGAACTATTTTCACAAATTTTGAATGCGGTTGTTTGGTTGTAATTGACATAGAGATATAGTAGGTTAAACCAATCAATTATGGTTAATTTCACTCGAGAGAGGTAATTAACAAAAGTTGGGATTTTATTCCGGTGAAGAGGACATGGAGTATTCGAGCTTCTCTGGCGAGGTTGAGCGTGCTGTAAAAACTTGGCAAATATGTTGCATTTTATAAGAGATGTACCAGAAATCAGTCTGGTCACCAGCCATACAGTCATTTTTATTGCACGGAATAAGTGCACAAATTATTGAGATGTTGTCACCCTTATTTGACCTCTTATTGACAGGCTACATTCGGAGCTCCAGAAGATGGAATTATGACCTCAGAGCTTCTCTAGAGTTGATATATTGTGCAAAAAGTTGAAAGTTCTCAAGGATTTAAACCAAACTCATCAGAGAAGGTGTATTCCAACATTTGGTACCTTGATGCTTTTGCTAGCTTAAAATGTAAATTATTAACTGATTTGACTCATTAATATCCAAAAACTTGCAAAAGATTTTTCTTTTTTCATAATTAGGCTAATCTAGTGGCTAGTTTGAGAAAACATTGAGCAACAATATTACACAAAGCTTTTTTGTCATGGGTTCTACACATTTTGTCCTTGTGCTGTAATTGTACCATAGAAATGAAATTCTTTTAGTGTCATCCCTATTTTAGATTACATTACATTGAGCTCTGCCTTCTCGAGTAGCCTTGATATAATATTTTTTATCAGTAAAGGGTATAGTTGTAGCTAAAGCTTTAATGTTGATACATAATATTCTTTAGTGAGTTGCATGGCTTACAACTTTTTGACTGTGGGTTCTTCCTCCAATAGCTTCTACTACTGCAATATCTGAAGTTTAGCAAACAATTTCAAAAGAAGACGGTACAACAGAAGTTGAAGTATCTCATCATCTAGTCTTTCTTCTGGGAGAGAATCGATGGGAAGAACGTTCCAGACTCTCCGGTAAAAGCAAACAAACTGAAGTCAAGAATGACAAGGGCAATACTAACACAAAATGTCTTACCTGCCGTGGGGAAGGCCGCTTATTATGCATGGGTACAAGTTTGCTTTCTTTTCTCATTAATTTTATATCCTAATAATTCTCTGCTTGACTTATTCATTCTAGATTTGACATCATAATGTTACATAAATCACACGATAAGGTTGAAATGAACAAAAATTGGAAAATTGTAACTGCATACTTATTTCGAATTGTCGAAACCTAACTAGGGTCTTGATTTACTTTGATTCACTTTAGATTGAGTCATCGTGAAGTGTATGATTCCAGTTAGCTGGTTTTAAATTGGAAGCTAGGTAACATGGATTTAAAATATATGTTGTTTACACAAAATTAAGCGATTTTCCATCGATCACACTATCAGTGGCTAATATCAATTAGTTTCTTTGCAGAATGTGATGGATCTGGTGAACCGAACATTGAACCAAAAGTTAGAGGATGTCCAATTTATTATAACTATCAAATATAGTTTGTACAAGTGTTAACTTCTACTTACAGCCAGTATGAAATTTATTTGATGTTTTTTTATGGTTCAAGACCATCAAATGTACGGTTGAACATAAATCAATTTTCTACATCAGTAACTGAACTGAGCTATAAATTTTTGTAACAAATGACTTGTTCAATTTCTTGGGCTAACTCCACTTTGTTAAATAATTGGCATTTGTGAATGAAAGCTGGTGTCAGGGTGAGTAATGCCATTTACATGTGTATAGAAGGAATAAATTTTTTAACCTGGAAACTAACCATTGGTTTGGAAAGAATGAACATTGGTTATTATTAAACATCAATGCATCTTTTATTGGTTGAGTTTAAGGTATAGAACGAACCAAATGGGAGAAAAGAAACAAAATTTCTATACCAGTTACAGTCATGGGACATCATTATGTTGTCATTGCTATTACTTGGGAATAAATATCAGTTCTTATAATTATTTGAAATATTAGGTTTTAAAATTGGTAGAATCTCTATTAAAATTCTATGCCAACATTGCTTCACATGTCTGCTAATGTAAATCAAACACTCTCTTGCATCTCTCCAATAAATATGAAAAGAGATCAGATCTGACCATAAAATTGCAGAAAACATTATAAATAACATATTATGTGATTGAAATGTTAGAATAATTCTATATATGGACTTCCCATTTGATTGTGAATTTTACGTGTTAGACGTATGGCTCATAATGGTATTGTGATTAGGCCCAAATATGTTAAGTGATCTATTGGGCCGGTTTACACCTTACGAGTTATTATTTATATAATGTGGTAATTTAAGTATGTGGGCCGAAAATATGTAAACTCTAATTAGGGTTTAAGTCGTTAATGGGACGACTCTATTTGATTCCTATATAAAGGCTAGGTCCCCTCTCCTCTCCTGTTGTTGATTATTGATTGGCCTGCCTCATTGACGGCTAATATTTTGTGAGGAGCAAAGAGGAGAAGATCTAACTGCTATTATTCATATCAATGATATCTTCCGTAGGTATGAATTCGATTAATTAGTTATTCTGTGATTTTTATTCTTAGCATGAATATTATTAAATATAGTAATTGGTATCAGAGCTTACATGCTAAGATCGGAATCCTTCATAAGTAACCATAACGTTCTTTTCAATTGCTGAATTTAATCCTTCTGAAATTTCCAATAGCCGCCCAAATCTACAATTTAAGTATCTAATTATGCTTTCTTCTGGTCACCAAAATTCATGTTTGGAATTAATGCAAGACCATCACTGCGCAATATTAAAAACAGCCTACCACAGTACCACCTCAATGTCTTCCATAGCCGACTTCCACGCCATAATTGAAATTAATTTAAACACAAATTTTGGGTTTTTGGGTTTTGTTCCTATGTATATGTAATTCCATGTACATATAAATACATACTTCATTCACCATTTACAAATTCCGCAGTGTACCCTCATGACTTCTGAATGTACAAGCAAGCTCAAACAGAAGCCACCATTATTTTGCAATATCCCAAATAAATCACTACAAATCCTTTTCCCTTCACGTGTACCGTCTGTGTGTATGTATAGAGTTTAATTTGGGTTTTGACTTGGTTTGTTTTGGCTCCATCTCCACCACCTGTCTGTATGTATAAATGAATGCGAAGATTCGAACTTAAGCGAAATCTGCCCACCCCAACAGCCATGGTGTTCGTATATTTGCTCAAAAAAAATAAATTTTTTTTTGTGAAATTGTCGATGATTATCCCTATGTTGCCATGGATTTTGTGATTGTAGTTGGGTAAAATTTGTTGGCATCTGGGTTTTGGTTTGTATGCAGCACCACCGTCTGTTTGTATATATTGGTATATATGTTTGTGATTGGTGGCGCCACGACAAGGAAAAGGGACAACCTAGGGTTTTCAACTTTCAAAATCTGGTTTTGTTTTACAATAATGCTATGGGTACAGGACTCTTTCACAGAAATGGTATAGGGTTTTGAATTTTTTTTGACGTGGCAGCTACTATTATAATAAATAAAAAAAAAAAAAAAAGTAAAAATGAAAAAGAAGGGAAATGGGGGAAACCGCGTAATTTATTTCCATTTCCCATCCGAAACCAGCGACCCCTTCCCCCAAAATAGAGTGAAACCCATTATTCATCGGCGAGACTTTCTCCATCTCCGGCTAACCTCCGGCTCCATTTCCATTTTCGACTAACCTTCACCCTTTGCGACTACCTAAAGCTCCCTGTGAACCACTCATGTACGAGTAGCGCGGTCGAATATCAGTCGTGAAACCACCAGGACACTCCTCTCATTTTCAAGTCGGTGCAAAGTCACCATTGAAGAACCTATGTCTGTAAATATCTTTCGACCGCTGTAGACCAAAAGTGAGTATTTATTGGACTGCTTATATTTCTCTAGAATTGCGTTTGGTTTTGAATTTTTGATGGGGTTGCTTATGATTTTTGTATAGTCTTTAGAACCAGCCAGCCATCTAGTGTAGTCTTTGAAATACCCTACTGCCTCTGCTAAAAATTGAACTCATGATCCCCTCAATCTTTATATAAAAACACACATTTGGACATGTGAATATAGGAAAATGAAATTTGAAAATGTACCTGAACACTAGCTTCAGATTTTGAACCATTAGTATAGTTGCTACCAGCCATTAGTTTCTGAAGCATTTTACTTATCTGTTGAATTGTTGCAACATTAATCTGTTGAAGCTATTGTTAATATAATAAGCTTTTCTATTGTATTTGGTGACATTGGAGTCGTTAACTGGTTGCTGTTCCTTTATTCACAATAGGAATAGTTGACAAAGCTCATTTCTTGTTGACATTGGAGTAGTTAACTAAGTACCCTGTCTATAATTAGCATGGTGTTGTGTTATAAACGGGCTGTCAAATTTTAACAGGATGTGTGACGTGTCATTGGTAGGAGAGGTGACGAACATTCGTTTATTATCAAACACGCAACATCATCATGGAAGTGTCCCAAAGGTCACAGTAATACAAATTCACAACCATCAAGTTTGCTAGTTGGAAGTGCAACTTCAAGTTCGCCTCAGTTCTCCAACATTGCAAGGAATAGTCGTCGATCATCTGCCCATCATTATGCAGTTCTTGTCTCATGTTGATGCAATTGTACTGGTATAAACCCTTTGATTGGTTGTTATCTTAGATAGCTTGGGAATAGAACCGTATTGCTTGCAAGTGAATTTTTCGGTAATTTCAGAAGTGTTTGTGTTGTAATGTCGGTATTTCATAATGACCATGACATTTGTAAAGTAATCAAGTTCACATTTTGATGTGTTCAAGTTAATTACTTTGTTGCATTGTTTGACAGGCTTGTAATGGCCATGCTATTACTTATGTACCACTTTTTTATTCTCTTGGTTTGTTTCTTCCGATTATTCAATGATGAAGAAAGTAGTCATTTGTTGATCGTTCGCTTAGTTACTGGATTATGGTTGGTGCTGTGTAAGTGTAGGTGCAGGTGCAGGTGCAGGTGCAGTGGAGTACATAATCAAACATGCTGAAGTTTCCACAATAGTGAACAAAAAAAATATAGTCAGGTTATGTACTCCACTGCACTTGTAGGGACTTAATGGAATGTTTCCATAGCACTCGTAGGGACTCAAATGGAACAAAAAACAGATTTGTATAAATTCAAATTTATGAATGTTCAATCTTAATGATTTTTTCATCTTAATGAGTAATCATCTATGAAAGCTTAGCAAGAATTTGGTTAACACAACAAAATAGAGAAATTACATTACTTTTAATCAATCTCCCATTACAACATTTCCAACAAAATGGGGACTCATTACAACTACCTAAACATAACCCAAATCATCCGTTCAATCTGATCCCTTTCCTTTCCCGTCAGATGTGGACATTCATTTTCCTTGCTAAAAGTTATGTGCAATGATATGTCGACGCCTCATTTCTTGCTAATTCTAGCTGGCCCGTCTAACGATTTTGACAATTCTTCATCTTCATCGTTGTGTACATGATTAGTCGCATGATTAACAGAACTTGATTCCCCTCCTAAATCTTCATCTTTTACCCAATCGAAGTATCCACGTTCATCACTCTAGCCGATGACTGCAAATGAAACAATGTGAATCGATATAAACCAACAAACTAGCATAAAAAGGTAGAAGAAACAAAATCAACACTGGTAGAAGAAACATTTTTTTTCCTTTTCTTACTGATGCTATAGTATTGAGACTAAAAAAAAAAATCGACACTGGTCAACCATAGAACAATTGACATCCATGTGCATTGGTTATTTCATATCATCTTTCAATAGCCAGCCAAATGACTACAGAACCATTACTTCCCAGATGCTCAATTTGCTCTTAGGGAATGAACCAAATGCTAGATGGAACACCAATATATCTTACAAATATTTGACACACAACACAAGCACAGTCAAGACGAATTTCCACAAGGGGATTATATGTACCCAATTCACAAATTGAGTAGGATTTTAGGGCACAATTTGCGATCACAATATCCATTGTCTAAACTGTCTCTTACCAAAAATGGTGTCTATGAAAGAAAAATTTAGTTGGCTAAAATTAACAGTGATCTTTATTTTCCTTCTAATCTCGTCAAACGGACTCAAATGAATGTGTTGTAGTATGTCACAAACAAGAAGCCACGACTATATAACATCAGGAATTGTATATACACATTAAAAAAATACTTATATTATCGCCGGAGTGTGACAGTGAAGGGCGGTGAGTGCAGCGTTGGGGATGGAGGTGAGTGCATCGGCGGGGACTGTTCGCGTCGATGGAGGTGAGAGTGTGAATGTAGGATGCTCGCATCATATGCTCTTCGTCGACGTCGATTGACGGTGACGATGAGTTGATTTGGGGGAAATGAGAGAGTGGATTTGGGGGAAAAGGAGAGATGGAGCTCTTCGTGGTCGTCGATTGACGGTGGCGGTGAGTTGATTTTGGTGAAATGAGAGAGTGGATTTGGGGGAAAGAAAGAGATGGACGGAAATGAGAAAGTAAAAGAAGAGATCTTTGTCATTTGTTTTTGTTTCTTTTATAAATAGTTTAATTCAGACATACCATGTCAAAAAATTCAAAATCCTGTACCATTTCTGTGAAAGAATCTTGTACCCATAGCATTATTCTTTGTTTTAATTTGGGGACGGGGGCCTCACAGCAATTTTGATATTTACGGGGGGCTCAACTGTAATTAAAAAAGTAGGGGTCATTTTTTAAATTAAAGGGAAGGACCGGTTTTATAATTTTGTAAATTGTAAGGTTCATTTAATAATTTTAAATCCAAGGTAAATTTACAATTAAGGCTTTGAATTTAAATTAAATTTTAAATGATTTTGAATCTGATTTTTAAATAGACTTGGCCCATATTTAATTTTGACCCATTTAAAGTTATAATTTAAAATTGACGACACTTTTATATTTCGTTGAAATGTTTGTCTATTTAAATGTTATTATTTGTCCATTTAAATTTTCATCTCCAACACATTGAAATCTTGTTGCCCATTTTATCTTTCAATCACATGAATTTTTACCTGTCATCGATTGACGATTATGATTTGTTGCATGATTATTGTTCTATGACTGAATTTTTTTCATGGGCTTTGAGATCAACCTTATTTTCCCACTAAGAGAAATATTTTGAAATAAAAATGGGTGGTAGCTGCCAAAGTGGCACACTCATTGTTATTCATTCGAATTTCTCTTTAAAAAAAAAATTAAATTGAATTACATTAAAAGGCGTTAGCGTCTCATTTTGAATTATAGCATATAGTATCTTACCCAAAGGTGTTATTATATGCGATGTTATTTATTCGATTTTCTCTATCAAACAAAAAAAAAATTTAAATTACATTAAAAGGCGTTAGCGTCTCATTTTGAATTATAGCATATAGTATCTTGTCCAAAGGTGTTATTATGTGTGATGTTTTGAAAATTGGCATAAGGAAGTTAACGATTTTATTTTGGTTTAGAAATCTCCTTCGACCCAAAGGTGTTGGTGTTTCAAAAACTATTGTGTTTTGTTAATATACTTCCTGATGTATTTTAAGAGTACCTTATAGTATGTTATATTGTTAGCTCAAAGGTAACTTTATAACGATGCGCCTAGGCTCTTACCGTAATGAGGTTCATGTGTTTGACTTTAATTACGGATTATCTAATTAATAGCTCATGTTAATTAGATAAATATGTTATCATCCATTGATTGCATGCATTATGTTTGGATGAAATTAAATATAATATTTCCACAGTTTTAAATGCCTCATCACTTACGAATCAACTGTCTGCTATTGAAATATTGGCTGGAAATAATTATGTGAGATGTAAACGAGACGTGGAAATTGCACTTGGTCTTTTGGGTTGGGACTTTGCGATGGAGAAACGATTTTCGAAACCCACGGATAAGAGCACCCCTGAATATGTGGCCGAGTATGAAAAGTGAGAAAGGGCCAACAAACTTTGTTTGAAAATTATTAAGCGCTCTATATATGATTTCGTTATGAATGCTTTCCTAGACAATAAGAATGCAAATGAGAGAGATTTGTTGAGTATGATAAAGTTGAAACTAGAGATTTGATGAACAAATTAATGAATATGAGATATGATGGTACAAGTGGTGTTAGAGAACACGTCATGAAGATAAATATATCATCTAAGCTAAAGGCTCTTGACATTTCCATTGCGGAGCCTTTCCTAGTCTATCATGCTTTAAATAGCTTTCCTAATCAGTTCAATCAGTTTTAAACTTGCATACAATGCTCAGGGATAAATGTAATTCAAATGACCTTATTGCAGTGTGTGCCCAAGAAGAGTGTAGGATGCGGCGTGAGACAGTTGAAACTGTGCAATTGGCTTTTCAGCCATCACAAAACAATGGGTCTTCTCATAACCATAAGTGTAAGTTCCGCAAGGGAAATAAGTCACACCACAATCAGCAAAATAAATTTTTTTGGTGGTCAGACTTCAGGTGGTCCCAAAGGAACTATAAAGAAAAATGATCAATGTAAGTGCTGCAAAGGAAAATGTCTCTAATCCGTTAATCATCCTCTATGTTGTGGCATAAGCGACTGGGTCACATTTTAAGGGATAAAATGGAAAGATGTGTAAAAGTTGAGATACTTCCCTCTCTAGACTTCTCTGATTTTGAGACTTGTGTGGATTGTATAAGAGGAAAACTTACTAAGTCTATAAGGAAAGGTTTCACTAGGCGCAGTGGTATTTTGGACTTGATACATAGTGATATTAGTGGACCTTTTTGCCTTCGACCATATGTGGGAACAAATATTTCATAACTTTTATTGATGATTTCTCACGATATGGATATGTTTACCTCATTGACGACAAATCTCATGCACTTGAGAAATTCAAGATTTTCAAAATGGAAGTAGAGAAATAGTGTGGAAAATGTATTAAGTTGTAAATCTGACCGTGGTGGTAAGTACTATGACAAGTATGACAAGTCTGGTTAAAACTTTGGTGATTTTGCAAAGTTTTTTACAAAGTTGTGGGATAGTGCCTCAATACACTATGCCAGGGACACTTGAGCAGAATGACGTTCTGAAAAACGAAATCGAACTCTAAAAGATATGGTCAAGAGCATGATGAGCAGAACGAATTTTGCCAGAATGCCTATGAGGTGAAGTTTTAAAACTGTTATGTATATCTTGAACAGAGTTCTAAGTAAAGCTGTTGCAAATACACATTTTGAATTATGGACATGACGTAAGTCAAGTTTGGCTCATTTCAAAGTTTGGAGATGTCCAACCGAGGTTAGGATTTATAATCTTTAGGAAAGAAATTGGACCCGAAATCCACTCTAGGCTATTTTAATGGGTACCCAGACAGATCAAAAGGATATAAATTCTACTGTCCAAATCGTGGTACTAGAATTGTTGAGTCAATGACTACTAAATTTCTAGATAACGATTTTGGTGATAGTGGGAGTTCTACGTTGAAGGAATTTTTTTTGTTGAACCAAGTCTAGTTGTTGTTCTAGTCCCTGTTGTACTGGAAAAAGTTTTATCTCAGCCACTTGAAATTGTTAATAAAGACCCTGGGCACCAAGAGGAACTTCAGGTTTCTCCACCAACAACGATTGAGTCAATTTCTGAGCCACAAGTTAGGAGATCGCAAAGGGAAATGAGATATGCATTGTTCAGTGACTACATTATATATTTATTAGAGAGTGGTTTTAATATTGGGCATATTGTTGATCATGTTACTTATAATCAAGCATTGACAAGTCCTAAGTCAAATAAATAGATAAATTCTGTGAAAGATGAAATGAATTCTATAGAACAGAATAAAGTTTGGGAACTTGTTGGACTTTCCCCAGATACTAAAGCTATAGATAACAAGTGAATTTTCAAAAGCTAACTGAATTCGAAAGGGAATGTTGAACGAAAGAAGGCAAGATTGGTTGCAAAAGGGTTCACTCAACGAGAGGACATTGATTATAATGAAACCTTCTCACTTCGTCCAAAGATTATTTTCGAATTATCATGGCACTTGTGGCACACTATAATTTGGAGCTTCATCAAATGAACGTTAGGACAGCCTTTTTGAATGAAAATCTTTTAGAAAGGGTTTATATGAGACAACATGAAAGTTTTGTTGTGAAGGAAAAATAAAATTTGGTGTGTAAGTTGAACATATTTTTATATGGTCTCAAGCAAGCATCACAGTAGTGGTATTTGAAGTTTGACGAGATTGTAACTTCTCTTAGTTTTCTTGAAGATACAATTGATCAATGCATTTATCTCAAAACCAGTAGGAGAAATTTTATTTTTCTCGTCATGTATGTTGATGATATTTTGCTTACTAGCAGTTGCTTAGGATTGCTTCATGAGACAAAGAAAATATTATCCGCTAATTTTGAGATGAAAGATCTTAGAGAAGCTTCTTATGTGCTTCGCATTGAAATATATCGTGATACAAATCGTGGCTTATTGAGACTTTCTCAGAAGACTTATATACGATGTGTTCTAGAAAGGTTCAATATGCAGAACTGTGCACCTGGTGATGTACCTATTATAAAAAGGGATAAGTTTAACAAAACTAAATGTCCAAGGAATGAGTTTGAAAGAGAATCTATGAAGACAATACCATATGCTAGTGCTATGGGGAGTTTGATGTATGCTTAAATTTGCACTAGACCGGATATAGCCTTTGCAGTCAGTGTACTAAGTAGGTTTCAATCAAATCCAAGACGAGCATTGGAAAGCAGCTAAGAAAGTTATGAGATACTTAAAGAAAAATGAAAGTTATATGCTTACCTTCTAGCGTTCAAATCACCTTGAGGTGGTAGGCTACTCATATTATATTCTGATTTTGCTGGATGTCAAGATGATTTGATATCGACCTCAAGTTACATTTTTATGTTAGTCGGTGGTGCTATCTCTTGGAAAAGTATTAAAAAGACTCTAGTGGTATCCTATAATACATAAGCTGAATATGTGGCATGTTGTGGGGCTACAGTCCAAGCCGTTTGGTTAAGAAATTTAATTTTTGTATGGGAAATTGTTTATTCCATCTTAAGGCCCATCACTATCTATTGTGATAATAGTACGACAGTGTTCTTCTCAATGAATGACAGACAAAAAAAAAAAAAAAATAGAGCATATCAATACAGAAGAAATGATTGCGGATCCTTTGACTAAGGGACTCGCTCCCAAAGTTTTTAAAATACATGTTACTAATATGGGTATTGTGGAACCTTTTGATATTTTTGGTTAGTGGGAGTTATTTATGTAAAGAACTACGTTTTGGCTTGATCCCTACACGGGGTACGTTGGAAACCCATATGTTTTTCGGGTACAGCCCCTTATAATAATAAAATATATATTCCCCTATCCATAAATTATTTTGAGCATGCATTTGACTTATGTCTTTCATTATGATATTAATATGATCTCGAGATATATTGGATAAAGACATAAGATGGATCTCTTTTAGAGACATGTTGCTTCATTTTGATTAGAAGTATTATGAAGACCGATATGAATTAACACAGTTTTTGATCACCTTTGGTGCTAAGTTCATACCACATACTACCACATTGGTTGGAGGATGGTGATCCATATCTATAAGGATGTTGACATTTGTAGCTGTGAAATGATCTTACATCGTTTAATTAGTGTAATGACTTTCATGTTCGGTGTTAATATTCTTGTTGGACCGGATCATGATGCGTAAGGTGTTAGCATTGGAGCTATATTTTTGTGGCCACCTATGCAGTCTAACCCGGATGTCAAAAGTTTTGTTATAGCAATCAAATGTTTGCCCAAGTGGGAGAATGTTAGAATAATTCTATATGTGGGCTTCCCATTTGATTGTGAATTTTACGGGTTAGACGTATGGCTCATAATGGTACTGTGATTAGACCCAAATATGTTAAGTGGTCTATTAGGCCGGTTTACACCTTACGGGTTATTATTTATATAATGTGGTAATTTAAGTATGTGGACCGAAAATATGTAAACCCGAATTAGGGTTTAAGTCGTTAATGGGACGACTCTATTTGATTCCTATATAAAGGCTAGGTCCCCTCTCCTCTCTTGTTATTGATTATTAATTGGCCTGCCCCATTGACGGCTAATATTTTGTGAGGAGCAATGAGGAGAAGATCTAGCTGCTATTATTCATATCAATGATATCTTCGGCAGGTATGAATTCGATTAATTAGTTATTCTGTGATTTTTATTCTCAGCATGAATATTATTAAATATAACATGAAATTCAAACACGAAAACTTTTTTTCTTATTGATTCAATGCCTCTCTTATAGCTTTGTTGACAATTGTGAATTGTGTGGTGAGCAAATTGAAAAATGCATGAAGAACGACGTGATTGAGTATGTTATTATAGTATTATCTAGAAGTTTGGTGTTGCAAGTGTGGTAATAAGCTCTTCATGCCCAATCAGAATCAAAATTTTATTCCTAATTTTGTTTCATTTTGAAGCTCATTTTTATTTAGGTAGTATTGTATCACATTCTAATGTATGGATTCAAAAATTTGTAATGAAATTATCAATTTTTATGTAATTCCATAATTTGTTCACAATGAGTCATTTTCAATTTTGCGAGTCAATTTACATAAATTGTTGTAAACAAAAAGCCCATGGCAATGGTCAAAAAATGTTGCAAAAAAGTTATTAGCAACACGCAAATTTTTTTGCAAAAAGATTATTAGCAACATTAAAAAAATGTTGCAAAAAGGTTATTAGCAACATTCTAAAAACGTTGTTGTATCCTTCCACTTTATGATAATATCGAGATTTGCAGATTTGCAACATACCTCCAAACGTTGCAAAAAAATTTCGGCAACTTTTTTGAAAGTTGCAAAAGATTATTTTTGTTGTAGTGACTTCGGCGTGCATAGTTCTTGCATAACACATTGGGTTCTTTGTTATTCGAATGGCTGATTGATTATCATAATATAGTTCACTTCATTGCTTGTTGGTTCATGCAGATCTTTCATTAACTATATTAGTCATGTACTTTTTGAAGCTGCCATTGTTGTTGCTTTATATTTCGCCTCCACAATTGACAAAGATACCGATTTTATCTCTTGCCACATCATGACATTGCAATTGAACCAAGACTAATCATGTATCCAATTGTCGATCTTTGTGTATCTCGACATCCAACATAGATCGCATCACAATAGACATCTTTATTTTTCTTGTAAAAAGTCCATAGTCAATTGTTCCTTTTACGTACCTTATGATTTGCCACACTACTTCAAGGTATGTCTTTTTCAAATTTTTTGTGAAGCGACTTGTTAGCCTCACTGCGTTTGCTATGTCAAGTCGTGTCAAATCAAGGTAAGCTTTCCATTAGCAGTCGTTAAATGGTTACATTCTCCAAGTACTTGTCTTCATCATTACATAGCTTGGAGTCAATCTCGATTGGTGTGAAAATGTTTGCAATTGGTTAGTTCTCCAAGCTCTTTCATTGGAATCTCATCGATAGATTCCTTTGGATCATTAGATTTCATCTTCATCTTCTACAATAATGATAAGGTTATCCACGTATTCCTTTTGCAAACATATCATGGCTTTCTTTATTCTCGATCCCTTAGGTTGCTCCATGTATACTGATAAGTGTGTTTTAACACACTTGTTAGAAGCCTAAGACGAGTTAAACATTGATGAAATGGGCAAATTTCTACTCAATATTGTCTAAATATTTTGTCTTTTTAGGTAAAAATATTCAATTGAAGGAGGCAATGCAAAATAAGAGAATAGTGACTAAAAGCATACAGAAATATGAACTGGGGACCAAAATGTAGAACTATCAAAAGTTTAAGGACCTTGGATGCAATTTTTTAAAGGTATTATCAAAAGAAAGTAAAAAATTGGGGACCAAATTGTACAAAAAGAAAGTTAAAGGACCTATCATACAATTACTGGGAGCTGAAACGCAAATTAGAAATGAAGGCATGTGCCAATGATTGGGCTCATGCAAAATGCCCTAGCTGTGAATCTGCTCATACATGTGCATGGGAATTACCTATCGCGACAGAATACTTTTTTTTTTTTCTTTTCTTACTTAGAGGCATTTTGAAAAGTCTTTTGGGCACGATTTTAAGGATTTTTAAAGACTCAAAAATGAGAGAAAAATGCCCACTCATTATCCATTCATTTTCATAGAATGGAATACACATTAGGGATAAGAGGAGGAAAATCAAGATAAGTGGAGAGATTTTGGGAAAAAATTAAGATCATGCCAACTTTCATTTCAAAAATCCAACCTAGGGATAAGTTCTACATTTTGTCTTGTATTTTATCCATTATTTTCCTTAACTTGTAATGTATTTATTTAACTCTTCTCCTTTTTTTATTTATATATAATTAGCTAAACTTTTGATGTTGGGATGATTGGTGAAGCTTAATCTAACTTGAATAATTTCAATATATGCTCTTTAATGTTAAAGTACCTATTTTGATATGTGTATTATTATATTTAATGCTTTTCATTTATTTGGTCATTAAATGATTGCGTTGAGTGATTTGTACAATTTTAAGAGAATATTGTGCATTTTAGACTAATAGTTGTTGGGTTTGTAGCCCAAATTCAGCTAGGGTTTGCGAGGTTTGATTATTGGGCTTTGAAGATGTCTAAATAGAGTCCATGGAGGAAAAATGGATTGTCAGTGCCAACTTACCACTAGCTGGACGCTCGAACAGGGAGACATAATTTTCAGCAGAGGACCTGCCGCCCACGTACCGCTCAACTGGTGCTCGCCTAGCACTCAAGCGTCGTTGTTGTCCTGATTTTCCTTGTTTTGTTTATTCTATGCATTTTTTTGACCTAGTTTCCATCTTTAGGGCTATTAATAAGGTTTGACATGTACCCCTATAGATGGTTGACTTTTCTTCATAGTTAGAATAGGATTTCACCTAATCATTATTGAGATTAGAATTATTGTGAGATATACAATATTGTTGTAATTGTTTTCTCTATTATAGTTGAATAAAATTTCCAATCCTTCTATCAAATTAGATTTTTGTTTCTTGTGTTCTTGTGTTTGCGATCAATACTTCATATTCCTCATGATGTTTTGAAGGAGAAAATGGTAGCTGCATTGCATTGTGGTTGATGTTGGAGTAATTGTGCACGACCAAGAGTCTGACAAGAAAATTGTACTTGAAGAAGATGATATATTCTCATCATATTATAGAAGGCATCTTCTTTGGAAGATCATCTGGTTATTTTTAAGGAGATTGTTGCTAATTTGGAGACTTTAGAGTTAAAGTATGATGAAGAAGATTTGATCTTAATTCTTTTATGTTCATTGCCCGCTTCATTCACATCGTTTAGAGACACAATCTTATATAGTCGTAATATTCTCATCATTGAAGATGTGTATGATGCTTTGTTTTCAAAGAAAAAGATGAAGCATCTGGTTAGATTTGAGGCTAGAGATGGTGACTGTCTTCTTGTTCGTGGTGATCATGAAAGGGATAGGTCGGTGTCTTATTTAAGCAATAAAGTTTGTTTTTATTGTAAGAAGAAATAACAAATCAAGAAGGATTACAACAAGTTACAGAATAACAATAAGTTGGGCACAAATAAGTAGGGAAGACAATTAGGTACTTCAGGTGAAGTCGATGTCGCCGATGACTATTTGAGTAAGATGTCTTGGTTATTTTTGACAGCGACTCAATCCTGACGAGGTTTGGATTCTTGGTCCTGGGAAACAACGAACATTGTTGGATAACTGGTAATTGATAGAGTAAGACTTAAGCTGTTGGATGATACAGTTAGAACACTTGATTAGGTTCGACATGTGCCAGATGAAGAAGAAAAATCTCATCCCGTTGGCTATTCTTGATTAAAAAAAGGTACGATTCATTGGTGGAAGTGGAGTTTTAAAGGTTTGCAAAGGTGTCCATGTTCTATTGGAGGGGTGAAAAAGTCCTAGTTATACATCTTGCAAGGTCATGTAGAATCGTTGAAGAAAAATCAAAAAAGGTTTAGTATTGTGGTGGATATTTAGTTTGGTACAGTGTCGCTGGGATTTGGTTTAAGGTCTTTGTTGAAGAATACAACTTAGTCAAGTTCAGATGTATGGGTAATGGCGCTTTTTCACCATTATCTACGGTACCATCGTATTCAATTGTTAGGGACATACCTATTGGAGAAATGTACGAGGAAATTGATTTTGTTGCACATGTTTTAAGTATATTGAAAGTGTTGGGTCTAGCATTCTACAAAGGCATTTAGTATTGATTCTATTTCATGATATGTTTTGGCTAGGGGTGTAAGCGGTCCGATTTTATAGGTTTTTGACAAATTTTCAAACCAAACCGTTTAACTGGTTTGAGAAAAACTTAAACCTAAATCAAACCATTTTGAACGATTTGAAAAAAACTCAAACCTAAAGCTAACGGTTTGGTCCAGTTTTAAATCGTTGATTTCGCCGTATATTTTTTTTTGTTTGTCTACTTTTATGCCATTAATTCATTAAATTCAATATTTATTCATATCTTACTAGCAATAAATCTAAAACAAACTAAATATATCTACTATAAATTTAAATATCAACTAAATCAAAATGAAATCACAATAAACTAAAACATAGTTTTTTGTTCGCCCTTTTTAGTCAATGACGTTACGATAATGTTACAATACAAGTCTACTAAACTAAATATAAGACCCAAAAAAATATAATAATGTCCAACAATACCTCATGATCATCATATCTGAAAAAAGGTAGCTGATTAGATAGAGAGAATAACCAATCACAATAATAGAATAATTGTTTATAATATCTAAACATAACAATTACACAAGCTTACTGTTGTATGTTGTTATGAACTCAATTTCTCACATATACTCAAACATCAATTGTTGTCACACATGAAAGGATCGAAAAACACTTTCACATATTCATCTTTATCTTTCTAACAATATTTTTCAGGATATTTTGAAAGAGAAGACATCAGTTGCGTTGTGGTAAAGTTGGAGCAACTTTGCATGACCAAACATTTGACGAGCAAATTACATCTGATGTAGAGGTTGTATTCTCATTACATTGCTGAAGGCGGATCTTTGAAAGATCATCTGACTATGTTCAAGGAGATCGTCGCTGATTTGGAGACATTAGAGGTAAAATATGATGAAGAAGATTTGGCCTTAATCCTATTGCATTCGTTGCCTGCTTCGTTTATTTCATTTAGGGACATGATTTTATATAGTCATGATACTCTCACCATTGAAGACGTGTATGATGCTTTGTTCTCAAAGGAGAAAATGAAGTATCTGGTTGGATATGAGTTCAAAGATGGAGAAGGTCTTGTGGTTCGTGGTGATCGGTGAAAGGATAAGTCGAGGCTGAGTTTTAGTAATCAGGTTTGCTATTATTGCAAGAAGAAATGACACATTAAGAGAGATTGCGAAAAATTGCAAAATAAAGCTACTTCGATTGCAAATCATTGGAAGCAATCAAACACTTAGGACAAGGCCAACATAGTTGAGAACTAATTGAGTGATGGAGATGTCTTTAATATTTCTAACATAGAATCCAAACCTGACGAGGTGTGGATTTTGGACTCAACATGTACGTTCCATATGTGTCCCAATCGAAATTTGTTTGAAACATATGAAATGGTGACGCAATATGTCGTTATTATGGGTAACTAGTATTGGTAGAGTCAGATTGAAATTTGTAGATGGAACATGTAGTGTCACTTTCGACATTTTTCAGACTTGAAGAAAAATCTTCTTTCGTTGAGTACTCTTGATTCAAAAGAGTACACGTTCTCTGGAGGAGGTGGAGTCTTAAGGGTCCGAAAATGTATTCGTGTTGTATTGGAAGGGCGAAAGAGGTCGCAATTATAATCTTGCAAGGTTAAGCAGAAAGGTCAGCACAGGTTTAGTATCGTGGTTAATATTCAGTTTGGTACAGTACCTTACCTTTAGGATTTGACTCCGGGTCTATATTAAAGAATACTACTCAATCGAGTTTGGAGGATATGAGTAATTTCTCTTTGCCACCATTGTGTTTTGGTTTCATTGTATTCAACTGCCAATGGTAGACCCATTGAAGATAGGTACGTGGATGCTGATTTGGTTGTGCATGCTTTTGGGGTTTTTTAAAGTGTCGAGACTAGCAAGAGGCCTTCTATGAAAGCATCGAGAGTTGATTTCTACTATAGGGTATGCTTCGACCCAGTTTGGTAAATTCTAATTCTATGTAAATTTTGGAGAACCGGGTGTTTGGGTTCATGTATCCGGGTAAAATATTGTGGAAGATGAAGAGCATTTTCTGTGATTAGAGAAGTTTGGTTCGGGTTGAAGACTTCATTTGTTTTGTTGCAGCCGGACTTATTTTTTTCAAGTGGAGAAATTTTGGAGCTTCATACGTTGCATTGGAATTTGTGTCAAAGTGGAGATTGTTGGGTTTGTGACCCAAATTAGGTCTAGGATTACGTGATTTAGAATATTGGGTTTGAAGATGTCTAAATAGGGTCCAAGTGGAAAAATGTCGAATTTCGATGTTGAAACTATCGCTAGCCTATCGCTCGAACGTTAGGCGAACTTTTTTGGAGCACAAAGTTTTGCTCGCCCGTTGCCTAGCTCTCGTTTGAGCGACAGGGTCGTCGCTCACCTAGAGCTAGGCTAGTGTTCGAGCGACGGCACCCTGAGATTTTTTTTTCTTGTGTTTTCACGTATATTTTGACCTATTTTCCATCTTTTAGGTTATTTCTAGGGTTTTGACGTGTTCCTTATAAATAATAGACTCTTCATTCAGTTTAGGTATTATTGTAACTATATGATTTTCTCTAAAATATTTTGTTCCTCCATCAATCTATTTCTTGCCTTTAACCTTGTTTTCTATGTGGGATCATATAGTTCATATTGTTTCATATAGCCTCCTTGATTCCCAACAATGACAATTTTAAATTGAGAAGATAGGGATTTGTGAAAAAATGAAATGAAGAGGGAGTTTATATAGGGAAAAATTATGGTTGTTTAAAAAATTTAAAATTTGATTGTTAGTTAAACAGTTATAAAAAAATGTGGTCCGTGAGCTTGAGAAAAATAAATTTTGACAAGCATGGTCCATGGCTAGTTTCAAAATGAGCTTGAGCCGTTCATAAGTTAAGCCTATGAGCGACTCGACCCCTTTATCATCCATACGTCCACCAAGCGCCAGATTATGAACATTGAAGTTTGATTAGTAATAAGCTGTGATTTGCATTTTTTGAGGACGCTTCCGACTTCATAATGACAAAATTTAACAATAAAATTGTTTTATATGGTTTTGATGTTTCTTTAAATATCGCATATAACCATTAATTTTTAATGGTAAAAATGAGTTATGTTAACCATGTTTTACTCTGCATTCTATTAAAGATTTCGATTTTTAACTTTGAGCCGTAGCTCTTATATTAAAGGCAGTATGCACTTAGTTTTGCGTAGGATTGATAAAAACTGGTTTGGATTGTTTTCTACCTACTTTCAAACTACCCCCAAACCATTTCACTTTTGAAACTAAATCACTTTTTACGGTTTCATTTCAAATTAGAATTCATCTAACGACATAAAAGTAACACATTTCAAACAAACTAAAATGTAAATAGTCGGCTAAATCTCAATACAATATATGAAATGAAGCTATAAAGATTATCCAAAGTTTAACTAAACAACTGACAAAATTTACATTGAAAAAATGATAATTGACGGAGTGTAACTATAGTAAAATAGTTCGATTTGGTTTCAAACAATTTTTAAGTATCGAAACTTAAATCAAAGTGTTTTTAAGCGATTTAATTCGGTTTAAAATCAAAAGATTGACCGTCCCATCAGCCTAAATTAACCTCATGGTTACTAGATTTCAAAGTAACCTCGTGAAAACCTATTTTTTAATATTTCTTGAATCATAAAACACGACGTCGTATTAGTCGCCCCTCACTTTACCTAAACAAATGATGCTGTTCGCGAGCGCAGCTTGAGGAAGTCTGCTGTAAACAATTGGTCCTCCCCAATTAACTCATCTCAATTAATGGTAGCCTCGTCGTCATCCATGTCAACATCCTCTTCATCCTCCGACGCATCTGCCTCTCCCTCCAACCGCCGCCAACACCGTCGCCGCCACAAACGAGAAAGAAAACGAGACGGAGACGGAGACTCCCTCAAAGTGCGAAAAAAGAGTCGGTCCCACACAAAACGACGTAGTAGACGTCATTCCTCCGCTGACAGCCACTCTTCTTCTTATTCATCGTCTTCCGAAGATTACAGGTCTCATATCTAGGCTGCCCTTTAACTTGTGTGCGCTTTTATATCAGATCTATTCGTTTTTATTCTTTTAGATCTTGATTAAAATATTAGTTTCTATGTTTTATGTATGGCACTAACCTGTTTGACGGATTTGATTGTATCATATATTACGTTGTGGGATCATATCTCATTTTAGTTTTGGGAATTAGGGTTAGTTTATGGACAATTTTTATTTTGCTGGTGTTATATTTTGTTAGGCATATGATGTGGCTATGGAGCATGATTGGAACATTTTGAAAAACAAAGGTTTGTGAATTTATGAGCCTAGATGGCTTCTAAATAAAAGTTTGGATTTGCATATGAGTTTTAAGTTATTTGAGATGAATTTAGAGAATTCAATATACATAACAACTAACAAGTAGCAGCGATGGTCTTTGGGTAATGTCATAAATTGACACAAGAATGATGTTTGTGGGGGTGAAAGGAGCAGGCTTATATTCATGTCTTTGTGTTGTCATATTGTCATATATAGTCAGTGGCGGAGCCAGCTTATTGGAAATGGGAGGTCCGGATTCGAAAATATACAGGTGAAGGGGTGGCCCCCGAATTTTTTTTTGGAAGGAAACTACAAAAATGAGAGGAAACAAAATCTCACTAATTGAGTTATTTACCTTCTCTGCGGATAGTATAGCAGTGTTAATATTACTAATAAGTTGATAATTAACCTAAAATAAGTGGAAGAAATAAGATTAACTTTTTTCGCAAGTTTATTTATAATAAAATAGAAGTTACCATTCTTCAATCCTTCCAATTTTAAAAAAAAAAAAAAAATCTCAAAAAAATGGGGGGTCCAAGACTCCCCCAGGACCCCCTTGCCTCCGCCCCTGTATATAGTTAAATATTTATCAATTTATACATTTTTTTTTTTTTTCATTTTTGTTTCATTAATAACGAGGTTAAAGATCTTTTGACCATACTAGCCTACAGGATTGTTTGTATATCTTTTCTTTTAAGATTTTGCGCTACAATCATAATCATACTTTGTTTATGTGCACATTTTTCTTGGTTTATTTACTAACCTTTTCTTATAAGAGTGTTATTTTTGCTAGATATCCATTTAAGGTTTAATGATATTTATTGCTTTTTGTCAATTACAACGATTTTAAATCCTATTCTAATTGTTTAAAACTACAAGCACAGAGATGCCATTTTTGTTGAAGACTTGAAGCGTCCATGTCCGAGACAGATTGAACATTTACCCCGCATGCGACATTTCAATATGGGTTGGATATACCAACTTGGCATGTCCTTATCTTTTTTATTTCCCGCTATCCAGAAACACTGCCTATGGCATCCATGCATTAGATTCATTTCACAAATATCGAAACAAAAAAGAGGAAGCTAACCGAAATTACAATAGAGGTTTAGAGCATACTAATGACATAGACGAGATTAGGGACATTAGGAAGACAAGATAATGGATAACGGAAGATGGTGACTAGAAATTTTGGATGGGAGAAATGGAGAGATATTGAGGGAGGTTACTCAGGAGGGAAATGAAGAGAAATTGAAGATGGGATGGGACTTTTAATGGGATAAAGTATTGTTGCCTATAAGTTCGCCCATTATTCTAATGTTTCTACACTTATTAGACTAGACAGTGGAAAATCAATTACCCACACATTTAAAAACTATCAAAACAGTGTCCGCTTCTTCACTTGAACAGAACCATTGGTAACCAAAGTCATTTATTGCTTAGCAACATTTACTAATTTGACTTAAATATTGTTTAATTATATGGGTTGTTTTGTGGTATTATGAAGATATGAGTATATCATGCCTGGCAGTAGAGCAAATGCTGATGTGTCGAGACGTCTTTGGATGTATGTATGTGACAAAATATGAAAAATTCTATGTATTGCAACAAAATTTTCTTCACGATGCAGTAAAGAGAAGTTAAAATGCTGGAGTATGGGTATATTTGTTAAAATTATCGAAGTAACATGTCCAAAAGTTGCAACAAAAGATTAAAATATGTAGTGAAGTTGAAAATGAAAAATGATGTACTAAAAAGTGTTGCATTCTGATGTTCTTTCTTTATGCTAATATGAACAGCATGCTAAATGTGCTAGAATTTTTCATTGAAAACCTAAAGACTTCTTAGGAAGCTGAAACTTGTTGGTTTTATTTTTTATTTTACTTTGAAACAATTACTTTCCCTTTGATTTGGGTGATGATAGTGAAATCAACAAGAGAAATAAGGTCAGTAACGTCTACGTATGTTGATGGGTTCGTTTTAAATTGTTCTATTGTTAAGCTGGACAGGAGTGTTACTTAGAATAATCATCTCACTGATTGTAGAATATTGGTTCTGGAAATTCCAAGATCATTATTTTTATAGAGCTGTACCGGTGATATGCATATGGTGAATTATACCTAGCGTGCACTTAAATGGAATTGTGGAGGCTTAGAGCATAGTTTCAATGCCAGAGTGGAGGCTTCTTCCATGCATTAAGATGATTTGATTCTTATTCTCTGCTAGGGGAAATGTTTTGTGCAGTTTAATCTGTTTATTTGTGTTTTATTCTGTACTTCCTGATTTGAGCAGATGAAAAATGAAATCTGACCAATTAGTTCCCGACTTCGCATACCCTGATTTGAACAGTGAATTATGGAATTAATTCCTTGTCACCGTGTCTATTTGTGGTTTCAGTTCTACTGACAGTGAACGTGAAACATCTCATCATTCCAAGAGGCACAAACAGAACAAACCCAGAAAGGTAGTTATTTTGAACTAGTTTCTTGACTTGTTGATTAATGTGCATTACTTTTTTATTAAGTACTGCCTGGTTGGATTTCAGATCAAAGAGAAAGAGAAAAAGAAAACTCATCAGCACAAACGTCACAAGCATAAAGATAAAGAGGTAAGCCACTATCTTTTTTGGTGAAGCATGAAAATTGATGTGATTGTATCGAACTGATTTGTCATTAAGCAAGTAGAATAATCGGGGGTGTTTTCATTCATCTTGATTAGGTCATATTATTCTTCATAAGAGGTTCTAATAGTACTTTCTGTCTGTTTATGAAATGGCTCTCCAAAATTTGGAGCTGGGGTCTGTGACATGATGACGGGGAACTTGATTGGCTTTGCTTCGATGTTGTTTCTTGCCTCGGTTTTGTCCTGGCAATGTGAGACATATATAGAAGCGGCAGGAAGAGAATAGTGGTCCTGTACGGCTCTCCAAGGTTTCTTTTATGCTTGAAAATTTTCAAAGTCAGCATGTCCAAGAAGAGATAATGATAATGGGGAAAAAGTTATACTTTTGCTAACGTGTTTTCTACTTACAGTTCTTGGGAAGGGACAAAGATGATGGTGTACGGCGTAGTGTTGTCTCAGGCAAAAAGGTGACGACTCTCACTCTCAAATTTGCTTGATTATTTGGACAACTAATGTATTGCTGAAACCCTTTAATGCTAGTTATACACGATCTTCTCTTTGTTTTCTTTTGTAGATTCAATTGAAGCTCGAGAAAACAAAGGAGGATAAGTTAGCAGAGAACAATCGAAATGAATTGCTGAAATTCTTGAATGCTAGTTATGATTGACAAAGTTGGGATGAAAGTTGAAGGTTCTATGTCTTAAATCAAAACATTACATTTTCTTTTGCATGTGATGAGAAGGTAAAGTTTGTTTAAAATATTATATATTTTGTGATGTTCTTGATTATGTTAGTTTGAACCGGAATTTCACTTATTTATTTGATAGCAGCGAGAATAAAATGATTTTAGTTGTGATTTAATTTTTCATAATAACTTTTGCCTGTACTAACGGACACAGATGGTTTTTTACTTGTGTTCAGAACCACTCTAGGTGCATTAGGAATGGTTGGAGAATTGGGAGCTTTTTTAATTATCTCTAGGGTCTAAAAATTGTGGGGACCAAGATGTACATCATCATATGTCTTATAGCTTACAAAGCTCTTTATTTGCAAATGAATAATCCTTTAACTTCAATGGATAATGTGGCACTGTTAGTGCTATTTATCATTACTAAACTAGTAGGTAAAAAGAGATGAAATTTTGGTTGCACTCATTCGTTAAATCTTTTTCTTATATAACTAAATAATATTATATTAATAACCGCTTTGATTATCTCTTGGATTTTTATTTATTCAACAAGTCGTCCAACAGCACAGCACAGCACAGCACAGCACAGCTAGCTTCTTTTTCTTTTCTCTTTTTTTCTGTCTTTCTTCACTTATTTACAATATATTAAAAGGGAGGATTGATGAGAATCTTTTGAATGCATAATTCACCCTTATATATTTAGCTATATACCAAATATATCCTTATTTAATTTTAGTTTTATTTGTAATTAATTAATAACATTAATTCCTGACATATTTAGTCATATGTCTAGAGTTGTTAACCAGACAAGCTGAGTTTTTGCTCATTCAACAAATTGAGGCTCGATTCAAACTTTCGGCCCAGGCCTTATTAAGCCTATCGAGACGGCTCATTTTTTTTTTTCTTTTAATAAAATGTGGGCAGACAGGTGTTGTTTCCTTCAATGATTCTCAGTCAATTTTTAAATACACTTGTGCAATAATTATTCTGAAATTGGTAAATATAAGTAAACTTTTTAATATGGACTGTATTTGTTATAGCTCAAAGTTGACAAAAAAATGAATGAAGTCTGTTTCAGACTTTCAGTAGATTATTTAGTGTGGACTTTCCAACAGTTAACTGAGTAACAAGAAGTTCCATTTTTTCATTATTTAGCATTTCCTAACAAATTCATTTCAGGTGAAAAAACAGAACAAAATGAAAAATTTGACAAAGAAGTATCATGGTTTAGGTATATAGCTCGATGAAAATTAATATACAGAACATGGCACATTCAAGATATAGATAATGTCATTCACAATGTCTGCTCAAGAAGCATTAAGGTTGTGCCCAAAAAAACTATGAATAGGTCGAAACCTTTGTATAGAATCGGGGCTCACGGTAATGGGTCGGATTATTCTTTCGCTTGTGGTCTCCAGATTGATGAAAACATGATTCCCTAAAAAATATATAGCCACCAACTTTTAACCATTTGATCATCCTCTCTGCAAGACTTCCAGCTGCATGCAACTTCTTCCTTTTTTTTTTTTTTCATGTGTAGAAAATGGCTCGAGCAGATGAGCCATATGGGCTGGCTCGGGCTTAGGCAGAGCCCCATATTGACATTTGACAACCCTACTACATATGTCCGATATATCCTTATTTAATTTTAGTTTTGTTAATAATTAATTAATAGCGTTAATTCAATTTATCCAATATGAAAAAAGAAACTGATTATCAAAGATTCTTTAATAATCAACTTTATACCTATTATTGAAGAATTGGTGGAGCCAAACAAAAATGATTTTATCACCACGCGAATACAAAACCAAAGTCGAAGCAAGAATCCTTTTTTTTCTTTTCCATTTGTTAATAATTTCCTAAATTAATCTTTTTAATATTATATTAATTTTTATTAACATCTTTTATTACAAAAATATAAATAAAATTTCTTTCCTCAATTTAATTAGTCAATTTTAAAAAAAAAAATTATATTCCCTTATTTAAAGAATGTTTCATTTTGTTGTTTCACACGTATCCTAACAACTAAATAACATATTTAATGTAATAAAATTAATGCATACAAAATGTTACTATATATTTTGATATAATTTCATTTTATATTATATTTACCCTTTATTTTAAAATTTTAAATCCCCATGATACCTAAATTTAGATTAAAAAAAAGAAAAAGGAATACCAAATAAAAAAAGGTAATTATATTTTCACTAAAATTTTTATTAACTACACAACATTATAACTACAATAAACATTTATAATATTTGTTCATTTAACACTTAAGTTCTCAATTTTTCGCCAATGGAGAGCATGTGAAAGAGATTGAGAGATTGCTATTTTTATAATTAATAATTAGTGTACATAAATGACAGGGTGATGCAAAGTTGCTTTGTGTTGGTACACACACTTTGTAATAAATATATTTATGATTACGATAGCTATAAAAATCAACATTTCTCATTCTAGAATTGTTGTTAATGAAAACAATTTGATGAGCTAAAATTAACAACTTATTGTCAATGAAAGCAATTTGTTGTTGGATAGAACTTCTCAAAACTCGAAAATAGTCTAGATGATGCTTATATATGTGAATTTATTCATGTTGGACATTGGAATTTTGCAGATGTCAATTTGAGTGCAACAAATTCTTTAAAAAATAAAATAAAAACATGGTTGTTTGGTCTTTGACGAATTTTTTGATTATGCTAAAAAGATAATGTTGTTCCTTTTTTTCTCTCAATTTTTATTTTTTAATATTGTCAATCTAAATGATGAACATAAGTTACTTATAAGTTGGCGAGTGTTTTTTTCGATTAGTTAAGTTTGGTTCTCATTCCAATTTAATTTCTAATATCATGTATTTAATTGTATGAAATTTCTATTTTAGATTGATCTATTACCACGAATCATTTTAATTGTATATATGCATCCGTTTGCGTGCATTGCCCGTGGTATCCTGATAAATCCTTATTCAACATTTTCACATTATATACATAATTTCATTAAAAAAAAATTATTCATATATATATATATATATATATTCTTTAAAATTGTAATTTTTTCATTTAACAATATCAATTACCTCAACTAATTTAAAAAATAATATTATTATTTAAAAAATATTATGCATATATTCATTCGATACATAAAACGTGCAACGCGCGTTCTTAGTACTAGGACTTTTGAACGATCTTATTTTCTCTTGCTTTTAATTATGTTATTTGTATTTTGATACTCACTCCGTCATATTTATATGGGCTTACTTTCCTTATTTTTTTTTGTCTCAATCATATACTCATATTTCTTTATTGAGCTTGTTTTGTTTTGTTCGTTTACTAATATACCATTATTTAATTTGCCTAGTTATAATTTTTTCACTTAATCTTGAAATTGTACAAATATAAATAAGGGCAAACTAGAAAAGTTATTGACAAAAATTGATTTTTCAATAATATTAAATAAGATTTCTTAATAAAAAATAAAACAAGCGTATATAAATGGGACGGATGTAGTATATAGCATTGATTAATGAGAATGGATGCAATTATGATGCTACAACACCGTTTGGGTTCTCGAATACGATTACTATTCCATTTAGGCTCTTACATGCAATTATGGGATAAGTGAAGCATTCTTATTCCAACAAGACATCAAGAATCAATCGTTTTTTAAATATTAAATGTCCATAAAAGTTTGGGAAAAAAGAGTAAAAATCTATATATATATATATATATATATATATATATATATTTTTTTTTTTTTTTTATTTATTTATTAATTTATTAATTTATTTATTTTTTTAAATTCCTCCTGCCAACAACCATATCACATGGGAGATCAAAGAGCACCCTCAATTTCTTGAGAAATGATATTGATACCAGTAGTATCTAATATTAGTCTAAGTGATAGCTTGTGACATTAAATTACACTTTTAATTAAATATAAAAAATTATGGTATATTTAATGAAACCTACGATATGTTAACACATTATTTCAATTTTATTTATCGTTTATAGGTTATTGACAAACTTTTTTTGAATGATTTTTCCATCGAGATTTTCTTACATTACATAGAAATAAGTATAAATCTAAATGTGGCAAGTGTAACTACAACCTAAATACAATTGTATACAAAATTATATTAAACGAGCAATGTTTGGTAAGTTCTAATTTTCGTCAATCTTCATGATCTCTGTTTATCTCATTCCCCCCCCCCCCCCCCTCTCCTCTCAAATTGATGTTGGAATATCAAAAATCATCAATTTGTTGAAAAGAAACTGATGTCACTATCAAGTCATCACCTCCATAAAACCTACACAAGCAAACCAGTCCATACAAAATGGTCCAACTACATGAACAACCCACATAAAGTAATTACAGCTCACAAAAAGAAACAACGCACTAACACTAGCCCACACAATACACAACCCACAGAAATTCGACTTCACCAAAATAACTAGAGAATACCAAACTTATCGAATAAGGAGAACCAAAACTCCGACCAGAAATCTTCCACCACAAAGAAAACCATCAATACTTGCAGATTGGCCCAAGAATTTCAAACTCAGTCACCCATCTCACGCTGTCCAAATCACAGGCATCGAACACCAAAGAGGGAGTCGTCCAAGTCGCTTGTCAATAGTGAAATTCTAGTCCTGACCAGAAACTGACGAAGCTAACAAATCGTCCTGTAAAACATTGATTCCTTGCACCACACTCGACGTACTGAAGAATTATACGTTGACAGATTCTATCAACAATTGCCCACCACAAGAAATCCACACATAAGAGGTTGAATTATGCTCAGAGAAAATCAAGAATTCAGTATAAAGTCTACGAGGTATGCTTTGATACCATGACAAAACTTTTGGATGAATGATTTCCCACTTGTATTATATAGGAATAAATATAAGATAAATGTAACAGTTTCGCTTGTGGTACATTAGGGGGTATAGAAGGGTGTCCATTATGAACACCCGACGCCCTTTATTGGAGGGGCGCCTGCTGTGGACCCCCCGTTGCAGGCACCCCTCCAATAGGGGGGCGCTTAGGTAGCCCTTAATGTACCACAAGAATAATTCTAAATGTAATTACAACCTAAAATACAATTGTATATAGAATAATATTAAACGAGTAATATTTTTTGATAACTCGTAATTTTCGTCAATCTTTGCGATCTGTGTTAATCTCATTGACAGCTATTATGCAGTTGAACTCAAAAAGAAGCCAATTTTTGTGAAAAGGAAATGAAAAATGATAGAAAAGTCTGCATAATGGGTTTTTTTCATCTCCGTGTTTTTTTTTTTTTTTTTTCCATTGCCTCCCACCCCGAAAAAAATAATTTTCTTCCTTTTATACACTTGTCAGCCATGTAAAATGGATTTCAAAATGGAGTTTAAGAAAGTTGTAAATATTCATGTATTTCAGAAAGAGAAAAATAGTGGTTTATCATTTTTTTATTTTTAAAATATTAGGGTGATTTTTGTAAAATGAATATAGTATGTTTATCAAAAGTATATATATGTGTATATATATTTAACTAAGTGATTATATTGATACTATAATTTTTACTTGTTGCGCCATAATTTAATTGCAAGAAAGATCCTTAAACATTATTTATCGTAGCACTTATGCCCCTAATTGTTTTGGTCAAATTTTGATCTTCAAACTTCGATATATCCCATTTTGGGGAAAATAATGTATTTTGAATAGTTGTTATGGAAAATGTATGGTTAAAATTTAAGAATAAGTTGAGTTTACGTATAATATTATTTTATTGAAGAATGTGTAGTTAAAAAGAAAAGAGAAAAATGAATTTTTTAAAAAATGGAATCAAACAGAGGCTTTGTAAAAAAGTGGAGAGAAAAAAAAAGAAGCAGTCAAGGGTATAACTGTCATTTCATATATTACCCCAAGATACACTAAACATGATAACGTCATGACTCGTATAAAATGCCCCCTTATAGAAGCAGCAATTGTCAATTAGGGTTTCATGTTTGCGGCCGGTGATTTGAACTCTCCATCTTTTCTTTTCTTTTTTTCTTTTATTTATTGAAAGCAAAGCAAGCTGAAATTGTGTTGAATCGCACACAGTTCCTCTTGGGAATGAATGTTAATGATTCCGGAGATTTTATTTGTGCGTAAAGCAAATACTATACGATGAGAGAGAGATATCTCTTCTTCTCTAAATCAATGGAGGATTACTACTCATCGTATTACATTCCAATTGCAATTGCACTCGTATTCGATGGGAAGGGAGACAGGTTTTAATTTACTTTTTCTGTCAGTTATTATTACCGTTCAGTTAAAATTTACCGCTTAGATTTTTAATCCTTGAGTTGATTCTGTTGCTCAAGGAAGGAACATAATAGATTAACCCTTAGATCCAAGAAAATACCATAATTTGAGGATCTTTTTTGGCTTCTTGGGAATCCTGGGTAGTTATGGGATTTTCCAAAGTATCATTTTTTATATATTTATATTAGGTCCATTATGATCAATAAAACAGTTAATGATTTGGAGTTTATTTGCGGTTCTTAAATTTTTTTTTTTTTTTTGAAAATTAAAAAAAAAAAAAAAAAAAAAAAAAAAAATATATATATATATATATATATATACTCCTTAGGGCAATTTTTAATTTTTAATTTATAATTTTTTGTATTAAATATTTTTACTTATAAGTGATCATTTACTTATAAATTAATTTTTTTTTTCAAAAACTTATTTTTTCGCCTTTATTTACGTCTTAATTCTGGATATCAAACGAAATCGAAATATTACATTCTTAATATCATTTTGAAGAACTCACGGCCTAATATTTCACGATGTTGATGGTGTGTGAAACGGCCAATCTTAGCGAAAGTTACGTTACGTCAAAGTATGCTGTTTCAAACTAATATTTTGAAAATTTCGATAACAAACTAACTTTACAAATTCTTCGACTATTTTACGCTAGCCGAATCCATAAATCTTTTATATCCTCTCGAAACTCATTTCGAGAACTATATCGCAGATATATCGAATGATGTAAATGAATATCGAAAATAGTTAAACGGACGTCAACGCGTGTGTTAAAAAAGACATATAACTCGTTTTTTGAATATATTACTTATATTTTTGTCTTCATTATCAGACTCATTACGGAACATCAAACGAAGTCAAAATATTACATTCTTAATATTATTTTAAAGTACTCACAGTCTATTATTTTACGATGTTGATTGTGTGCAAAACGGTCAATCGTAGCAAATATTACGGCACGTCAAAATAGAACTAATATTTCGAGAATTTCCTCTATCTTTTAACTATATAAAAAGAGTGAGTTTTTTTTTACCACGTGTCGATATTTTAAATCGTTAACAAACACGTGGCACGGAGATAGTAGTCTCAAATACCTTTTCAAAGGAATTTCCTCTCCATTTTCCCTAGAAACTTCACTCTCCAGATGAAGTCGGTGCTGTTCCTCAACCGCCGGCACCTCACAGTTTGCTAATTACATAGCCACCAGATTTCGGTTTCTCTTTTTCGATCTTCCAAAAAAAGGTAAAACTTGATTAATGTTCAACCCGTTACACTGTAGAACGTAGGGTTTTGCGATTAGCATTTTGGGTTTTTTTTTTTGGGTTTCGATTTCTCTTCGAGCACATTCAGAGAAACCTCAATTTTCAATCTCCACCATTGTCGATATCAAGCACTGCCCATTTCATGGAAGAGTTTTTGTCCCAAATTAATTCAGATGGCTACTTTTTGAGTTTTAGGATTCCGAAATGTACATCACCTTCATCAGTAAATATTTTTTCGGGGAAGTGGGCTCTCAAGGCTGAGGATGCAAATAAGATTTCACCCAAGTTATCCTCTTATTTACAGCAGGTGAATGTTGTATAGCATATTGTTTGCTGATTTTTATATTCATCTTCGCTTCTTCAACAGAAGCTTGAACTAAAGATTGCTTAATGTTGCAATTTGTATGTATGTGAATAACGTGGCTGCTTAAACAATTTTGTAATTAAATCGGAGAAGAAATTCTTCGTGTCCTGATACAGGATATTTAGGAATTCTTGTTTACACCTTATTATAAGTGATATGATGCATTCTCAAAGAGTAAAAGTGCTTTAGTGCTTTTTTGGTTGTGACTTTCTAAAGCTCTTTGGTTTGCTTAATAAGTAATAATCACTTCTATTGTTGTGTTGAATTATAGGCTAGAGGTTTAAAGAAACTTTTAAAGAGGCTCAATACCCCAAAACATTGGATGTTGGACAAACTTGGAGGTGCTTTTGCAAGTATTTATTTATTTTGGTGTCTGATTTCCTGGTTTTGCATCCTTTATTTATCTGTGTACACTTGCAGTGGTGTTCGTGCTCTCTTGTAAACCTATTTTCTTATTTGTGTTTATTTTTCAGCATCATGTGTGTTTGTAAATGTGTAGGCACCCAAACCATCTTCCAGACCTCACAAATCAAGGGAGTGCTTGCCCTTGATTCTAATTATGCGTAACAGGCTGAACTATGCTCTCAATTACCATGAAGTTATAGCTATCTTGGTGCAACATCATGTTCTTATTGACGTGAAGGTTAGGACAGAGTATCTTGCTGGTTATGAGTATATGAGTTCTTCAATATGCTACTTTTGTTATAGAACTTTCTCCGTGGCCCTGATCTTATTTTTTTCGGCAGTTTATAAAATAATTTGTGTTCATGCATAGATAACATTTGTTCTTTTATATAATAACCTTTATAGGCATTTCCTAATGTAAGTATTTGTTTCTTGATTTTTATAATAAAAGAGTTGTTTTGGAAAAAAATTTAGTATTTGCAATTTATTTTGAAGGGAATTTTTAGCACTTCTCTTTTCTACCCAAAAAAGTACTTTTCTCCATGGAGAATGTTCTTCCATGATATTTGTGTGGTAGTGTTTGTATCTTCTCATGGAGGCATTTTGTTTGCCTTCGTATATTTTTGTTGATCTTATGTTGGTAATGGCTTCTTTGTACCACAAGACCAACAACATTTATTAGTTGTGATTTTTTAGATATAATGCCTTTTAATTTTTTTTTTTTTTTCATAATGATGTATTGGCTGCTAAATTTGCTAGGCTGATTAAAGAATTAATCGTGAAATTAAAAGATGAAGAAAGCAAAAATCCTCCAAAGGCTACCAAGGAAATGAATGATGTGAAGCAAAACATGGTAAGTTTCGAAATTTCATTTATACTTAAAAAAAAATGTGTTAGATACACACTTGAGCGGAAATGTTTAACTTATTAATCATGGCTATCTGTTCTTTTGTTTTCACTTTCTAAGTTCTCGATGTCATCATTTTGTCCAATGCACTGCCCACCCCACCCCCATCTCCTACTCGCCAAGAGTTCCTTTGTCTAATCCTTATTTGAAGAATAATAGAATAAGCATCAAAACAATCGAGTAAGTTTATGTTAAAATATGGATCCATGCATGGGAAGGAGAAAGATAGCATATCAATCAATATGACAGGTTTTATCTGATGGTTGTTTATGATTAAAATTTTTGTCTTGATTTTGAAGTATATTTCTGTTTAAATGCTCCATCTGGCCACTCTATAAGCTCTAATTGTTGTCTGATTAAGTGCAGGAAACTTACCAGCCAACCATTAATATTCAAGATAGTGCACTACATCAGATCTGAGAGAAACCAACAATTGAAGATGAGCATATGCTTACACTATATCTCCCCGTGTTTCCAAGTATGGATGTTCTGCTTCTATCTGTCTATCTTTCCACCTCTGTATGCCTTCATATCTGTGCACGTGTTTTTGTCAATGTGTACACGAGCACACTTGTGGAGACCGTGAAAGCTGCCAAAATGGTAGGAATGCATTAGAAACAATTGGGTTTTGATTAGCTTTTTTGCTGTTTTGTGTTTATGTGTTCTGAGATTTATGCAATTATGGGATCTATTAAGAGCTTCTTGATAAATTGTGAAATGGGTTCAGTTTATATTTTGAGACCTTTGTTTCTATCTTGGATTCTATGAGAAGTTGCCACTCCGCTTCTTAAACATTTATCATCTAAGACTGAAAATTGATTCTTTATTCAAATTCATACGTATACCCAATTGGGTTTTGATTATTTTTCTTTTGTCTTGTGTGGACATTTTCTGAGATTTATGGTGAAATCGATTCTGCTACAAGCTTCTTTAGAAGCTGTGAAATGGGTTTGGTTTAATATTTTTGTTCACTTACTTTAAATAGCTGCACTCGATTCCATTTTCTGCCCAAATTGTTGGATTTTGGGGGATGATTTGATTCTTCTTAGCTCGATTAGGGTTCCTTTGATCGAGAAAGACTCATCATTAAAGACTTCTCAAAGCGCAGAATCCAATAGAATGGAATCTCTAGAGAAAAAAGTTATCAAGAGTTGGGAACCAGATTAAGCCTTTAATATATGTATGTCTGACTTTGAGGCACATGTAAAGAAGCTTGCTCTTTTTTTTTTTTTCCTTTACAATTGGTTAATTGGGATGATAATTACCCCCCGGGGGGGGGGGGGGGTTGGTTGACTTTTTTCTTTTTATGGTTTTAGATTGACTTTGTGATTATTGTATTTCACCATGAATCTAGATTTAAGTGCAGACCTTATGGTAAAGACTTAATTATGGATACCCACCTGTTTTGAGGATGAAAGCAATTACGTGTAATTTTGTGCCAGCTGACGAAAAGTTCAGATGAATTTTGACGTTCTTCTTAAGCAAACAAATGCTTTAAGTAGCCAATTTATTTCTTTTCATATTCGCACCTGTCATTTGACTCATTTCATAAAAGCATTTTCTGGAATTAGAACAAAACGAAACGAAATTAGAACAAAACGAAATGGGAAAGGAAAAATTCTGAAGATTTGGTGATTTTCGATCTCAAAATGCATTTGAGCTCGGTGAAGCTGTCGTGCAATAGTTGCTACATGGTGAAATGTATAGATCTAACAGGTAACACATAAAGATAATTGTGGATCCCTGGTTGTTTCGCAATGCTTTTCATTCAAATAGATAAATGCTTGACAGTGAAATTTCAGAATATTTAGCAAGCATCAATGCACAGGAATCATATTGTATACATTAAATTCCTGGGCAACGACTCCTTTTTTGAGGTTTGAGAGTTTCCCATCAATCTTTGAACATGCATAAAGAAAATTAGGAAATTACAGTAGATTTATGTTGGGAATGTGCCTTTTGAGATTTCCTCTGAGAGATAACTGTCAATAATTTATTTAATTTTGTCAATAATTGTCTTATAGATTTTGCCTTTTTTGTTTATAGAACTGAGGAGGGTGCAAAAGCTTCATTGCTTGAACGAACTCATCGAGCTCCAGCCAGACATTCCCAAAACAACCCCCAGTGCCAGATTTCATTAATTTTAGTGTCTTTTCCTTTTTACTTTGCTATACAGAGGTTTGAGTTTTGGTTGAATCTGGAATGCTTTCTATTTTTTCTAGAATCTGCGAGTTATAGATGTTATTGATTGGTTTAATTTTATCGATAATTGTCTTATAGATTTGGTAGAAAATTTTGTCCAATTTTATGAAAAGAAATGAATAGGAGCTTCCATTAAGGAATTAAAAGTGCCTTAATTAGAATGAAATTGGACACTATAATATTGAATGAAATGATTAGATGCTGAGGGTATATGACTCTTTCATTTCTCTTAATATATGTATTATATTATTATATTTTTGTTTCTTGTATCTTTATTCTTCATGTAGATGAATTTTGTTTAATGGGCAACTCTTATGTATGTTCATACAATAATGGACGTTGAATTGTTTGATTTGAAGCACCAAATTTACAGCCATGAATAAGCATATGCAGGGAAAACTTTATAATGATCCAATGTATATGCATTTCCTGAAGATTTCTGTTTTACGCCGTTTAATGACTGTTTACATTTTTCTTTTTAAAATTTTATTTGCAGGTGGTGTGGGAATTAATCCTTAACAAAATGCAAGTACCTCATAAATTACATTTATTTATTAAAATTCAACTTTGTTGTTATTGGGACATTTTGTATCTTTGAGATTTATCAGCAGCATGAGATTGATTAGAGATTTGATACTTATTTTTAGCTCATTATGAGATATTCCCATTGCATAAATAAGCTATTTTGCCTCTTCCAATAACTCTACCATTTCTTCCACGCCATTGTTAAAGAATCTTAGATTTCCGTGATTTTTACCCTGGCAAAAGGTAATGCCCCCCCACCCCCAAGAAAAATGAGAATTATATGTGCGTATTGTTGTATGATTGATTCGTCTGACTCATATTTTTGAAACCCATATGATTAAATACCTTACTGTTGAGTGGATTTAGTTTTTGGTTCTTATGTTAATATCTGATTTTATGTAGATTTAGACATATAATGTGTTGTAACTATGCTACGTTTGTGGGTTTATATGGAATTGGACTCCTTCCCTTGCAATCCAATTTACCTGCGTTGATTTAACTTTGTAACGTTGTAATTTGCACACTTGGAACAAGAGTTATTAGTTCACGATTCTTATGGAGATCCAAGTTAACTTAAATTTCAAGATGAAGATACTTGTTCGATTATTTTTGTTGAATAAATACTTGGCTATTTGCATTATCAGGAAATAAGAAGGTGCAGGATAACATTTTCATTGCTACAAAATTTGTTGCATACTCATGGCGCATATCACTTGGTCAGTTTATGAATGCTTGCAAGTAGGGATCATCTTCATCCTCTCTTAATCTAATTGATATGGTAGTAATTTTATAATAAAAATTTCAATTATCGGATATAAAATAACCCAATGGCTTCGTTTCAAAGCCTGTACAAGTTCTTTTATTTATTTATTATTATCCAGTATGTGTTGCAACAAGTTGATGGAATATGGACAGTGACTCTGCCTTGACATAAATAAATGAATTATATTAGTTCTGGCTATTTTCCTAAGTAGATAAATCTTCATGCAGAATAATGTTTCAGGTCTTCATGGATTATGATGCAAATTGAGAAAAAGTGAATAAGACATTTACACTGGACAACTGTAAATTATGCCCTTTTGCATGGGCGAACTCTTTGGGTTGCAAAGAATCATATAGCAGCTCAAATATATCTGCTTCAGCACCAGCCTCTGCGGTGTCAAGTGAGAATTAGTTGCAATAATTTGTTGCACACACTCACACGATCAGAGTGTAGATGCTTTTCTTATAGTTTTGAATTTTGTATATGCACAAATCACAATTAAGTTTTTGTATGTTGGTATATCTTGTGCTTAATCTTTTTCTATTTGTTTTGTTTTCTGTTTACCTTTTTTCTGGAACTGTTATGATTAAGAGTAAACCACCATTTTTTTTTTTTGATTTTTTTTCCTGTTTTATGTTCTTCATAATATGACATTTCCTAAAAAGCGGTATGATTTTGAGTAGATTGAGGAAAAATTGGAAGGATGGGGAAGTTGTAGCAGAGACTGGAGATAAAGACACCGAATGTGCTAGGACGTCTATAATACAACACATGTTCTGTAAAATTCTCACAGCTTCTGATACCAGCACTCATGGTGGTTTCTCTGTTCGTCGTTGAGCCGTCGAGGATTGCGTCACTCCACTCATCCACTGGTAACTTAAATCACATTTGTCTTCCGATTTTAATTTAATATTACCAATTGTTGATGTTGTAGAAAAAGATTAGAGTCATTTGTTCATCTTATTTTGCTATGGTGATGGTTTTATCATACTTTGTTTTTAGGATTGTAAACAACAGAGGCCTTTAGGAGCTTGGTGCTAAGGATGAACATAAGATTGAGTAGAAACTCCAGCATATCTAGAGAGAGATGAAATTTGGTATCTATTTATCTATGTTGTGTTTGAATGTATGAGATCACGTGTAAAAATTCTTTGTGTTAACTGATTGTCCTAGAATTGTGAATTAGTTATTTATTAAAAACTTCACCATCCTCAAAGACATTTGCTCACTACTCTTTATAGCATGAGTTCACATGAATCAGATCCTCAATCCGTTTTCTTATTTAAGTTATGTGAGTTTATAAAGTATTACAAAGTGAATATTTAGAATTGTTGTATTCTCATATTTAAATCTTATATATTTTGTTCAAATTTTAAGCAATAAAATTTTGCTTTTAAGATAAATATTAGACTTAAAGTTGAGATCTATGAAAATATTTTGTTTAGTGACAGGAAGTTGAATACTTCTTTCCTTTTTAAAGTTTATAATTGAATTTTTTCCCCCTGTATTTATAACTGCTTATTTGTTCCTGCAGGTATCCCCCACTTATTCACAGGAGGTCTCTAGAAATCCTGTCATTGCTCCTCACCTTCATCAATTTCATAGTATTCTAAATGGAATTGACCAAGACATATGGACATGTACAATGATAAGTTCATTCCTGTAAGTAAACTGCAGTTTCTTGCAACTTACATCTGTATTTATCTTCCATAGTTGGCCATGCGATAGTGGCATCACTTTCAAACATTGAGTTGAAGACACAATTCCTGAGAATCCAACAGTTTAGTTTTCTTTTGGGCTGAGGGTCTTATGATGTATTCCTTTTTCCCGTTGAATGTTGAATTCTAAAATACTTTGGGAGCCTATGGGTAGAAAAAAATTGTTAATTATTTCAATTGGTAGATCAATAATGCAGACCTACTATTTGATTATCCTCTCACAATATATGATATTAATTTGACACATGAGCTCTATCATAATTTGCATATTTTCTAATGTGAAGCTTACATTTGCATTTGTTGTATATCCTTATTTGATAGTGCAATTTATGGGTCAGATTGCGCATTTGTCAAAAATATTTTTTTCAAAATTTTCAACTTCAAACAGTTTCTTTAACTCAATATCTGGTTAGTTTTGTTGCTATCTTATTTAATATCCTTATAGATATTCTATGTTTTTCGTGAAATCAAAATTAGTTCTATTCTTTTAGTGATATTTCCTTGTCCTCTAGATAGCGTATTTTGGCCTTTCTTTTTTATTGCCAATCTTGCTGCCATCGTGGACAGTTAGGCTAAGCCTTTTCTATACAGCATTTACTGCTCCCTCTTTGTTCAAATTTCAGTTTGACCTTACATCTCTATGAAACATTATTTCCCTTCTATCCCAAAAGAGATAATCTCACATTACTGTTCATTTGTAATTTCTCCTCACAATTCACTGTTCATGTGTAAGCTGTGTTTGGACAACTTCTACCTTTCAGTTTGTTGTTCATCTGAAATTGGCAGCCACCTTTTTTGACTAGAAAAAGAAAAAATGTTTATCATGCCTCCTCTTAAAAGAAACGTAGCCCTGACCTTCACCATTACCTTTCCCATTCCCTTTCTCTTGAAGGCATTTGTAGTCGTCGATTTAGCAACATTGGCTTTGTTAGCAGTAAGCTAAACACTAAGACGCCTGAGTTAGTTCCAAGGTCAGCCTTTATACCACTTCCAAAGAGAGTATAATATATTCCTCTTTTGAACATCAATTTTTGTAGCTAATTCTTTCATTTTTCTGTAGTTTTCACTCAACCCATTTAAAGCTTCTTCGTGTTCTTGTTCATATTGTAAATTCAACTATTTGAAGCTTCTCTTAGATCGAGTTTGTCGATTTTGACCTACTACATTACCTGATCCCAAATTTGTGTAAAATTTGGTCCCAAATTTGTGTAAAATAACTAACATTCATTCCACACTATTAAATAGCCAAATAAACGACAACACGTGCATTGCACGTGTCTCCACTAGTATATATTAAAAGAGTGAAGTTTTGATAACAAGCTAACTTTAAAAATTCATAAATTATTGTACGCTGGTCGAATCGATAAATCTTCTATATCATTTAGACTTCATTTGATATTAAGAATATAATATTTCGACTTCGTTTGAATTTTTAAAGTTAGATTGTTATCAAAATTCTTGAAATATTATTTTGAAATATTAGTTTCAAATGACGTACTTTGAAGCGCCGTAATATTTGTTACGATTCGTTGTTTCGCACACCATCAATGTCGTGAAATATTAGGTCATGAGTACTTGAAAATGATATTAAGAATGTAATATTTCGACTTCGTTTGATATTCCGTAATGAGCCATAAACATTCAAAAAAATTTCCCCTTTATCCTGTTTAATCATTTTCATTTGAATATAGTTATAAGATAAAGTGAATCTCTACCCAGTTATAATATTTCAAAACCGTTGGTTTCATATTCATTGAAATTTTCATTTTTTTTTATATATATTTTGTATATTCAATTCTACAACATATTTGTCTATTCATTATACAGTTGTAATATGTAGTTGTTTTTCTTATTATATACATAAAGTACAAATATGTAGCTATTCACATTAACAAGTAGTTTTTTCACTCATTCTATAAATAACACATTATTTTTCTACTGCTTTAACAGAAATGAATCCAAAAATGTATTTATATGTTGAAAACAATTTTTCTATCTTATCTCACACATTAAAATAAAACATAATTTCACGCATTTAATATGCTAACACTTCCTACAAAATAATCTAACCCGTACATCGTACGGGCAACAACTAGTATATCTAAAAAGTGACATTTAATTATATTTAAAATTTTAAGTTATAAGTATTTTTTGCTTATAAATAAATTTTATAGTTATAAGTCAATTGTTTATTTTTATAAAATATGTTTTACACATGAGTAGTTCTTAAATTTTTTTTTTTTTTTTTTGAAAAAAAAAAAAAAAAAAAAAAAAAAAATATATATATATATATATATACACACTCCTTAGGGCAATTTTTAATTTTTAATTTTTTGTATTAAATATTTTACTTATAAGTGATCATTTACTTATAAGTTAATTTTAAATCTAAAAAGTGACATTTAATTATATTTAAATTTTTAAGTTATAAGTATTTTTTGCTTATAAATAAATTTTATAGTTATAAGTCAATTTTTATTTTTATAAAATATGTTTTACACATGAGTAGTTTTTAACTTATAAGTAATTTTTTATATTATATTGTCTTATTATTACTATTGCTACTACTTTATAAGCAATTTTTTTACAAAAAAAATTAATTTTTATTTTCGAAGTAATTTTTTTGGTTTATAAATAATTTTTAATTATATTTTTATTTATAAGTTAGTTTTGAAAAAATATGTGGGCATGAAATAATTATTTTAAAAAGGATAAAATTGAAAGAAATTTTAAAAAACACAAAATTATTGATTCAGTGGGTTGAGAAATATGTTTCAAATTATATTATACGAACCACCCAAAAATTAGTAATCTAACAAACAGACCACAAATAATTTTTACAATCACCCATAAAATGGTGTCAACCAAGAACGGTCAAAATCGGTGGGAGGGAATCTATGAGTTGAGATCAGCTCTCCAAAATTGATTATCTAATTTGCTGTCCTTCGATGATTAATTAACATATCATTGGATACCTATTTTTAAGTACGAGTGGTACCGAAAGAAAAGTTGAATATATTAATTTAAAGTGACGTGTCAATAAATAATTGAATAAACAGTAAAGTGAATAATCAATTTACGACAGCAAATCTCAAAGCTTATTTTCTTATCTCTTTGTAGGTTTTTTCATGGCCATCCGGCCTTTTTCATTTTGTTTGTTTGGTAATCTTCATTGCCATGGACGGATGTAGGGGGGTGGGGCTGGGCAGGGCTGTAGTCCAGTCCCTTCCACAGTCCATTAAGACAAAAAAAAAAATATTATTTATGTAAAAAAAAAAATTTATGTGTAAATTTTTTTTTTTTTACGTATTAATCCGATCAAAAATCTTGTAACTCGATCTCAGATCCAATCCTGAATTCGTCCATGTTCATGCTGTATACAAATTCCACTTGCTTTAAGTGCACAGAATGTCCATGTTTGTGTAGGACCCACCTTGCTATCTTTGTAGTCAATCGAGTTACCTTAACATGACTTTTGAAGAATTATTAAACCATCTCCAACCCTACACTAAAATTTGAAATATGTTTTGCACCATTTTGTACCAAATTGAAAATCATCACAAACTCATTACCCTAAAAGTTGCATCAAATGAACAATATAATTATTTTCTTCATTTTTTTAGTCTTGCCAATTTATTTATCTAAAATATTATTTATTTATTTGATTTACTATTACATAAATTATTAAACAAATAATTACTTGTAGTTAACGAAAATATTTAATACATTAAAAAATTTAAAAAATGTAGTAATAATAATAATCATAGTAATAAAAATTGATAATAATTGTCATTATTATTAATTAAGAATTAAAATTTGTTGTATAATAATAATAATAAAAAAATGACACGTTGCCTTAACAAAAATTTGGTCCAATATGAAAAAAATGGGCAAAAAGGACATTAACCGTTTGGGTGCAAATTATGGTTTTGAATTGAAGAGGGATTTCACCAAATTTTTGGTGCAAAATGAGGAAAAATAGTGAAATGGTGCAAGGGTTGAAAATGCCCTAATAATATCCCAAGCATAACGTAAAATTTCTTTATTTTTTTACATGCAAATGTAACAAAATGTGAAAACTTCAAATATGGGTATAAGTGAATCACCTAGATGTGATAATGGGCTGAGTAGCATGGCTCGACTTATGTACCCGCGAGCTCAACTCATTAAAGTGATGAGCTGAACACGACTCAACAGTCGAGCTAGGCTTGGCCTACAAGCTTGTGAGCTCACGAATTGAGCCCATGAACTTGAATTTTTTATTTTTTAAAATTTACCAAATGATGTTTGGTCACTTTTTCGATAAACCCACGAGCCGTTCGGGGAGCTCGATGAGCCAAGCCTTGCTGGGCTCGTTGAATGAGCCGCTTGCTCTGCTCATGCTCAGGCTCATCCATAAACAAGCCTGAGCTGCTCATGGACCGAACTTTAATGAACCGAGCCGACAAACCAACGAGCTATTCGACCATTCTGCCACCTCTAAAATCACCTATAAAACCAACACTGAACATCAATCTAATAACAAAAGTTGTAGGCATAAGCATATAGTACTTGAATATGGTGGTTTCAACCCAACAACATTAGCCACCAATGGTTTCAACAGACTTAATCTTCGACATCGTAGGTTCATTCGTGCCTTTTACATTATTTACTACACTCGACAGGATAAATGAAGAAAAAGAAGTTAAAAATCTTTTTTGTTGTACAATACAATAGCGGTTCTCCCATCCATTAATTTTATAACGTAATTTTCTTTTGATCAAACTTTCACTTGTTTACAGGTAACATAGTTGCAATCATAAGTTTTTGCCTCTTCAATGCAAGTGTGAATCTGAAAGAAGAAAACAATGTTAGATCTATTCCTGCAACATGGCTATGTTGGAAACTGTTTAGTAAATAGTGAATTATGTTAACTTTGGGGTTAAAACCTAAATGGTCATTGAACTTTGCTTAATGGTCTCCCAAAGGTCACCGAACTTCTAATGGTCTCCAAAAAGTCACTGAACTTTGCTATTTGGTCTCCCATCCATCACTAACCGTCAACTTTAACTAACAGAATCAAGTCGGTGATAGATGGGAGATCAAATAACAAAGTTCAGTGACCTTTTGGAGACAATTAGAAGTTCGGGGACCTTTTAGAGACTATAGGCAAAGTTCAGTGACCATTAGTAGTTCGGTGACCTTTTGGAGACCATAGGCAAAGTTCAGTGACCATTTAGGGTTTTAAGTTGTGTAAAAGCAAAATATTTTTAGTACTTGTGTGAAAGTAAATTTTTTTTTTTTTTTTTTGTCAACTAATTTCTATTAGTACTTGTGTGAAAGCAAATTTTTCCCGAAAATGTGTAATTAAAAATGAGTTGACGGAGAAGTTTCAAATAAGGATTTAGTCTTGCCTCTTCTTCTTTTTAATCATTTTTAAAAAGAAAAATTAAAATACTAACAAATAATTTGGATCCTATTTCACAATGCTTATTGAATAAAGTATATTCTTGAATTGCTTAAACACCATGGATGATTTTGAATTTGGTTGAACAACAACAAAGTTGAGGTCGATATCCGGTTCAAGTCTTGCAAGTACCAAACAATCGTACTTCCCATCTCTAAACAGGGTAAATTTACTTTTATTGCATATTTATCTTAACTGTTTGCAAAGAAAAATAATCATATTAACAAATTTACTTATAAGTAATTTTTTTGTGTGGTATGAATCAAACTCCAGTGGATCAAGAATATATCATTAATGTGACTATTTTAATAAATTGTCATTCAAAATTGCATCCATGCTGATGACTTGTATTGAATTGCGATTAATGTAAAAATTAAACAAATGAAATTGTTGCGTGTCATAAGTTATTCAGTCAATCCGATCGTGTGTTTTTACATTAATAATAGAAATTAGTTGAGAAAAAAAAATAGTTGACCAAAAAAAAAATTGCTTTCACACAAGTACTAAAAAAAAATATTTTTTGCTTTCACACAACTTAAAATCCTAAATGGTCACTGAACTTTGCCTATGGTCTCCAAAAGGTCACCGAACTACTAATGGTCACTGAACTTTGCCTATGATCTCTAAAAGGTCACCGAACTTCTAATGGTCTCCAAAAGGTCATTGAACTTTGCTATTTGGTCTCCCATCCATCACCGACTTGATTCGGTTAGTTAAAGTTGACGATCAGTGATGGATGGGAGATCAAATAGCAAAGTTCAGTGATCTTTTGGAGACCATTAGAAGTTCGGTGACCTTTGGGAGACCATTAGGCAAAGTTCAGTGACCATTTAGGGTTTTAACCCGTTAACTTTGAGCTCAAGTTTCAAAGGGATCTGTACTTCAAAATTAACAGGCTCAAACATATTCGCACTCTACTCCTCAATGTGATTAATGCGATATATTTATTTATTTAAAATCATTTAAAATTGAATGAAATGTTTGATGTCTAAATTACCCACTTAAAACTTGAAAAAGTGGAATTTGATTTGATTGAAAATTGTTGAATTCTTGTTACACATAGAAAACCTTGGAAACTTTGTATGGTTTATATTATGCTCTTGTTTGGTAGCCATTTTGAGGAGAAAATATATTTTTGAATAGTTGATTGATGGAGAATGTGTGGTTAAAAATTAAAGAAAAGTCATGGATTTGGGTGCAATATTATTTTATTGAATAATGCGTGGTTGAAAAGAAGAGAGAGAAAAATGCATTTTGAAAAAAATGGCTACCAAATATGAGCATAATGGAAGTTTTGACAATTTAGTTTGGATCCCAAGAAGTACCAATAGTATTTGGAAAGGAAAAATATAAATCCTATTAAATTTGATCCTAAACTTATAGAACCATGCTATTAGTACAGCATGGCTCACAGTCCCCTCTCAACAGGGGGCCTGCGTCAATAAATAGGCACGGGCTCCCTTATTGAGAGGGGACTGTAAATGTTCAGCCCTATTAGGACTTTACACTTAGCAAAATCCAAACTTATATGCGCATGTCCCTATCATCTGACTAGCTCAACTTGCATGTATGATTTATCCATATCTGTACTTCGATTCATGTGCAGTTGTGGTGAGTCCTTATCTTACATATAATTTTTGAACAAATTTTATTTAAAATTTTGGGACCGAAATATAATTAATAAAATTATTGGGAGATTAATGAAATTATTTTTAGTTAATTAAAATCCCCTTGGCTTGTTTACACGAAGTATTTTTAGCTAAGTTATATTGGCATCTCACTTTGGTGATCAAACTATATTTATTCTAAATTAGTAAGTGAATATTTATTTTTGCTTCATCTCAGGCTCTTTCTCTTATGAGGTGACACAAACAATATGTCAACAAGTGGATGAGAAAAGTTCATTTTCAAAGTAATAAGCCATAAAAGAAGGAAAATAAATAAATAAAAGTTATCGCAACCACCAGGTCCACCACTACTTGAGAATTTCTACTAATATAGCATGAGTTAGACAATATGATTAAATTAAACCAAAAAATATCATGTCCAATTCGTAATTTGAATTTAAAAAAAAAGGTTAGTGAATGTAATAAAACAATATTGTAAGTTGTGTGACTAACAATGTTTTAACCCTTCTTAATATCGTTTTTCTATATTAGTCTCTTGTACCAATGTTTTAAAAATGGACCGTGCATTGAACATTGAATTAAAATATTTATGTAAGAGTTTAACCTCACCTACAAGCAAACCAATCAACAAGTAAGTGAAGACTTAAACAATAATCAAAGAAATCCAATCAAAACAAATGAGAAATTGAAGCAAGAAGATGAAGAAACAAGAAATAATAATCCCCCTTTCTCTTAGGCTTGAAAGATCGATTCACAACCACAAAGGTAACACCAATGAGAGATTTTCGGAGTCCAAAATACACACTAAGGTATAGAGCATACAAAGGGCAAGAAAGAGGGCTTCAAAGCACCGAGCAAGAAGGTTTTTCTATAGCACAAAACACTGGACTGTTTTCTCACGTAAGTTGGTGTAGTTATTAGGGTTTAGAGATCTCTTATATGGAAGTTAAAGGGGAAAAACGAATTTTCAAGATTTTCCAAGAAAATCTTCACGAGATGGGTATCAATACGAATAAGGTAGATTACCAAAAGTTAGGGATAGTGTATATCTCTACCTAACAAATCCATTTCCAATTAGGTATTTGATCGGGCCGAATACGAATGCCGCAAGCGTACGGATCAAGTAGTATAATAGAGCTTTTAAAGCTCAAGTCGATCCCACGAGAAGTGTTTATCCAATTACAAATTAAGTGTTTCAAATTAACGACGTTGACACACACATTTAAAACTTGATTTTAAAAATGAGAAAATAAAACAAAATACTTGATTTAAATTTTAAAAAAGATAAAATAAATGATGAAAAGGGTTTTTGATTTGGAAAATGTTGAAATTTATGCTTTCACTTAACCATTGTTTTATTAGTATTAAAATCGACGAAATAAAGATGCTAGTGTTATCAAAGTATCAGATTAGATCCGATTCTCCAATTTTAGTTAACAACCTCTTACGAGCGAAATTAACCCTAATTGATTAACCTATCCACTATATCTCTATGTGGATACAACTTAACCAATTGCATTAAATTGTTGTGAGAATACTCTAAGGGTCACCTAGGGTAGATGTATATTCCTATAACACCTAAACGAGTATAGTCGAAACTATACAAACCTAGGGTTTTAATTATTTTGATCTAGCTAGTACAACAATTTCTCAATAATTGCACAAACCATTAAACCATATCATATATTGATCAAGTACATGATAGTCAATAAAATACAATAATTAAAACATCTAAAACTTAGAAACACATGCATCTTACCATACAAAACAACATACTAATGAAACTTTTGGTTAAGTTACTACATAAATTTCAACATAAAACTATTTAGCTCATTATAAAAGTAGTGTAACAAAGAGGTTTTTGTTCCATTACAACACAAATAAGGAAACTAAAGGAAGAAATTCAAAAGGATAGATAAAACCCTTGTAGAACAATTTTGAAATCTTCCATTTCTTTTCCAAATTTTTCTTTGATAACTTCTCTTTGTTCACCACCTTCACCCCTTCAATTATCCTACAAAACAAATTAAAAACAAGTTAAAACTAAAAATTGAAATTAAAACTAGAGAGTTTACGGAGAGAGAAGAGAGTTTGAAGAGATAAGTGAAAATGAAGAATGCTCCCAAAATGAATTAATTCTATCCCTTATCCCCTCATTTGCTTTTCCACTAAGTATCTCTCCACTAATGCTATTAATTATAATATATATAATATATAATATAAGATATAGATAAGTTTAGGTAATAAACAAATCAAAAAGTAATCAAAATATTGGCCAAAACTCGAGAAAAATGCAAAATTCTCCGCCTCTGAAAATTCCTTCTATGCGACAGCATAGGCTATTTCTATGCGGTCGCATAGAAAAACCTTAAAACGGTACTAAGTATTCTGTGGCCACTTCGCGACCGCACAGGCAAAATGCATGCGGTCGCATGGTTCAAGCAATTTTTGCTGCTCAGGTCCTTGATCATTCTGGCCGTCTTGCACTTTGATCCCTCATCTTTGGATTAGTCCATTTCAGTCCCTAGATTTTGAACTTCATATCATTTAGGCCATTACTAAATTGCAATCAAAGTCCTCCATCTTTTGGTCAAGTGCAATTCAGTCCTCAACTTCACACAATTGTACACATTTAGTCCCTTTGCTCCTCTTTAGCTCGTTTCTTCGTCTGGTCGGGGTTTTTGCCTATAAAATCAAATAATACACAATTATGCATAGGATATGCTCAATTTCATCAATAATTATAACCCAATAAGTGCCTAATAAGTGTGTAAACGCACACTTATCACACCCCCAAACTTGAGCTCTTGCTCGTCTCGAGCAAGATTAACTTCTAACACACAATCATGCAAATGTGAAAATGATCAACATATGAGATGATTTGCCAGATATATAAAAGAGTTTTAAAATTGTCTATCAATTCACAACTATGCACCAAATAATGCTAACTAAAAATAAGTTTAGTTTGTCCAATGTTCGATCAGTATATGTGTGCATAGTCATTTTCAATCAACATCTAAAATAGGAAACAATTATCAAGACAGAAAATGAATCAGATTAGCTCAATCCCAACCCTTAATGGTCAACTATATCCTTTCCCTCTCGTGAGATTCACACCTCCAAACATATGTTGTATTCTCACACCCTGGTGTACATTTAAAGGTTGTTCTCAATCACTCTTTTCTTTTGAGTTCACACAGGTCAACTAGCAAATATTTCAAATGAAGATAGAGTAACTGAACATGTAAGACCTCACAGAATAATATAAACACTCAACTCTCATGTGTTTAGGATTAGATAACTGTTTCGCTCAATATCATTCCAATGATAGAGTTCTACCATAAGCTTGCATATTTTCTTGTTCGCCACCACTTAGATCACATGCATTACATAAATCATAAGGTCTTTTCAGGATTAAAAATGTGGCTTTAGGTTAAGGTGTGGAAAATATTTAGATAAGTGACTAAGAAGCCTCATATATCAACCAGTGGAGTAAAAGTATTCAACTCGGCTTAACATAGATAAGATCTGTACACAATCCTATCCCTCCAAACAATAACTTCTCACTCATCATCAATGCCAGTACAATCATCCTTTTTCTTTTGAATATCAGGAGGAATCATACATATAGACATGAAAATTAGCCTCCTCCACATACACATTTTTTTTCTCCTGTCAAATTTTTTTTTCCAACATAAAACTATTTACACCAACTATAGCACCACCTTCAATATTGATACCCCCAAACTTATTTTTCTCGCTCACCCAACATTCAATATAATCAACAACACTCCACTAGCTTTAGAGGCTGGATAAATATATTGTTTTTCTGGTTATAAGCTTGTAATGTGGGTAAATCAAAGAAAATGTCAACAAGGCACAACAGGGTTGATCAAAGGAAAAAATTAATTTAGGATAGGCTATTTAGCTAACGTGGTTATAACAAAAATGGCCTTAATCATATTCATGCCTAGATGTGTCAATGTGGTCTTGAAGAGAATCAATGCAAGTTCTAGAGAAGCACAATCATGGAAGAATGTCACGCATGAAGAAGTAATGAGACTGCAATGAATGTGTCAGTCTGTAGGCTCAAAGTCTCACCAGGTTTTGTGTCTACACCGTCCAGTTACTACATCTTCAATGAAACTACTCAACTAGTAAATACTCGGTTTACATACACAATCAGGTAAAATGACAGAGAAAATTAATGTCTCAATCATTTTCACATCTAGATGACAATGAAACATGACTATTGTGCTCATTGAAACTCAAAATCTCACATGGACAAGCAATTTTCGAAATTTTTTAGCCCAAATAGCATATTTGGTTTGCGCATGCATAGTTTATGAATCCATAACAATTTCACACTTACACATTCCTATGCCGGCAAGGCCATCTAATATATCAACACACAATAACCAGTTCACACACAAACACACGAACACCCCCAAACTTAAAACTCACATTGTCCTCAATGTGAAAGAAAACAAGATAAAGAGGGTAGGGATAACGAAACTTCCCTGAGTTGTATCTGTGAAGTGTACCTATGCTTATACTGGACTTGTGATGGAAGTGAGTGACTGAATCAAAAACTTGGTCCAGAACCTGAAGCATCTAGAAGTGGCTGGGATATCAAAAATTCCCTACAAAAAATAGTTATATTAGTTCAGCAATATAAGAAGTAAAAGCATTAAACACATATAATAACAAAAAGTTAAACAGTAAGAAAGTTGGGTTGCCTCCCAACAAGCGCTTAGTTATAGTCGTTAGCTTGACTATAGGGCATCTTTACTCCGTTTTAGCAAAAAGAACGGAGGATTCTTCTTTCAAAAAGTCACCTCCCAGATATGGTTTTAGTCTCTGCCCATTGACTGTGAAGTTTCCATTTCCTTCATGATGAAGCTCGATCGCTCCGTTTGAAAGAATTTTAACGATGGTGTACGGACCCGACCATCTAGAGCGAAGCTTTCAGGGGAACAACCGGAGTCTAGAATTATAAAGTAGAACTTGTTGCCCAACACTGAACTCCCGCTTCAGAATATGTTGATCATGCCATTTCTTCGTATTCTCTTTAAAGATTCTGGCACTCTCATATGAATCAAGGCGGAGTTCATCAAGCTCGTTTAATTGGAGCAATCTTTTTTCACCAGCTAATTTCATATCGAAATTTAAAGCTTTGATTGCCCAATAAGCTTGATGTTCTAGTTCTACTGGGAGATGACAAGTTTTTCCAAATAGGAGTCGATATGGGGACATACCAATTGGTGTTTTAAATGCAGTACGGTATGCCCATAACGCATCGTCTAGTTTCCTAGACCAGTCTTTTCTCGATGCATTAACCGTCAACTCGAGAATTCTTTTCAACTCCCTATTTGAAATTTCAACTTGGCCACTCGTTTGTGAATGATATGGAGTGGCCACACGATGTTTCAAGCCATACTTGGCCATAAGTGAGGCGAATAGACGATTGCAGAAATGTGAACCACTATCACTAATGATAGCTCTGGGTGTGCCATAATGAGAAAAAATATTTTTCTTTAAGAAATTTACCACCACCCTAGCGTCATTAGTAGGTAGAGCTGCCGCTTCAACCCACTTTGATACATAATCAACCGCCACCAAAATTTATTGATTGGAATATGATGACGGGAAAGGCCCCATAAAGTCAATACCCCATACATCAAAAATCTCTACCTCCAAAATAGGGTTCAATGGCATTTCATTGCGATTCGAAATATTGCCAGTACGTTGGCATTTATCGCATATGGAGACGACAGTGTAGGCATCTTTGAATAATGTGAGCCAATAAAATCCCGCTTGCAATACTTTTGATGCGGTTTTGGTGGCACCAAAGTGACCACCATATGGGGACGAGTGACATCGGTCAAGTATTTGTTCCATTTCCTCTTCTGGAACACATCTCCGGATAATCTGATTCGGTCTCCGCTTAAATAACAAAGGATCTTCCCGAAAATAGTACTTGATATCAGAGAAGAACTTCTTCCTTTGTTGATATGAAAGATCTGGGGGAATAATGCCACTTACAAAAAAATTCACATGGTCTGCATACCATGGTGTATGAGTGACATGTAACAGCTGCACAATTTGCATTAATTGCTCGTCCGGAAATACCTCATTAATTTCCCCTTCTACCACCTCCTTGGCATGTTCAAGTCGTGACAGATGATTGGCAACAACATTTTCAGTCCCTTTTTTATCATGAATTTCTAAATCAAATTCTTGCAAAAGGAGAACCCACCGAATCAATCTTGCCTTGGCATCTTTCTTTGCCAACAAGTATTTGATAGCCGAGTGGTCAGTATAGACGATGACTTTTGACCCAATGAGGTATGACCAAAATTTATTAAATGCAAATACTACTGCGAGCATTTCTTTCTCAGTAGTAGCGTAGTTTAATTGTGCATCTGTCAAAGTTCTGCTTGCGTAATAGATCACATGCAAGATTTTATTTCTCCTTTGCCCTAAGACTGCACCTACGGCATAGTCACTAGCATCGCACATCAGTTCGAATGGAAGATTCCATTCTGGAGCTACGATGATAGGAGCCGTAATGAGTTTCTCCTTAATTATGTTGAAAGCGTCCAAACATTCCTTGGAGAAATTAAATGCAGTATTCTTTTCAAGTAGGGAGCAAAGAGGTTTCGAAATTTTGGAAAAATCTTTAATAAACCTCCTGTAAAATCCAGCATGTCCTAGGAAACTCCTAATTCCTCTCACGGTGGTTGGTGGCGGCAGTTTTTCAATCACTTGAATTTTTTCCTTATCAACCTCAATACCTGCCAGAGAAATGCGATGGCCAAGAACTATGCCTTCTTGGACCATGAAATGACATTTCTCCCAATTCAGGACCAAGTTGGTCTCTTTACATCTTTTTAGTACCTTATCGAGATTTTTCAAACATCCATCGAATGAACTCCCAAATACTGAGAAATCATCCATAAAGATCTCGATGCAGTGCTCGACAATATCGGAGAATATAGCCATCATACACCGTTGGAAAGTAGCCGGTGCATTGCAAAGGCCAAAGGGCATTCTTCTATATGCGAAAGTTCCATATGGGCATGTAAAGGTAGTCTTTTCTTGATTCTCAGGGGCTATTGGAATTTGATGATACCCCGAATACCCATCTAGAAAGCAGTAGTGTGAATACCCCGCCAATCGCTCAACCATCTTATCAACGAAAGGAAGAGGAAAGTGATCATTTCTAGTCGCATTGTTGAGTTTACGATAATCTATGCACACTCTCCAACCTGTCACAGGTCTGGTAGGTATGAGTTCATTGTTTTCATTCTCCACCACTGTGATACCACCTTTCTTCGGCACGACTTGTACAGGGCTTACCCAAGGACTATCAGAAATTGGATAGATTATGCCTGCATCAAGCCATTTCACGACTTTTGCTCTTACCACCTCTTTTATATTCGGGTTTAATCGCCTCTGATGCTCAACTGATGGCTTATAGTCATTCTCCATCAGTATTTTATGCATGCATACAGATGGGCTGATTCCCCGAATATCTGCAATCGTCCATCCTATAGCTTCTTTATGTTTCCTCAGTACTAGAAGTAATTTATCTGTTTCTACCTCACTCAAGGAATTAGAAATAATAACTGGGAGTGTAGATGATTCTCCCAAATAAACATATCTCAAGTGAGGAGGAAAAGTCTTTAATTCAAGTGTGGGGGCCTTTTGACAGGATGTAAGCGGTGGTGAAGAAGTCTTTTGCAACTCCTCAAAATACGGTGTCCTTCGAGAAGGTGTAGCGTTCAAATAATATGCCATGTGCGCAATTTTTGGGTCTTCATCATTGATATGTGAAGAACGCACTAGGCATGTCTCAAGAGGATCCTCAGAGCGTCCATAAAGTGATCCAGCAATCAATTGATCAACAACATCAACCCGAAGACAAGTATTGGGTTGAGAAGGGTACTTGAGGATTTTCAAAATATTGAACGTGACTTGTTCATCTTGCACTCTCAAAATGAGTTTTCCCTCTTGTACATTGATCAATGCCCAACCAGTGGCAAGAAATGGTCGTCCCAGAATTATTGGAATATCTTCATCTTCCTCCATATCTAGAACAATGAAGTCCGCAGGGAAGATGAACTTGTCCACTTTGATTAATACATCCTCAACGATACCCCGAGGATGTGTAATCGATCGATCAGCTAATTGTAATGATATCGTGGTGGGTTTCACTTCTCCTATTCCCAACTTTCTAAAAATTTGCAGTGGCATCAGACTGATGCTCGCTCCAAGATCACACAGGGCTTTACTAATGTTTACATCGCCAATGGCACATGGAATAGTAAAACTACCTGGATCCTTGATTTTAGGTGGTAACTTGTTATGAAGGATAGCGCTACATTCTTCCGTTAACATCACCGTCTCATGATCTTCCAATTTCCTTTTGTTAGAAAGGATATCTTTCATGAATTTGGCATAGCTCGGTATTTGAGCTAGTGCATCAACAAACGGGATGTTTATGTGTAGCTTCTTAAATACCTCCAAAAACTTACCAAATTGAGCGTCCATTTTCTGCTTTTGAAGCCTTTGTGGAAAGGGAATAGGTGGTACATAAGCTTTGACCACTGGTGGAGCCTTTGATGTTGATGTTTCCTGGTTATGCTCCTTGGATTCCTCAACATCTGATTGAGGTTCCTGTACTACCTCTTCTTCTTCAATTGGCACCTTGTCAGTTTGGATTTTTGGGGGTACTACTATAGGTGCAGGTAATTGAAGCCCACTCCTAGTAGTAATTGCCTGAACATTCTCTCTGGGGTTTGTTTCGGTGTTGCTAGGCAACGTCCCTGGTGGCCTTTCAGAGAGAAGTTTGGCAATTTGGCCCACTTTTCACTCCAAATTTTCAACGAGGCATCATTGCGCTCTTGATACTGTAATTGCTGATTTGCCAATTTGGCAATGGCCTCTTCCCACCCCTCCTTCTTCTCTTGTGGTTTAGGGTTTAACACATTTTGATTATTCACATACGAGAAGTTAGGGTGATTACGCCATCCAGGATTATAAGTTTGAGCATACGGATTGTACCCTGGACGTTGAAAGTTTTGAGCGTATGCCAGTTGCTCGGTGGATCCCGAACTACTGGCAAGTAATGGACAGCTTGAACTCACATGATTAGCTCCGCATATTTCACAAGACGGTGAGGATTGGATCATATGAGCTGGACGAGAGCCAGATGTGGATGGAGATGTAGAAAGACCTTCTATCTTTCGCGTTAGAGAGTCGGTCTTTGATAACATAAGATTGTATGCTTCACTATCTCGAGCTCCACCAACTCCCCTTTGTATACCTCTATCAGGCCACATGGCACTCTGCTCGCTCATGACCTCTAATAAATCATATGCTGCTCGTATGCTTCTATTAAGGAGTGACCCATTTGAAGATGAATCCACATTGGACCGGTAAGGTTGAGTCAAACCAAAATAGAAAAATTTGGACTTGTTCCCCTAAAGAAATCTCATGATTAGGGCACTTTCTGAGCATATCTTTGAATCGCTCCCACGCCTCATGGAAAAGTTCCGTATCATGTTGACGGAAAGTGGTGATATCATGTTTAAGCTTGACCACACGAGCAGGTGGGAAAAACTTAGTTGTGAATTTTTGTATCAACTCTACCCAACTCATGATACTCCCTGGAGGCAGAGTGTCAAGCCACTCTCTTGCCTTATCTTTCAGAGTATGAACAAACAACCTCATCCGAATCGCCTCCATATTCACACCCTCATAAGTGAAATTACTCACCATTTCCATGAATCGTGCAATGTGATTATGTGGGTTTTCATCTAATCTCCTATAAAATGATATGTTACTGGAGAATAGATTAATAACATCCGGGCGAAGTTGAAAGTTCGGATGCCCATAAGAAGGATAAATGATACCACCTTGATTTTCAACCACGGTTCGGTTTAGGTAATCCCTGAATAACATGTCTTCCTCATTTATACTAGGATTTTGAACCTTACCCGCTTGGTGATCAAAACCAGGCGGTACACCTTCCCGAGGTGCTGGTTCATGTTGAATTATCAGTTCAAGTTGACCTTCTTGACTCTCCATTTGTTGCTGTTGTCTTCTTAACTCGTTCTGTTCCCTAAGCCTTCTGCGAAAAGTCTCCTCGATTTCAAGATCAAATTGAAGAAGATTGAGACTTCGCGATCAGTTCATAAACAGTAAACGATTTAAAAATTTGACGACAACAAAAATAAAGTGACTTTTGGATTTAAAGGGTAAAATAAAATAAAAATTCAAAAGTTCGTTAAAGTGAAATGGTTCAAGCAATTTTTGCTGCTCAGGTCCTTGATCATTCTAGCCGTCTTGCACTTTGATCCCTCATCTTTGGATTAGTCCATTTCAGTCCCCAGATTTTGAACTTCATATCATTTAGGCCCTTACTAAATTGAAATCAAAGTCCTCCATCTTTTGGTCAAGTGAAATTCAGTCCTCAACTTCACATAATTGTACACATTTAGTCCTTTTGCTCCTGTTTAACTCGTTTCTTCGTCTGGTCGGGGTTTTTGTCTATAAAATCAAATAATACACAATTATGCATAGAATATCTCAATTTCATCAATAATTATAACCCAATAAGTGCCTAATAAGTGTGTAAACGCACACTTATCAGTATTGAGAACCTAACCCAATAGGCCGATTTCCTCTAAATACCCAACTTAATTGGGTTATTACAATTGTGATGTGGATCTTAATATATATTTCAATCCCGGGCTTAAAGCCTTTGAAACAAAATGGGTCACGATTTTTTATCATCACCTAGGGATTATTGGGTATCAAAAATCCAACAATCTCTACCTTGATTCCCAATAAACTTGCAAGCAAACAAAACACATGGTTTATACTTGCATAATCAAGGTAATCAATAAAATTGGTATCACAGACCTTACCTCGTGTTTTCAACCTAAAACACATATCATACCTGCTCCATGTACTCACTAGGGCTAAGGTCAAGAACACCAAAATAGAAGCAGATAATCACAGTGACAGTCAAGAGCAAATAAAACATGCGATGCCAATATACTATAGGATAATACATATAGACCTTTTTCATAAACACGTTCACACAAAACCACAGATTAACACCAAGTTAATCAACAAGCCAACACATAAGCAACAAATGCATAAATGACCCCACGAAAAAGATTTCACCCACTTATCATATCCCATTCCATGTTACTCCCACCTCGAGAACATATATCTCCTCTTATTGCTCCACCATACTCACTAGACTAATCACTCAACTCATGTCTAACTGGTAAGTCACAATAGATCCTAAGTTCTCGGGATAATCTTTTATCACCACATCACTTCTCCCAAACTACGTGGATAATGGGGTCCACCTAACAGAAGTGATAGAAGTGTCCTCTCTCACACTCCACCTGATCGGGGTCTCTTTCTGATAAAGGATTCTAGACATTTGATCACATCTCCACTTGTGATCCAAATGTCACACTCCACATCCCCCGGTACAAACTACAATGTACCCCTGGCATCTATACTCCACCTCACCAATAGACATCCAACACACTTACTGCTAATGCATTACAAACCCACTATGCATGCAAACACATACACCAAGTATTCGAGTCACTTTAATTCATGAAAATACACACATCAAACACATTGAAAGTGTAACATACAGCAGAATCAAGCACTTACACACGTGCAAAAAAGGATTACACATAGATACAATACAATAACCAGGTTTACTCTCAATAAACCTCACTAGGGTCATCACTCGACCTCATAGCCAGATTCGACTCATATCTCATCTTACCCTTCTGTTTATCCTTATTCTTGGGACAGTCCCTTATAAAGTGTCCAGATTTACTATAACTGTAACACCTTCTACCACTAAACTTGTCCCATCCCTTTTTCTTCTTCTTACCACCATCATCACCCGAGTCACTACTCGAATCACTATTGTCTTGAGTTCTACCCAAATTCATTGCTTAAATTTTATTCTACTCCTCATCATGTGTAACTCACCATTCATCCTATCTTCTTTTTCAGCCTTAATTTCTATTTCTTTACTCTTAATGGAATCTATGACAATCTCAGGTATTAAGGTGTCCCTACCATACTTAATGGCATTCTTAACCTCTCTTTATGAATCAGACATAGAATTAAGTAGAATTATAGCTTTATAAGCTTCAGACACCTTTTCATTACAGTTAACGATATCTTGAACAAGTTTGTTAAGAATTTCCAAATTGTCATCAAGGTCCTTTGAATGATCCATTTTAAAACTGAAAAAACGTTCAAACAAATACAACTTATTAGGAGTAGACTTAAGCAAATATAAACTCTCCAACTTTTCCAAAGTTCTTTGATGATTTTTAATTTATCAACTTTTCTTAAAACTGCATCAGACAAGTGTAAAATAATAGAAGTATATGCCAATTCGTCCAAATTCTCTTTTTCTGCAGCAGTCAAGGTTTCAAAAAAAGAATCATCAATAGTTTCATAAACTTTTTTTGAACAAGAATACCTTTAATTTTTTGTTGCCAAATAGAAAAATCTCGTTTACCATTAAAGATACCCAATTCAAAGTGATGTGTTGACATCTTACCAAAAAATGCATAGAACACAAACTTAAACTTGTAAAAGTCACAAGTCACACAGATTACACAAAGTAACAAGATTCTTATGGTTTCACAGTAATACTCTATTCTAGAAGCCCAGGATTCCGTGAAAATCACGTTATCAGGTCAAGGGAGAAACTAGAATAGGAGGTTTGGATACAATTCTACAATAATATGAGATAACGCAACAACATTCAACAAATTAAGCTAAAGACAATAGACAAATATTTTCACTTAGAAATTAAACAAGTAATCCTAGGTTCTAGCAACAAACAAAGGTTACCAAGCAATGGCAACCCCCAAACCTATGTGATCACCCCATACGATGATCTGCTAGTGCGGTAATGTAAAGGTTTCAGCCAATATATCAGAGCGGACCACTTCTAAGGTCCGTAAATTGGAGAGATGTGAATTACTACTTTAGGGCCACAATCTTGGCCTAAAGTAATTCAGTAAATATTCAGAAGTTCCGACTGGCGATCCACCAAGGGCAAAATCCTCAAATTTTTTCTACAGTACCTGAAATCGAAATAAAGATTCTGTCAGAAGAAACTGTCGTCGGAATCAGCTTGCACGCGCCACACTCGTTGTCCCGATTTTCCCACGCGTCGTCGGCGTTGACCAGCGTTGACCAGACGCGCCGGCTACCCACGATCTTCTCCACCTGCATGTCCCAAATCCAGTCTCCGTTTCACCAATAGACTTCTGGATTGTCCAGAAATCAAGATTGCAGGTTCGGATTTTTTCACGTTTTCTGTCCAGCTTCAGTTTCTGATCTATTTTTCGATTTCCACCAGCTTTGATACCATTTGTAAGAGTTTAATCTCTCCTACAAGCAAATCAATCAACAAGTAAGTCAAGACTTAAACAATAATCAAAGAAATCCAACCAAAACAAATTAGAAATTGAAGTAAGAAGATTAAGAAACAAGAAATAATAATCCCCCTTTCTCTTAGGCTCAGAAAGATCGATCCACAACCACAAAGGTAACACCAATGAGAGATTTTCGGAGTCCAAGATACACACTAAGGTATAGAGCACACAAAGGGCAAGAAAGATGGCTTCAAAGCACAAAGTAAGAAGGTTTTTCTATAGCACAAAGTACTGTACTATTTTCTCACGTAAGTTGGTGTGGTTATTAGGGTTTAGAGGTCTCTTATATGTAGGTCAAAGGGGGAAAACGAATTTTCAAGATTTTTCAAGAAAATCTTCACGAGATGGGTATCAATACGAATAAGGTAGGTTATCAAAAGTTAGGGATAGTGTATATTTCTAACTAACACATCCATCTCCAATTAGATATTGAACATCTAACCCTAATGAGCCGATTTCCTCAAAATACCCAACTTAATTGGGTTACTACAATTGTGGTGTGGATCTTAATATATATTTCAATCCTGGGCTTAAAACCTATGAAACAAAACAGGTCACGATTTTTTATCATCACCTAGGGATTATTGGGTATCAAAAACCCAACAATATATATATACCATGAATATTGAAAAATTATGAACAGAAGTTCTAAATAAGAAATAAATTGTTTGGCATGAAGCATCATGATGATGGTAGTTAATGCTGACCTCGATTTCTTCACTGAATACGTGGTCAATAGATCTTAACTCTACTAACGTCCACGTAAGTTATCTCCTGCACACTTCGACAAATCATTAGAAGCATGTGAATTTCTCCGATGGTGGGAGAGGCAATCACAGCACTCGAATAATCAAGTTAGTCAACTTATGTTATATATTTGTGAGTGGGACGTATAAGAGACGTAAGCCACAATAGTATTCGGGTGCCAGGGATTATTAAGATAACAAATATGGGAGAGAGCAATATTTTGAGTGTATAATCTATTAATTGAATGTATATAATCATTCTACTCTTCCAATAGTTATAGTGAGTACCATCAAAGAAAGAATGACGATTTTTAGAATATCCCTCAAGATTTTGAAAATATTGTAAAGTTTTAATTTCAAAATGAGCACATTGCTCTGATACCAATTGATAGCACAATAATGGCTATTAAGTAACTTGATTTTTGAAATTGTTTCTAGCAACAATTCTAAATTAAGTAAATTACAAATACGTTGATCAACTAAGTAATAATCGTAAGCAAATAAAAATAAGTAAAATGGTAGAGAAGATGCAAACGATATAATTATGGAGGTTTGATCCAAAACAATTATTTACGCCTTTCATTACCAAGCTCTAGATCACGTGGAGAGATTTTTCACTATATTGATTGATTTATGGTGTAATCTAAACTTATACAATGTTGTCAGTGGCTTACACACAAGAAGTACCGATCCTTATATAATATTGAACTTTCAAAAACCCTCAATATGACCCACATGGTGACTTACAACAAGAAACATCAATTATTATACAATATTGAGCTTTTAAGGGAACTCAGTATGATCCCATGAGTTTAAAGAAATGGTTTTACAATAAATGCTTATCTCTTAATAAATGATACAAGTAAATTAAGTATTAAGATATACTAACACTTCAATGAATAAAATTAAATGATGGCTCAAGTGTTAGATAAAAAAATCTTGATGATTTAAAAGTTTAATTCAATCAATCAAAGGTTTTAATATAAGGAAGAAGAAGTAAATGTTATGTAAGTTCAAATATTTTGCTCAAAACTATTTCTCTCTTTTATAAATGATACCGATAAATTAAGTACCCAAAAAGAGATGATAAACTTTGATAAATATGATAATTTAACAAGTTTGATTCAATCAATAAAAAATTTACACATAAAGAAGTAGAAGAAATGAATGCAATATAAGTTCAAAAGATTTGTTCAAAATATAACTTTTTTTGTTTAATGAATGATAGCAATAAATTAAATACCGAGACATGAAAAACTTTGATTCAAACAGTCAAAAGTTTTTCAATATGAAAAAGTAGAGGAAATAAACGTAATGTAAGCTTAATGATTTTCTCAAAATGTTTATCTCTTAAATGCACTTCCAAGACCTCATATTGAATACAAAAAGAGAACTTATTTATAGAGAAAAATTTGCAAAACTTTCTGTAAGTTCAAATGATGGTCTGGTTGACCGTCACAAGTCCAAATGACCAAATATAGTCGTTGGACAAAAAAGTCTGAAGTCGAAACGGTCAAATTTCAAATCGTTAAGTTTTTCGATCGATTGGAGCTAACTGAATTTATTATTATTTTTTTTTTGTGGAAAGTCTTTTTAACTACTTTTTTTTTTTTAAGGTAAGTGAATTTTTTTTTTATTTTTTAAATGATATAAGTTCAAATATATTTTGGAAAATCAATCTTACATTTGATCAAAATATTTTATGCAAGTGATAATCAAAATAGCTTTTAATGCATAAAATGGGTTTTGAGCTTTAATCATTCATTGCTAAAGATTAAATTATTGTACATTCACATTTGATATAAGAAATCCTAATCTTTGACGTTTCTTTGAATTTTAGCTCTTGAGCTCTTGTTCTTAATCTTTCTTTGAAGTTTAGCTATTAAGCTCGTATTAAATGCTTAGAAGACTTAACTTCAATCTTGACCTTAATTGTTAGTATGATTTGACAGTCTTGATTTTGATCTTTTGATGATGATGGATCGATTATTGCATAATTTGAAGATTATAATCACTCAAATTCAACTGTTAGTAAATAAGAATAACTTATTTGTTGTAATAAAAATTTTGACGTTATAATCAAGCATATGTCAACAATCGTCAAGGTGTCTTGTCATATTAGTCATTCCATTAGTTCTTAGCTCATGGCATTTAATGTTGTTGACAAGTAGCCACCCCACAGCCTATGTCAACATGTAAGAAGTAGATTAGTTGATTTGATAGATCATATTAGTAAATTATAGAAGATCTTTTATGAAGGATCTTCTAGGGAAGGTGCCTCATACACCTAGATGCTATTCACTTCGAATTGGTGCAACAGCACATCACATCGTCTCACCTCGTCCAAGAATGGTTCCACCTCTACATGGAGGTTTGACAGAATGCATTACTTCGACTATTGAGAGCCTTAGATAGGCTATGTTGGATATTGATGTGGAATGTGGATCTAAGTTTGCTTATTGTGTAATCATCACGTGACCATTTCTTAATGCCTTGTTGGATAAGGCATAATAGTTATTATGAATTTAATTACCTTAGGCTAATGGGGCAATAATTCAAAACTAAGAATATCTTCCAAAATAATTTAGGAACATGGATAGTGAGTTCAGAACTTGGAGTAGTACTGCAATGGCCATTTTAGAAATTATATTTGCTGCTACTAAGAATAGTTATAAAATCATGATCTTCAAATAGCTTTAGGTACCCCGTATGAACATATGCTAAAACCATGTCAAAAAGGATGTGGGAATCTAAGATCAATGTAACTTACATGTCTCTTGTTACGCCTCACCACATAGGCTCCACGTGACCGACCCCCTAGAGTCCCTTGCGATGAAGCCACGTTGATTATTGGAGTCTGTAGATCCGAAGCGCCAAAGCCTCGACTCAAGCGTATTTGCCAGCCAAAGTGATGAAGCTCAAAAAAAATCAAATCGAGGTTCAAGCACAGCAAGTGATGACCCACATGCGAAGATCCTAAATTTATGTATGAGATCATTTTGGAATGATTGATGGGACCTTTATAATGAGTGAAATGTCAAAGTCTTGTCAGTTTATGTTGTAAGGTGACTGTTCTCTATAAGAGCATTACATGCGCCAAAGGCTAGTGAGTTCAAATTAATGTCTAAATTGGATATTTAGGCTGAAGGAGATGAAATCACGTGTATCTTCATTCAATGGACATCATTTCATATGTAACACGATAAACACCCCTTTCTTATATTATTTGAAGGCTAATGTAACTCTAACACTTGAAGCTATTTTTTTTGGTCTACTCACTTGCTTATACACTTGTTTGTTGAAGCTTAGATCATCTGGTTTAAGTTGAGTTGTTGGTGATTGATAGTTCCTATTTCGCTCATATATATTGTCGGTGCGTGAAAATATTTGTCTCGTGTTATCAAGCTTCTCCCATGTTCAAATGAGAGATATTATCGACTAATAATCTGTCTACACATGTTGGAATTAACTTGCGTGGATACGAGTGGACCCGATATCTGTTGTCCACGTCAACTGTACAAGAAACGAGGTCAACATCTTTATATATAGGATTCATCCTTTCAAGTCCTTTCTCAAGCTAGCACTAATCAATTGACATATAATGAGAGCTTGACCTACGACAATTCCACTTAAAGATTGAATAATTCGACAGTGTCTTAATTTGCAAAATGAAATGCCATTACCATATTTAGAAGCCATCACTTACATTTATAGATGAAAATTTATGTCCATTTTTTATGTTTGATGAGTAGTTCGTTGACTGGAAGCGATCTCATTTTAAAGTATAAGGAAAATCTATGGATAGCACATTCAGTGCTTGCACGATGATCTGAGGACTATAGGATTCTAGTTCTTTTGTCCAACCTCAAATATGAACTCTAACCTCTTAAGGTGTGACATTGAGGACAAACCTTGTAGAAAGCTCAACAATGTCAACTTGATCCAGGATATGCTACCAACTCGCTCTATGTACATGTCACCTCATATCATGCCATGCCATGTCAAGTCAAGTGCAACAAATTTAATAGGTAATTAAATTAACATATTTCCTTATTTCCACTAGTGTCAAGAACATTAATTACTATAATTATTTTGTACAGAGGCCAAAAATATAGACTGCAACAAGATTCATGCATATTACATTTATTCCAAAAAAATAATAATTCATCAACTAAATCGTATTCTACTTGTCTAGTCTCGATTTCGTTGGGCAAGTCACGAAATCTGTCAGTTGAATAATAATTACAAACAAAGTAGTCAAAATGAATAGATATATAAAAGTAAATGATATATAGGTTGGATTATCAAAATTGAAACAAAAATATAAATTAAAGTTGGGATACCTGCCCTTTTTCCTGTTATTTTTCTTATGGCATGGATTCACTCATCAAATATTATTATGCCCCCGGGGGGCCGATTCTCACATTATTTTAATCAAAATTTGGAACGTTGAAAATGTCGTGGGCCCTTTTCAACCTGACTAGCTCATTTTGTAAATTACCATAAATATCATTCTTTCAAACAAAGTGAATTAAATGTCAAAAGGGTATATAAGTAATTCTGTGAGACTAGTTTGCAAATTATAACAGTAAGAAATGTGATTATTATTTGCTGAGTATCCCTCCCAAACAGACGCTATGTTCACTAAATAATATCATCCCCAATCTATGATAGTGGGTTTGATTATGTACCATTACATCACTTGTGTAACCAATTCATTTAGTTATCGAGTGAAGATGTTGCCAAAGGGGCCACACTAAAGATAAATACCATTTATTTTCTTCAGTTTTGTTTTATTAATCTTTCATGGTCACATTAGACTGTCGATTGAACACTCTCAAATTACTTCAATCCAGTGGCGGAGTCAGATTTTTTGAAATGGAGGGTCCAAATTTGAAGATATATAGATGAAGGGGTGGGAGGGTACGGGGGTGCTGCCCCCGAAATTTTTTTTTTTTAAGGAAATAATGTGCATAACACAGGAGAAATACTATATAAAGTATAAACCACACAAGTATAAATCACTCAATAGAACCATACACTATGAATTCATTAAATATTACATCAAAGATCGATAGCGCATAAAAATTCAGAAAACAAAGCTTATACTTCACCTCTCCTTCTCTTATACTTGACCTGAAACCTCTTGAAGTATGCCCACGACTTTTGAGATTTGACAAAGGTCTGACATGAACACATTATCACTTAGTTAAGAGTCATTGATTGTGGATATTCCAAACAAGTTAATAATGATCCACAACATAACAAAACATGATCAGAGGTGCCTGCAGCTGTTTTACACATACACACTCCAGGTATGAGCACGTGAATGCGCAATAGTGCACACACACATATCTTAAAAAATGCATTAAAGATGCCAACGTAAACTAAAATTAAAAATTAAAATGTGAAGTTTTAGTCACTCATCCAGATAACTTAATATTAAATATGAACCTTCATCCAAAAAAATAAAAAAATAATAATAATAATTAAGAAGACATCTAAATATCAGTGGTCTGTTATCTCCTTAAACTAGACATTGACACGGCAATAATGAGATTTAACACAATATCAATATTACCTTTGAAGTCTAACTAAATTGATCTAGTAAATAAAGGTAAACTAAATAGATAGAAATGTATTTCCAGTAGCTTCCAAAGTTTTTGCCAAGTTAAGAATTCCAAAAGATGATAGGAATACAGAATACTAGTTTTTTTTAACTCAATAGATCTAAGCCCACTTACCCAGAAAAGGCAAAAAATTAGAAAAATGATCTACAAACCCAGAATTCCAACTCCTTTCACTACACCATTTTAAATAATATAATGCTAATTCAAACAAAATCCACGATCTTCAACCTGATTTTTACTCTTTTACTCGTTCTATGCTACATTTCTCAGTAGAAAAATATTAACAGTTTTGATAAATTTTAAAGTAAATAATTAAAAAAAAAAAAAAAACTTTTGTCAAATGAAAATGGGGGGTCCAGGACTCCCTCCAGACCACCCCCCCTCCGCCCCTGCTTCAATCGTGTGTCTAACTAGCAAGTCGATTTACACTCTTGTTCCAAGCAGTAGCAGATTTAGAGGGAGGGGGAGGGGGGGGGGGGTTCCAGCCCATTAAAATTTTGAATGTATGAAAAAAAATAAAAAAAATAATATTGATTATATATATATATATATATAATAGCCCGACTTAAATATTTTTTAGTCTAACCTTGAATTCGTCACTACCTGCAAGCCTAGCTTACTTGCCACCGTAAACTCTTTTATAGCTGCTAACATCTACATCGTTACATGCTTCACCTCATTTTGCATCCCATTAGTTTTTAACTAGTTTACCAATGAATTATGAACGAGTTTTAGAACTTGGTTTTGTGTGATTATATCTATATATTTATGTTAATTGGTAAATTTCTTTTACTATTTTTTCTTGTAGTCTGTAATAGCTCATTTGTCGTGTAAATTCCATTGGGAATTTTCAGTTTTGTTGTAGTGATCCGAGCCCCGTGGATCAATTTTCATTCGTAGTCACTGAACTATTGAAACAATCATTTGTTATATAATTAGGCAAAATTTAGGCAAGTTCCGACTGAGCGGTGATCGACCGAAAATTATGGTTCGATCAACCGAACTAGAGCTCCGGTCAACCGGAATAGACTTAAATCTGGTATTAACAGATTAAATACCGTATATGCTGTTGGTACTCCAGAAATCCGGTAAATTGCACAGAAATCCGGTATACGCGAAATTAGGTTTGCAGTTTAGCAATATAGTAACTACGATGAACGCAAATTCAACATACATATATCATGCTTAATACTATACACGTACAGAATGTAAACATGAACAAAGAGAAATCGCAGAACGAATAATAGAATCGAAAACTTTTAACCCGAGGCCTGTGTTGCACACAGTTTTCTTAAAACAGATTGGCCCCCTCACCGTTCGTGCTTGAGGTTTACAACGAGCATCCGTTTTCCAGGATACAACGGTAGAACCAGTAACTTCCGAGCACCACGGGAACCACTCCGGCGAAACGAACTAGTGCCTGAACTACACCACCACCAAGACCGAAATGCAGAAAAAATCAAACTCTATGCAAATGAATTTCTTATGTATTCTAAACTTGAAAGCCTTTGCTTTTTATTTTTGTGTGTTGGAATGAGAAAAATAAGCCACTATTTATAGGCTAGGCTACCATCAATGACAATGACTTTTGGAGTTTCTCATCTTTTTTCTATGTGGGACAAATTCATTTTTCCCACATTAACTCACTTTTGAGTGGTACAATTTGAGCCTCAATTTCTCATTTACCCGAGCATCAACTTTGGCAAGTAAGTATATGATTTTGATGTACTCACGGAGGAGAACACAAATCAACTTTCATCTTCCAAATTGAACAACCGGGTCCCACTCAAAACTCGTGCCAAAGTCAGCCCATAAACTCAGTTTTTCCAACAATCCCCCACATGAATGAAAATTGGGAGCGACTCATGCATGTGACACATGACGACTTATGAATGTGACACATGACGACTTGGTGATATAGTTCAACAGTTGAAACCTGCATAGGATAGGTATGTGTTACCCTTTGAACCTTCCCTTGCGAAAGCATATTTACTTTACTGGCTGATCAGTGACGCGATGTCCTTGAACTGTTCTGCTGTTTATGTAAACGATAATACACTTCACACAGGATTCTTCCTAACACATTTCAATTCTCATTATTATGTTCGTTTTGGCCATGAACATACACCTGGTTCTGTGAGAGATCACTAGAATTGCGCCCCACACAATTTCCTTAGAAGCGGCCCCACTTCTCTCTCAAGTAGGTGATTTCTTATTACAAGTAACCCACATTACTTGGCTCGATTTTCGATGCATAAGAATCATTAAAAGTCAATTGCTTATCCTCCAACTTCACGAACATCAATGTCGCATCACAGGAATGGACATGAGGTAATATTCCCCACAGTGATTACATCAAGTCTTTACAATTAAGTTGTCCCTTTGAACCTAGATCTTGGGATCTCCAGTCAACTAGGTTGGGTTTTCCTTTGTATTGACTTATCCATTCAAGGGCTTAAGTCTCATTCCTCTCGATGATTTCTCAACTAACTCTCGATTTAACCCTTTGGTTAGCGGATCCGCAATGTTATCCTTTGACTTTACATAGTCAATAGTGATAACTCCAGTTGAGAGTAATTGCCTTATGGTATTGTGTCTACGACGTATATGTCTAGACTTACCATTATACACGTTGCTCTGTGCCCTTCCAATTGCTGATTGACTATCACAGTGTATGCAAATTGCTGGCACAGGTTTTGACCATCTTGGATATCCTCCAAGAAGTTGCGTAACCATTCAGCCTCTTCACCACTTTTATATAGAGCTATAAACTCAGATTCCATAGTGGATCGAGCTATTACTGTTTGTTTAGAGGATTTCCAAGAAACAGCTGCACTTGCCAATGTGAACACAAATCCACTCGTGAATTTTGAGTCTTTCATATCAGATATCCAATTAGCATCACTATATCCTTCAATGACCGCTGGATATTTGGCATAATGCAATCCATAATTACGAGTCAATCTTAAGTACCTTAGTACTCTTACTATTCATTTCCAATGATCAGCTCCTGGATTACTCGTATACCTACTTAGTTTACTAACTATGTAGGCTATGTCTGGTCTTGTACAGCTCATTAAGTACATCAGACTTCCAATGATTCTCGAGTATTCTACTTGAGAAACACTTTCACTTTTATTCTTGGATAGGTGTTGACTCGTATATATCGGTGTTCTAGCCATGCCAATATCATCATTACTGAACTTTTCCAGAATTTTGTCCACATAATGTGACTGGCTTAGAACGAGTCCATCTGATATTCTTGAAATTTTGATTCCAAGTATAACATCAGCCAAGCCCATATCTTTCATGTCAAATCTTGAATTTAACATATTCTTGGTGGATTTGATCATCTTATCGCTGCTACCAACAATAAGCATATCGTCAACGTGAAGACATAAAAAGACAGCCATTTTTCATGTCTTTGACGTAAACACATTTATCACACTCATTGATTTTAAATCCACACTCCATCATGACACTATCGAATTTCTCATGCCATTGTTTTGGTACTTGTTTTAAGCCATATAATGACTTCACCAATTTGCAGACTTTCTTTTCCTGCCCTGGAGATGAAAACCCCTCGGGTTGTTCCATATAGATTTCTTCATCTAAATCTCCATTCAAGAAGGCAGTCTTAACATCCAATTGATGTACTTCAAGATTCCGCAAAGCAGCAATCGCAAGTATCATCCTAATAGATGTTATTCTTGTTACTGGAGAATATGTATCAAAGTAATCAAAGCCTTCCCGTTGTCGATAACCTTTTATTACTAACCTGGCCTTGTACTTTTCAATAGTTCCATCTGTTTTCATTTTTCGTTTGAAAATCCATTTGTAGCCTAGTGGTTTACTTCCTGGAGGAAGATCCACTAGCTCCCATGTATGATTTTGCAAGATGGAATCTATTTCACTTTTAATGGCCTCTTTCCATTGAGGTCCTTCTGAGGAGTTTACAGTTTCTTGATAGTTTCGAGGTTCACTTTCTAGCATATAGGTCAGAAAATCTGGACCATAAGATTTTTCTGTTCTTTCTCTTTTGCTACGTCTTGGTTCAACCTCAACCCCCTCTTCTAGTTCTTGGTCCTGACTATCTTCAATCATAGTCTCATACGTCTGTTTAGAAGAGCTTGCCTCTTCTTTGGACTTATACGAAAATACATGTTCAAAGAACGAAGCATTTCTCGATTCCATTATCGTGTTTTTGTGTATATCTGAGATTTTGGATTCATACACAAGAAACCAATAAGCACTACTGTTATGAGCATATCCAATGAAAATGCAATCTACAGTTTTCGGGCCTATCTTCACCTTCTTTGGTATTGGGATAGCCACTTTAGCGAGACACCCCCACACTCGTAAGTATTTATAGGAAGACTTTCTTCCTTTCCATAACTCATACGGGGTCTTTTCCATTTTTTTTCGGAGCACCTTATTTAAAAGGTAATTTGCTGACAACACAGCCCCCCCCACATGTTCTGAGGTAACCCAGAACTTACTAGCATTGCATTCATCATTTCTTTTAAGGTGCGATTTTTCCTTTCAGCAATGCTATTTTGTTGCGGTGAATAAGGTGCGGTGGTTTCATGTATGATTCCGTATTGTGCATAGAATTCAGCAAACGGTGCTTCATACTCACCAGCTCGATCGCTTCTCAACACCTTAATTTTCTTGCTAAGTTGATTTTCAACTTCCGTCTTATAGAGAATGAATTTCTCTATCGCTTCATCCTTGCTTTTTAGCAAGTACACATAGCAGTATTTTGTGCTATCGTCAATAAAAGTAATGAAATACTTGTTGCCACCTCTCGTCTGTACAAATTTTAAATCACATAAGTCACTGTGAATTAAATCAAGTGGTTCAGTATTCCGTTCAATTGATTTGAATGACGACCTTGTCAATTTTGCTTCAACACAAGTTTCACACTTATGTTTCGAATCAACATGGAACGCGGGTATGCAATTCAAGTTAACTAGTCTACGTAAAGAATCATAGTTAACATGTCCTAATCTACCATGCCACACATTGGAAGACTCAAGCAAATAAGCAAAAGAGTTCACTTTATTCATTTTTGGCTTAACAACCATTACATTTAGTTTGAACATGCCATCGGAAACATACCCTTTTCCAACAAACATTCCACTTTTGGACAAAATAACTTTGTCTGACTCAAATACAATACGAAACCCATGCTTATTCAAAAGCGACCCGGACACTAGGTTCTTGCGGATTTCCGGCACATATAGCACGTTGTTAAGAGTCAACTTTTTCCCTGAAGTCATCTTCAGAACCACCTTCCCTTGTCCTTTGATTTCAGAAGTTGCTGAATTTCCCATGAACAACTTCTCTCCATTGTCGATTGCTTCGAAAACATTAAACATCTCTTTATCAGAGCACACATGCCTTGTAGCACCAATGTCAATCCACCACTCTTTCGGGTTAGAACCCACCATGTTTACTTCAGAAATGACGGCTGCGAGATTCATCTCCGGCACGTCATTTGCCATGTAATCAACCATATTTGCTTCCTACTTCTTCTTTGGCATTCTGGACTCCGAAGACTTGTGACCTACTTTGTCACAGTTGAAGCATTTTCCTTGAAATTTCTTTTTAGAAATTCCACCTTTTAGTCCTTGCTTGGTCCCTTTGCCACCGGATGACCCAGCCTTACTTTTGTAGGCCTTACTGCTTTGACCATGCTCTACCACATTGACTTTAGCAACATCAGGACTGAACCACTTCTTCTCCGAACCCTTGTTGTCTTCTTCAATTCGAAGTCTAACAATCAAATCTTCGACGTTAATTTCCTTTCGTTTGTGCTTCAGATAGTTCTTGAAGTCTTTCCACGCGGGGGGCAATTTCTCAATAATTGCTGCCACTTGGAAGGTTTCACTTACAACCATCCCTTCGGCATGAATTTCGTGAAGAATCACTTGGAGTTCTTGCACTTGACTGATTACTGGTTTGGAATCCACCATCTTATAATCCAAGAATCTGCCGACAATAAACTTTTTTGCCCCGGCATCCTCAATCTTATATTTTAGGTCCAACGACTCCCACAGCTCCTTAGCAGTTTTCATACTACTATACACGATGTATAGCGAGTCTGCTAAGCTGTTCAATATATAGTTTCGGCACAGAAAGTTTGAATGTTTCCAAGCATCAACCGCACTGATCACTTGAATATCTCATTCACCCTCATTGAGTATTGGAGCAGTTTCAGTCAAAAATCTCGCAAAATTTAAGGTGGTCAGGTAAAATAACATTTTCTGCTGCCACCTCTTGAAATTCAAGCCATTGAATTTTTTCGATTTTTCCCCATGGTTAATCGGAACATTAGCCACATGTTGGCTCACAACACGACTTGGCACCTGAGCCACAACAGAGCTAGGCCCTGCACCCATAGCTGCACACATACCCACAGTTTGGGAAACTTAGGACACATCCATGTTGGTTGGTTCGGTTGTCATTTCTGAAATAAAACACACAAAAATTAGTTTCCAATAAACTAAATATCAACTTGTCTTTAAAAAAACAAATCTGTTTTAAACTGTTATATAATTAGGCAAAATTTAGGTAAGTTCCGACTGAACGGTGATCGACCGAAAATTATGGTTCGATCAATCGAACTAGAGTGCCGGTCGACCGGAATAGACTTAAATTCGGTATTAACAGATTAAATACCGTATATGCTGTTGGTACTCCAAAAATCCGGTAAATTGCACAGAAATCCAGTATACACGAAATTAGGTATGCAGTTTAGCAATATAATAACTACGATGAACGCAAATTCAACATACATATATCATGTTTAATACTATACACGTACAGAATGTAAACATGAACAAAGAGAAATCGCAGAACGAATAATAGAATCGAAAACTTTTAACCCGAGACCTGTATTGCACACAGTTTCCTTAAAACAGATTCGCCCCCTCACCGTTCGTGCTTGAGGTTTACAACGAGCGTCCGTTTTCCATGATACAACGGTAAAACCAGTAGCTTCCGAGCACCACGGGAACCACTCCGGTGAACCGAACTAGTGCTTGAACTACACCACCACCAAGACCGAAATGCAGAAAAAATCGAACTCTATGCAAATGAATTTCTTATGTATTCTAAACTTGAAAGCCTTTGCTTTTTATTTTTGTGTGTTGGAATGAGGAAAATGGGCCACTATTTATAGGCTAGGCTACCATCAATGACAATGACCTTTGGAGTTTCTCATATTTTTCCTATGTGGGACAAATTCATTTTTCCCACATAAACTCCCTTTTGAGTGATACACTTTGAGCCTCAATTTCTCATTTACCCGAGCATCAACTTTAGCAAGTAAGTATATGATTTCGATGTACTCACGGAGGAGAACACAAATCAACTTTCATATTCCAAATTGAACAACCGGATCCCACTCAAAACTCGTACCAAAGTCAGCGCATAAACTCAATTTTTCCAACATCATTTGTATCATAAATCTTAATTAGTCTCAAATGGATAATTAAACTTTATTTCAGTTTTTAAAATTCACCATATGTTATATTCCATAATCTATCATCTTTTGTCCAAAAACTTATGCTCGTTGACAATCATACCATAACTGATCTCCCACGTAGTCGTTAGTTGCACTCTAGAAAATGAAAATGTTAAAATTATAACACCACCTTTACATTAAAATTTAAAAGGCATTTTTTATAAACTTGTGTTTATAATGGTAAATTTTGCATGCCATATAAAGATTCCGTGGAAGGTTTTTGGTAGTATGACTTCCCTGTATAGGACACTCACTTAGGGGAGGGCATCGACACACTTAGGGCTTGGTAAAATGGCCCTGTACAGCAAGCAGAGTTCATTTATCAATTTGAAAGATGGTAGATGATGGAGTCGGTAATTTTAAAACTAAATTTAGGTTCAGTGGTCCAATTGAAACAATTGAAGTTCAGTAACCAATTGAGAATTTGTTATCAGCATAGTGATGCATATGAAATTCCCCAACATTCTTTCATATGGATGCATTCAAATTCAAATGTATATACATTTTACAATTCTAGATGATAAAATCAAACTCACTACACTGATTTTGAAATATTGGTCAGGTTCCTAATGCACTTGGAGTTGAATCAGGCTCAGCACAAATTATAATCTACTTAATTTGCAAAAATAAGAATAAGTTACCACAAGTTAATCCGATACAGCAGATGAAAGAAGGATGCATTAACATGTTGGGTGATGATGTTAAAACTGCCAGAATTCAAAACAAATAATGAGAGCCAAAAAAAAAACAAAACAGCACATGGAAGCTCGAGCATGACAAAACCGTTTCCACTATACACGTTATAAAGACGAGTCGAAGAATAAAAAGTATTTGTACATCATTGTTTTCATGAGTCAACGGTCCCTACAATGTAACCGAAAATCTGTTTTTTTATAAGTAAAAATTCCAATAACATACGAGGAGACGTCCTAACTTAAACATTATCATTACTTTCTTAGTTTTTGCCTACAACAAGTGTGTATTTCTGGAAAGTAATCTCTACTACCATTGAGAATGCAGTCTCCATTGGCAGGTCTAACTTGATAAACATGGATAATATTTACACAAGGGTATTCATGTTCGAGTTGCAGAACTCAAATTTGTTCCCAGTTTCCGTGCAGCACGTCGAATAGCTCTTTGCTTTTGACGTTGGTTGTGGCTCTTCCTTTTACTGCATTTTCCATAAAGGTCAAGTAAGCAAAAGGACGAATAACTTCCAAGTATGCAAAGCCTCACATTCAACCTAATGAATCGAGCTTAGGAGAAAAATGCTTTCTTTCATATACAACGATGTCCTAGGTATAACTCGAACTTGTGAGAAAACATGCTCCAGGAAGAAATTTGGATGAAAATGAAACAATCAGCATGGTATTGTCCATTCAAAAGTAACGTAAGGAAGACTACTGCCCAAAAATTATGTACAGTGATTGAACTAAACTATTAGACGTATGGGAATGCCCAAAGGCACACAACACACACACACACACACAAAAGGCCTAGGAAAAGAATTGTAACCTTGAAAATATAAGTCCTGCTGTAAGAACCATCCCTCCTACTGCCCAAGAAACTCTTACGTCAAGTGGCATTTCAGCCACCCATTGCTTGAAATCTTCAATAAACCCCGAACTCTCTTCTCTGTGTAAGACACCAGATTCTGGAGTTCTCCATGAAGCTGCAACATAATCTAGACTAGCCTTCCCACCATAGCATGATATTCCTTCAGGATCATAAGATGACTCGACAGAAAAACCTGCCACATTGCAGAGCTCTGTTCCATTTGAGATCCATTCAGAAGCTCTGCCACAAACAAGGTCGCCTACGCCACATGGTTCTAGAACCTGACATGTAATTTGTGTAATTAGACATCAAAATATCTGCCACTGTGCTGTATGCCAGCATGGAAATTATCATGTACTATATGACTTCAAAAAATGATAAAGTCCTTAAAATTAAAGTACCAAAAGTAGAACAAACCTGTGTTCTCACTTCTATTGAAAAGTATGCACTAGAGCATGCCACGTATACTCTATCACAAAATGAGAGACATATGACTGGAGGTCCATGTTGTACACCTACTCGAGGATCACAGATAGAACATTCCAAGAGCTCCCATAATTGCAAGCATTCTTGACTTGCTTGCCCAGTGGAAGCCAGCTTCCTAATGGATAGCAAAGCAGGATGTGTCTGAGTGACATCACAGCATGTCTTTTTGCGGAACACCCTGCAAAGGGTCAAATCTCTGGGGCCCTTGCTTGCTTTCCTTGGAGGTTTCCCTTCATTTGAAAATGGAGGGAATCGACCACCCAGAGAAACGCAAACTTCACTAGTTTTACCTGCATTGGAACAATATCAAAGCATTTAATGGTTTCACAAATAAATCTTTCGACTCCAATTCAAATACATTCCAGCATAAATAAACATGAATGGTGAACAGAAAATTACTAGTTCATTCTAAATGAGATCATATGGAAACTATAAATCAAGTATTTGCCACTTCTTTCCCACAATTACAATAATTTAACTTGACCTAACGCAATTCTCAAAAGTCCCATTCTTTACATCATGATACCACAGCACCCAATTTCCCCCGTTTCTTTCCATAAGGAGGAGCAACAATTTACATAATAATGTACTTTCCAGAAAGTTTTTAAATTTGTATGTGAATTGCATTAACAATCTTTCCTTTAGTCATTGCATAATAAAACAACAGGTAGGTACCACCATCCAAATCCATCAATCCATCTCAATCCATCCATCATTATTAGATATGGATCCATTTCAATAATTTTGTTGAACAATACTGGATCATCCACTGATATCCAATAAAATACAACAAAACAAAAACAACAATAGTAACCAAACCAAAAAATAATTCTAGGACCTTTACCAAGGAAAAGTACTCGTATGAAAATAATTTTCCATTAAATAATAGGTTCATTAATGGCATACCAAGCAACTGGACTTTTATATGTGTGCCTCTTTTTCTAGATGATTATAAATTAATGTGCAACTTATTTCTGCTAAGAAAAATCTTCTTTCTGAGAGAAAAAAATATGTAATTGGTATTGCCAATTAAAATATAAGGCTCCGTTTGATAGGCGAAAATTTTCCCAGGAAGTTGGAATCGAATTCCAATTTCCACTTTTACGATGTTTGATAGCGTTTTTTCCATGGAATTGGTTTCCAGCGTTTTCCAAGGTACAACCACTTGAAGCGTGATTCCGTGGAATTCAATTCCTTGCTATATGGTGGGAATTGGTTTCTAAGTTTTTTTTTTTTTTTTTTTTAATAGCAATAGAAACAAATTCTAAGATAAAGTGTAAATGGCTTCTTTTTTGCTTTATTTAAGCAATAGGAATACCCCTAAGGATCGATGAGGCCACCTCAGACTTGAGACGACCTAGTGAGGTTAGGGTATACACTAAGGTGAATTTGGAGCTTAGCTTGCGTTATAGGGTTTGGATTGAGAGCAGTGGTAACCGTGACTTTTAGCAGACAGTCATTTATGAGAAGCCGATTTTTTGCTTCAATTGTAGACATATGGGCCACTCTTATGACCAATGTACTTCGAGGACACCTTCTCCCTCAGTTATTGTGCCTTCCCCTGTTCGGTCCCTCCCACTGTTAGTAGGGCAGACAAGGGTAAAAACAAAATTATGTTTGTGGAGCAGAGGAAGCAATAGGTACTAGTTTCAATAATGCCTTCTATGCTTCCCACTACTCTGTCGCAAAGAGTCTGCATCTACATTGGCAGTTCCTACCTTGACCCTCATCACAATAGCTCAGAGGTCCCAACCAGTTACTCATTCAATTGCTGAGCCTACTCCAAAGGCTCCTATCGAGGTACCCCTTCTCCCTACTACCACCACTACAACTGCTATTCTAACCCCTACTATCAAGGCATCCCCTGAGCCGACACAGACCAACTCTCCATCTTTGGGGACACATACAGAGGGTACTCAGTCATCACAAAGACCAAGTGCCGCCTTATCGATCAGTATAGGGACACTACCTCAGGCCACTCTCGCACATGAGCTGCTAGTTGAGATTTGATCAGAGCGGTCCGACGTCAAGCAAATGTTGATCGATCATTTTAAGAGGACGTACAGCCTGAAGGTTGGATCTACCATGAGATTTGCCATTGAGCACTTGGTCCCCAAGCTCTTTGGTAAGGGACCATCATCCCAACTTTCTAGGAGTCAGACTTCTACACTTTCACATAGTCCTTCTATTACAACTTCCATCTAGGATAAGGTGAAGGCACATATACGGAGTGGCATGGATGGTATGGGTCTTAGAGATTGCGTGGAGAATATTAAGGCAGACGTACCTTTAGTCTGCGGTCACTCTCACATGCTTTAGATGTTCCAGCATAGAGACACCTGCAACGAGCACCATTAAATCTGAATTTTTCCCATCACTCGGGCACCATTTTTCACCTATGCAATACACCATCACTCGGACAACATTTTTCACCTATGCGGGCAATTCCCTCAGGCGGGACCCCTTTCCAGTGAGAGAGCCCGATTATGTAGACTACTATAACCCAGAAATGTTTCAAATCAGACGCATGACCCGATTAATGTCTATATACTACCACCTAAAGGTTTACCCTTAGGAGTACCCTTGAGTAACCTTCATTACTATTTGTTCATGCTTCATTTGCTTTTACATGCATTTCATTTTGAAACAAAATAAAAAAATGACAAGTCATTAATTTGATCCATCCTCTTAACACTTGATGACCGATACACCTAGGTGTGATGCCTAGTTTCTATATCCTCATCTCTATGGCATCCCTCTTTGCTCTATAACTTATCACTAAACCCTAAGCACATTTCCTCCCTACTTAAACTGTATCAACCCAGGCCCATAAATTCCACACTTACTGATTGTTTTACATGCTGTAAATGAACAAAAAATAGCCCAGAATAAACCATCATTACTTTCCCCACCAGAATCATCATGCACTAATTGTTCCGCAAGCTTCTTTAGCTGCCAAAAGCGATAAACATTACAACCATTATGAAACTTTTCCAATCAAGCTCACCTCAGACAAAAAATAAAAATAAAAAATGGCACCTGCTTCAGCATGAGAACAAAGTAAATCCTGCTCTATATTGAGTTTGAGAAAAAGCTCCGCTCAGCAGATGATATGTACAAAATTGTTTTGAGCTCAATTTCAAAGAGAGAAACATTATACACTCTGCTTTTGTTATGTTGTTTTCCGAAAATAAAACTAGTAGCTGTCTCATTATTATAATGTTCAAAGAAAATGACACTTTCCAATCAAATGATCATCTATATTTCTACAGTTTTTACTTTTTTTTTTGGGGGGGGGGGGGGGGGAAGAACCCTTCTTCCTATTTTGATAATTATGTAACTAGTATATTTAGTTGTAAATTCACAATTATCATCTCATCCTGTAATCAATATTTGGATTATAACAAGCAAGACCAGCAACTGAACCACATCACTCCCAAGACCCAACCACACTCCCTTTCCAAAAACAAGGAAAAACCCTTAAAAATAATTTTTTTTTTGTGAAATTACTTTTTCTTTTCAAATGTCAAGAGGCTTAGCCAAACATGATCCAGTCCTGTGAACGACTAAATTATATTAATAAACTAATGCTACCCATCAAATATTGCAATAATATCAAATAATAAGTTTCGTTTAAAGGGGCGTAAGATTCATACAGCGTCTAGGTTTAGGATCGATTCAGTAAAATAAATTAGGGATTATTTACACAAAATGAGCAACGGCGCAAGAGGGAGAGATATCTATCTGTAATTGAACAATGGAGGGGATTACGACTCACCAGAGACGTGAAGAAAGAGTAGAATGGCGAATGTGAGCAAAAGGAGAACGGTGCTGCAATCATATCTCATCGTTAACGCACTTCACAGTTTACAATTGAAACCCCAGAGCTGCCGGGAGTGTGTTGCTAATATTTGGCCAAGTTTAAAATAGAAAAAAAAAAAAAAAAAAAAAAAAAAAAAATGAAATTTATTTTACTTTGAAAATAAGTGATTTTTCACAAAAGTATGTGAAAAATAAACAACAATATAAGATAAGTAATACAATGAAATTTAAGTGGGTATTTTGCTATAACAATTATCTATACGAAACAAAATACATTATTCTAAGTTAAGACTAAATAGTCAATAATAATAATTTCATTGTTTTATAATATTTTTCATTTGATGACTATTTAAACAATGATTGGCTCGTTAAAAGTTTTGCTTGTGAAAACCATGAAAAAAAAGAAAGATAAAAAAGTACAATTAATTGTTTGTTATGAAATTAAGGGTGTGTTTGATAGAAAGATGGAAAATGAATGGCAAATAAAATATTTGGCAGGGAAGTGATTTGTCTAGAATTTGTTTTAGAGGAAATTGTATTAATGGTGTTTGATTGGTATAATTTTTCACCTAATCCGTTTGGCTTTGTTTTTCATGCAAATAGTTACTTTTTGGGATAATTTTTTTATAGTCTGTATTAAAATTTGTTTGGATTGCCAAAAAGTAAAAAAAAAATTTAAAAAAAAAAATTTCATAAAATTTTTATATTCGTTTGGCTTCATTTTTCATACAAATTGTCAATTAAATGGATAAATAATTTTATCATTGAGTTTAGAATATGTTTCCATTGCCAAAAAATAAAAAAATAAAAAAAAATAAAAAAGGAAAAAAAAACATCCAATAAGGTGGAAAATAATTTCCCACCAAAATCATAAGAAAATATTTTCCTACTTTTGTGCTTCAAAGGATTGTACATTAGAAATTGGTGGCAAACATTTTCCAGGACAAATTTGGCTAATCAAACAACCAAAAGTAGGAATTAGGAAAATATTTTCCTAGTTCCATGGCAAATGTTGCATATCAAACACGGCCTAAAGGAATGAGAGAAGAAATAAATGAATCAAAACTCCATTGTGTATTTTATTGAAAATTAAGACCTATATTTATAGGGTTTAAAGTGAAAATTACAATTGAAATGAAATAGACTACTAAACTAGATAAAACTTATCTATGCATGATAATAAGACTACATAATCATTAATAATTATCTTATAACTTTCCAACACTCCCATTTGATGATTATTTGCACAATTACTATTTCATTGAAACATTGTTTGGCAAAAATTCAATAGGGAAAAATACCAACAAATGAAAAAAGAGCACATATAATTTGAAATAATAAAATGCTACCACGTTATAATTTTATCAAGAAAATTCAGTGGGATAAAATTGATCAAATGAAAAAGAGTACTACTTCCCCTGATTTCAATAAGTGAAAATTCTTGTATCAAACGATCAATGTCTTGTACGTATGTCTCATGTTCTCTTGTATAGTTTTCAAATAACACCATCTTCATATGAGATATTTAACAACATTTGGTGAATGTAGTAACATGATGATTCGAAAAATATTGTTCATCTCTTAGGGAGTCTCATACATATAGAAGTATTATTTTGAGGATAAATGTCTTGTAGGTATAGACATTCATTACACAAAAAATATGTCTTTTTAAAACCTTATTAAGAAAAATCCTAATGAAGGAAAATGAGTAAATTATCCTTTTAAATACACTATAGTAGCCTCATTAAATATTGTGCTAGTAAAACCCAATGGGTTAAAATCTTGATCAAAGAAAAAAGAATATAACACGTATTTACTTCCTCTTATGATAATATCACTTGAATTATGCTTCAAGCATATTGAATCTTTCAGGGATGATATTAATAATTATTCTAGATGAGTTGATTATAATCATATTTCAAATTCCATGCATCGTCACGATAACAAGATATGGACTCATTATTGCATCCACCATGATTTTTGTGAAATTTATCATTTTAAGAGACGGGAATTACATGTTACGACTTCGTTTTCTCATTTAATTTTTGCATAAGTATACACTTTTAGATTTTCAGACTGTAGTTCCAGAAGTTTCAAGTTTCTTTAGTAAATTCAAATTTACTAGGATTGTATCCTTTTAATGGCCAATTCATTACTTCGCTTCAATGAATTTATTTCAATTCTTCGCTATTCATAATATGAATCGATACATAACTTGTCAAAGTATTGTCGACAACTTTTTCTTTCGATTTTATTTTCATAAAACTTAACTTATTGAGATATCTTAATTTTCAACATTTTAGGTACCTGATCTCTTTTGGAATTTTATATTTTGTTATATCTATATACTCTCCAAAATCATACACCTCCTAATGGACCATCTTTACTATTTGCTTCATTTTCTTTTGGAGAAGTGTCTTAGAATCGAATGTATTCACGCTTTAAGTAAGTGATATAACTATTAAATATAATGCTAATAAATTGTCTTTCCAAGACGTCAATTCAAATTGATGTGTAAGATGTTATTGATCTCTTTGATCAGTAAATACATCTAAATAAATTATCTTTCGAACTTTTGGTTCAACTTGTCTTTTGCGAGAATTTAGATAAGATAATGATTCATTTGTGCATTATTAGGCTATCATCATAAGCCAAATATTGGGAGAAAACTTTGATGTTGGTATGATGCTAGTTGTATTCTCTAGATAGAATTGGAAAGCATTTTGTTCTCATAGTAATGGTTTAGAAATTAATTGAAGGCATTTTAACAAACAACAATGTTAAATCATTTATCTCCATCCTATCTAAAACTTATTAAAATGTGAGATTTAGGCTCACTAGTATTAACAAGATACACCATCTTATTGTATAATCTGAAAATTATGCTCATAATTTAAAATCTTAATAGTAATTTCAAGTTGCGAACATCATATAATCACAAATCTACTAGATATAAATAATATCAAGATGCTCAACATGGAGGGTGACAGGCCCCCATATACCCCCCTAATTAATTTACAGAAATATTGAAAATTTAGTCTCTATTTAGCTAATGATGATTGATGACCAATTTTCAATAAAGAGAATAAACATTATATATATGAATTCATTGAATTGAAAAATCTTCTGGATCTTCATTGAATGGCCATTGAATTCTCAATTTCGTATCATTATTTATCCAGTAATGGTCCAACTAGTCATGACATCATGTCAAACAATAATGCATCCAATAATAGAACTTCTTGTTCAATAGTTTGTTTTAGTTATACCACACATTTTAGAAATTTACTATGTTTCTCTTTAATTTAGTAGAGAATAAATAACTATCAATAGTAAAATTTTATTCTTCCACACAACGTAATATTGACTCTTTTATAGTATCAAAATAATATTATTCTAAAATACTGATATGTACTTGGTTATGATTACTCACAATAATAAAAAATATATTTTTCAAGAATATTGATACATTTAACTTAAACATAATATTCTTCTAAAATATTAATACGTATAAATTTGTGTTTCTTTAGGAACACAATACGATATTCTTCCAGATACTAATATGTATTATTTTTGCTCATCTGGAGCAATATGTCAACATTCTTCTGGAATATTGAAGTTGTAATTTCACGCTCTTTAGTAGCAGATAATATTCTTCCAAAATAGTATAATGTTGTGCTTCTTCAACAAATTACACAAATGAATTAATAATTAATCAATTTATACAATAATATATTTTTTCCTACAAAAATAATAATTTGCAATCATCAATTACATCACATAATTACAAGATAATATTCACTTTAATTTATCATATGCAAGTAAAACTACTATAAAACATTAGACGTAGGTAATGAGATGGAATGGAATTTGATGGAATATTCATCCAAACAATTACTTACAGGTTATTTTTCTACACAAACCCCATGTAACTTAATTTAAAAGAATAATACATTAGATAGGAAAGCAATGATTATGTTTTTAATCATTTACATAATGCATTCAACCAATTGCAATTGCCTATATTTTGTTTTGTTTTGTTTTGTTTTTGTTTTTTTTTAAAGAAAAAAGGAAACACGCCCTTCATTGGATTTCAAAATTACAATATGAAATTTGTGTTCAGAGAAGGACGCATAGAGATGAGATACTCCAAATTACAATTTGTAAACAGGTGTAAATTTTGGCGAATATAGTTCGGCTACTAAACTTTTTCTAAGAGAAAACAATAATTTGATAAAAGTGTTAGTGCTGGTAACGTATTATGAAATTAAAGAATGAGAGAAGAAATAAATGACTCAAAACTCAATTGTATATTTTATTGAGAATCAAGCCCGTATATATAGGGTTCAAAATGAGAGTTACAATTGAAATGAAATTGACTCTCTAAACTAGATAAGATTTATCTATGCATGATAATAAGACTACATAATCATCAATAATTATCTTATGGTTTTACAATATTGTTAAATATTTTTATTATTAAGAAAATAAGAAAATCAAGTAACAAAACCTAGATAAAAGAAAAAGAGTACAACTACTCTACTAATTTCAATCAATAAAATTAATAATATCGAGTCATTCGTATCTTGTACTCCAATATCTTCAATACATCATATTCCAAAAACTTGTATAAAATAATTCTGGTAACCTATTATCTTGTTATAGTCTCCAGCCAATACCATTTTCATAAAGATATTCATGAATCCTTTATTAACTTTCATCAGGATGATGCTCTATTGAAAAAACATATTTTGTTGTTGTTCTCTTCAGAAATCTCGTATACAATTTATAATATCATAAATTTATATTGAGTTTAAATATATTGTACGTTATAGACATTAATTACACAAAAAAATATCTCTCATTAAAATCATGTTAAGAAAAATCATGTAGCAAAAATCTAATGTAGGAAAAAGAATACTATATTCCTTCAAAAATAAGTAAATTGTTATAAAAGTAATTGAAAAATAAAGAAGAATAGAAGAATAGTAATAAAGTCAAAACTCAAGTATGTAGTTTATTATACCTGTGACTCATATATTGAGTTTCAATTGGAGCAATCTAAATAGAATACACTAAAAAAGCATCAATAATTATCTCATAATTTTACAACACTTCCCCTTTGATGCCTATTTTCATAATAACTATATCGTTAAAAACTTAGTTTGACAAAAATACCAAACAAAAGAAAAAAGAGTATAATTAATTATAAAAATGGAGTAATAAAATGTTTTCTCATTAAAACATTGTTAAGAATATTCAATGGACAAAACTTGAGCAATGGAAAAAGGTGTATCTACGCCGTAATTTTAATTAATGAAATTTTTTGTATCGAGCTATCCACATCTTGTATGTCAATATCTTCAATATCACAATTTTGATGAGATATGTTTCATATCGTCTTGTTATAGCATTCAAGCAATATTATCTTCATACAAAATATTTATTAATCTTTGTTGATTGTATTAACATGGTGGTTCGATAAAAAATGGATCTTGTTATTTTCTCTTTACGAGTCTCGTACACAATTTGTAATATATAATAGTGTTATTTTGAGGGTAACTATCTTGTAGGTTATGGACATTCATTATGATAAATGTGTTTTCACACATTTATTGGAGACCTAAATGAGTAATTTATTAATTAAACGAATGAAATTCTATTCAAAATAGGGTAATATTTGTTTTATATAGCTTAAAAATCTCCATTTGAAAGATAACAAGGAAAAAGGAAGTAAAATGGACCAAAAGCGTACAAAAAATTAAATTTGAGGACCAAATTGTATATGTGTCAAAAGATAAAGGACCTTGGTTGCAATTTATGAAGGACATAATTGAAATAAAAGACAAAATTCGAGGAGCAAAATGTACAATATCAAAGTTGAGGACCTAACATGCAATTATTCGAGGGTTGAGTTGAAAAAAAGGAAAAAAAGAAATAGCTTGCGCGCGATCAGCTTCCAAATGAAACTCGAAAGCTTATAGCTCTCATGGCGCGTATGGGAAAGTGAGCTCACACGTGTTGTTTTCATTGCTAGCTTCGTTTTTATTTTATCAAAAACTCCAGAGGTTTAGAAGCATTTTCCGTGGGACAATTTTTAGGGCATTTATTAGTCATTTTTAGTCATTTGTTAGGGGATTCATTCACATCCGTTAAAACACACACACACACACACAAAGGCGCTAGAGGCGAGGGAAAGAGGAGAAGAAACCAAGCTAAGTGAAAGGGATTTTGGGAGAATTCAAGACCAAGTCATTGCATTCTTCAAGAATCCAACCAAGGGATGGATTTTATTCATTGTGTTATATTTCTGTTCTATATTTTATTCACATTTGCAATGTATTTCTATAATCTTCAGACTTTGTGCCATTTAAATACAATGTGCTAAATTTTTAATGTTGGGATGAAAGAATTAGCTATATTAATTTCAATATTTGCTTGTTAATGTAATAATGCTTATGTTCTTGTGTTTTTACATTTGTTATTATTGTATTCTCATTTATGTGGCCACTAAATGATTTTGTTAAGTGATTTGCAAAACTATTGAGAAATTATTGTGCATTTTAGATCAAAATAGTAGAAACCTTAGTTTCTCGGAGGAGATTGAGATATACTCGTAACCATAAATGACCCTTTGAGCTATTTTCACAAATAATTAATGCTATTGATTATGTTTTAATCGACATAGAGGTTAAACTAATCGATTAGAGCTAATTTGGCTCAAGAGAGGTAGTTAGCTAAAATAAGAAAATCGGGTCTAACATGATAAATGAGTAATTTACAATGTTTTAAAAATCGACCCGGCCATCAACCCGGAAAAGAGTAAGGGTCAAGGGTCGAAAGGTCAAATCGGGAGCAACCCGGTTTTTTTTTTTTTTTTTTTTTTTTTTTTTTTTTTTTAATTATAAGTTTACAAAACTTGTGATACAATTAAGTTATAAATAAATGGGCCAAAAATTACTTTCAAATGCATAGAGAGCCCATCTAAATAAAGTCCAAACCTACCATTTTGCCTTTTATTCTAGGGCTGCCTCATTTCTTTGTCATTGTTTGGTAGTGCCCAACCGTTTTCTTCCCATTACGGACGACATCTGCTCTTATTTCTCACATATACAAATTCTTGTACATGTATGTGTGTGTGTATATACATATTGTGGCCTTTTCCTTTGCTTTTGTGTATATATATTTTTTCATTTTTTTTGTAAGAAGCAAAAGTCAATTACGGGGCCACAGATTGACAAATTTGCTTGGCTGCTGCTGTTGTGAAGGAGATGAGAGGTTACTTGTTGCAAAGTTCATTTTTTTCCCCCAGGAAACGGAAGCTCTGCCATCTACTTCACCAGTTTTTTTTCTTTTTTTGGGACGATTTTTGAACCGAACAAAACCGTAAAAATCGGTTATGGGTCACTGGTTTTGTAAGTCACCGGTTTTGAAGCCGATTTTTTATTTTAAGGATTTTAAAGAAAAATCAACCCGATTTTGAGCCCTATTCGAGGGTAATCCGGTCGAACCGGCTGGGCCGGGCTGGTTTTTACAACATTGGTAATTTATAATTTAAATGTTGAGAAATTAATTAAGTGAAAGCTAGGTGAAATCATGAATCCCTACCGTTTTTCATCCAAATTTCCATCATTTTTATAATTGTTGTTTTAATTGAACTTTAAAATTCATTTTCATTTTACTTTCACATCTAAAATCAAATTGTGTGTATTTGATTATTAAAATTGGTTTAACTACTGTATAATTAAAAGAAACATTCCTCAAGGGATCAATAATTTAGACTCACATGTCCACTTTATTACTTGAATGCGTCTATGCACTTGTGGTTTGCAATTTTAGCGAACAAGTTTTTGACACCGTTATCGAGGATTTTTTTATTACTGCTTTAGTTGACATTAATTTTGACAATTCTTTCTTTATATTTTATTAATTTTATTGTATAGTCGACTTCTTAATTTTCTTGTTTTATTAGGCCTTTAATAGTGTGTGCGTAGCTCGAGGAATCATGATTTTGTTGCACTTGATTCAAATATTGAAGGAACTTTTCGAAGAAGGCTAAGCGAACAAAGAGAAGTAAAAAGACAACAATTTGGAATGACACATCAAGGAGGAGATGTTTTCCCTAGCACTCAACCCAACAATATTCCAAGGGGTAACATTCCTCTAGGCTTAGATAACCAAGAGGATAGGGCTCAAAATCTCGTCGAAAATGAAGAAGAAATACTATTTGGAGATTTCAAGAATCCTCCCGTGGTGGAAAATTAATAAGCTATTTTCTACCCTTCTTATGAGTGCGAACTTTCAACTTTGACCGGATGTCATCAATTTGTCCTCCAATGCCATTTCATTTTATGGGAGGACTGACGAAAACCCACACTCTCATGTTGCATGATTTATGGGGATTGCTAGCAATTTTAAATATGAAGGCATAAGTGTTAAAGCGATCTGAATGAGATTGTTTGTACACACTTTGAAGGACAAGGTAAGAGAATAACAAGAGAATGACATCACCGCCTTCCAACAATTTCATTCGAAGAGTTTTCACGAAGCTTGGGAGAGGTTTAAGGACATGCTTAGGGAGTGCCCAATTCATGGGATCACCATGGCAGAACAAGTCAACTATTTTTATGTCAGATTGACTCATTCTTGTAATTCAAATGTAGACTCATCTTCTAATGGGTCAATCAACCAGAAGAAGATTCAGGAAGCTTATGACTTGTTTGAAATTATGAGCAAGCAAAGTACAATGTGGCTGAATAGAGGTTCACAAAGAGGAGCTAATAGAGCTCTTGAGAGTGAAACATGTTCTTTTGTTTTAGCCAAAATAAACTATCTAGCAAGGAAGTAGAAGGGCTTTTTACATGTTTCTCTACTTCTCATTCCGCACACATGGTACAATCTCCTCCAATTTGTGATACATGTGGAGCAAATCTCTGTAGATCAAGTTGTCCATTAATGGGTAGTGATTTTGTATCCACGGAGCAAGCATCATATGCTCAAAATTTTCAATGCCAAAGGTATAATCCATATTTTCAAACATCTTATCCTTGTTGGTGAAATCATCTTAATCTCTCTTATGGGAACAATTAAATTATGCTAAATCCAACGCTACAAGAGAAGAAAGAATGATGGGAAGAGGCCATTGCTAAATTGGCAAATAATCAATTGCAATATCAAGAATGCAATGATACATGTTTGAAAATTTTGGATCACCAAGTGGGTCAAATAGCCAAACTTCTCTCGGAAAGGCAACAAGGGGCTTTGCTAGCAATACCTAGACAAATCTAAGGAAGAATGTACAAGCTATTACCACAAGAAGTGGGGTGCAATTGCCCAAAATCATGCTATCATGCCAAAGGCCTCAATCCGGCAAGGTACCCATTGAAGAAGATAGGCTTATTCAAGAGCCTAACGCAAGTGGTGAAGGAACCAAGGAAAATAAACTGGAGCCATCAACATCAAAGGCTCCAACATCGGTCAAGGTATATGTGCCTTCCATTCTTTATCCAAAAAGGCTGCAAAAGCAAAAGCTAGATGCTCAATTTGATAAGTTCTTGGAGGTGTTAAATAAGCTACACATAAACATTCCTTTTGCCGATACTTCGGGTCAAATGCCATGTTTATGAAGGACATTCTTTTCAACAAAAGAAAACTTGAAAAGCATGAAATGATGATGCTAGTGGAGGAGTGTAGCGCTATCTTACAAAATAACACTACAATAAAACCAGTCTTTTGCAACGTTCGGCCGCATGTTGCAAATTTGGATATTGCCATAGAGTAGGATACATTGCAAAAAAAAAAAAAAAAAAAAAAACATTTTGCAACATTTTTCGGCCGTTGCCGTAGTTTATTTTTTTTGGCAGCAATTTATGTAAATTGACTTGCAAAATTGAAATTGACAAATTTTGAAATTGCATAAAAATTGGTAATTTCATTACAAATTTTTTAATCCATACACTTGAACATTAAAATGTCATACAACACCACCTAAATAAAAATAATCTTCAAAATAAAACAAAATTAGGAATAAAATTTTGATACAGCTTAGGCATGAAAAGCTTATTGCCACACTTGCAATACCAAACTTCTGGACAATACTCTAATGACATACTCAATCCTGTTGTTCTTCATGCATTCTTCGATTTGGTCACCACACAATTCACGATGACCAACGAAGCTGCAAGAGAAGCATTGAATCAATAAGAAAAAAAGTATTTGTTTAAATTTCAATCAAATCATATGTTATTTTGTTTTCTGCAATTTTATTGTTAGATCTAGTCTCTTTTCATATTTATTGACGAGATGAAATACAATGTTCGATTTACATTAGCGAGCATGTAAAGCAAGGCTGACATAGAATTTTAATAGAGATTCTACCAATTTCAGAACATGATATTTAACTTATATTTCCAATAATTATAAAAACTGATATTTGTCACAAGTAATAGCAATGACCACATAATGAAGTCTTGTGACTGTAACTGGTATAATTTTTTTGTTTATTTTCTTTGTTTTGCAGAAGTAGTAGTCATGATTAAAGAAAATCATTATTTTTATCATGTAGGTCAGGTATTCACCTCCACATTACAGAAACAGAAATGCATACAAGTTCAAAATTCAGTCAACTATTGAGTTATTTAATATCCCGAATTCAAGATTTTCCATCCAAGATCTATAGATAAATTCTCTTTAATTTTTTTATCAACTGCAACAGAGACAAGTAGTCAATGCGGTGCATAAATTGTTTCTGATTGCTAACTTGAGTCATTCTTATTTGCAATCTCTCTCTTAGACCTCGATGTTGACAATAAGAAATCACCTGTGCACCAACCACATTCTCGGTAAGTCCAACATACAACATATCATCCAACATTTTCTGCAATATTTACAACAATATACCATGGATGAGACAATTAAATGAATACATAATATTATTCACCAAGAATCAGATACATGAGCATACAATGGCATGATTGTGTAAATTAAATGGCTTAACAGGAAACATAAGGCAACAACAAATTGAACTTAATCATCTTGTCTAGGATTTGATTGAACAAGGAAAGTCAAATCTTTTAATACTCTCCTTCAAGCTTGTGAGAAGATATTTCTTATTGACAGCTTATGATTTGACTAAATATAGAAAGTCGAATCTTCAAAAGCGATAAATATGAATGATTGCCAAAATTCAAGATGTGAAGAAAGCACTTTCCACTCAAAACAGAGGCCAAATTGCAAACGAGCATCAAACAAAACTAAAATTATCATCACATTGGACCCCCAAATTTAATTGGACATACAAACTCATCATAAAAAGCATAAAGATGCTAAAGAGAGATTAATAGGACATATTTTTAAAATCATGCATAGCAATAGGGAAAATACCAAATAATCATAGTTTAGGGTCACATTTGTATTGATTTCACATGGCTATGCTAGTATATCACATCATATATGTTTCAAAAACAAAGCTTCAGCCAATTCTGTAAACAATACTAAACAATTTAATAACACGGTATAAAACATATTAACCAGTACTTCCTGTTAGTTATAATTCATGACAAAGTAATTCTCTTTCACAGACACATACATATATCATACCCTCAAAAAACTCTGATCTAAGACGAAACCCAAAACAATTGGCACTGCTGTAAAGACGCCAATATGAAACATGAACTGTGCGTTTAAGGCTGCACTTAAGGTAGTATTATCTAAAACTTGTGCTCGATCTTGAATGGTTTCACCAACCCCGGAATAGTGCCTGTAACACATTTATGAAAATATTAGAAGATATCATAAGAATTCAGTTCTCCAACTTCCAGAGATGAACTGCAATTTAGAAGGAAATTAGATTTAATATCACTCAACATAAGATCATAAAGACTCCATATTATACACGTATTAAGTCATAACATACCAAATACACCCTTCCATAAAGAAAAACATATACAGTCAGCACAGTCAACTGCAACAAAGTTTTGTAGGAACTTATTAGAGTTGTACCATGCAGCTATGTTTCTATTAAGTTCTCTGTTACCCAAATAAATATAGTAGCTTTTCTAGCCATAGAGACATGACTAATATAAACATATCTCTCTCTCCATTATGGTACATTTAATAAGAGTTATAGTGAGAATAACATAGTTGATGAAAGAGAAATGGATTAAAGCTGTACAATTTCATAATGCAGTATGACAACTTGGCAAAATAGCACAAGGAAGAGGTTGGCTATATAATAAACACATCTAACTTCAAAATAATAAATAGGGACAAGGAAACTAAAGGGGCGTTCTTTTCGTGTTTCAGTTTTGTGTTTTGAGTTTTGAATTCGTTTTGTGCTTTGTGTTTTGGATGTCCATTTTGAGATTGTTGAAAACTTGTTCTTTTTGTCGTTTTGAAAAAATATTTTCCAACCCGTGTTTTTTGAGTTTTGGCAGATTTGTGAAGAAAACAGCCAAAACATAAAAAAATTGTTTTATGTTTTCTTCACAAAATTTTCAACCGTTTTCAAAAACTCGTTTTCGAAAATGGGAAAGAGAACGCGTTTTCAATGTTTTGAAAAATCGAAAACAGAAAACAGCCAGAAAACAACAAAGAGAACGCCCCCTAAGTCTTTTCGTTTGTTTACCTCCTATTAGTTGCTTAGCTTGTAAAAATGATATTTCTCAACCATGGAAGTGTATAGCTGGAATAGAAGACAAAATCTAGGAGAAAGACAAAGATCTACTTTGTTTTGTCTACATGAAATTGATCTTGTATCCCCTTAGACAAACTAAACAAATTTAAAACACAACGTTAGTTAGGAAAGTATCAATCCTTACTCTCAACCGCAAAAATATATATTTCAACTTAACATTCTTATGACATCATTTAGTGTACATGTAAAAAGAAATACTAGACAATGGGAGAAAAGTAGAAATAAACATGTCAATAACAAGAACAAGTTAACAATCATGTAAGCAGGAGGACTATCACAAAGGCTTGTAATTTATAAATCCCATAAATTGACAAGGTCATAGATGGGCATAATTGCAAGAGTACAAAGACAAGTGAAAAATAGCTTCAGTAGATCAAATCAACCACATGACCACAAAGTACAATGATCTAAACTAACAAGGCAAGAAATTAAGTTTCAAAGACGGAGATAGCTGACCATTATACAACAGTAGTATCCAACAGTTGTGAAGTAAAATGATAGCATCCTAAAAAAAGTCAAAGAGCTGCCCAAGCCTGTAAACATCTCTACTACGAACTTGTTCACCATTATCACCTGCAACTTTGCCCTCAAACAAAGCAATTTGATTCAGCCCTACATCTCGCCCCTTGCCAACCTATACATTTTACACCTACGTTAATATCTGGGCATCAATTAGAGAGCAATGACATTTGAACTACATTTCCTCCCTTGCAAACCTATACATTTTACACCTAGGTTAATATCTGGGCATCAATTAGAGAACAATGACATTTGGACAGGTCTATATCCATTCAGCTTCAAAGACATGCTTGCTAAAACCATAATTTGATATTCACTAGGTCAAGCAAATATTTAACGCAAACCATTAGTTATTTGGGGAAAAATCCAAAATTTACTCATCATTCAGGCTTATCTCAAAGTGACATCACACTAGTTCTACATCAGAAGAAGCCATATGAATTCCAAAAGTAGGATTATATGCCAGGAAAACATTCTGTAAATTTTTTTTTAAACTAATGCTAAAATAATTTTTAGACATAGAAAACCAAAATAACTAACTAGACTAAATCAAATAACTCAAATAATGCGGATCTCCTAAAATTAGACAACTCAAAACGATAATTGGTACAAGAAAAAGGTAAATACAAAACACAATCTTCAAAAATGCGAAATTTGAATCCTTTTTCCAACTCAAAACTTAGTCCAAGGAATTAAATCTACCCATATAATTGAATTCTAAATAAACCCAGAAAAAGCACAAAGATTAACCAACAAACGCGAAATCTGAAAACCCAAAAATAGGCGAAATCTGAAAACCCAAATAGATGAGAGGCGCCGGCGGTTAGTTGTGGAAGGTGATGAGACAGAGTTGGAGACACGAGAGTTGCCGATCGCGAAGAGTGAGTAGTAAAATTTGGGGTAGTTTTAAAATTGACACGATAGAATAGGAGATTTTTAAAATTGATTTTTTTGACTAAAAAATGGTAAAATGTCTATGTTATCTTTAATGAAATGAGTTTTTATATATTGCAGGATATATTCTTATCTTTAGAATAGTTTTTCAATTCTGTTTTGTATTATTTCTATCTCGGATTCTAGCATATAAATTCATCATTTGATCTAATAGATTGACATAATCTTCCATATATCTATCAAAATTTTCTCCAAGTATATAATATTCTTCAGATGATGATTGATCTATTCTTTCCATTTGAGAGATAATATTATTTATTTTTTCTAATAAAATTTCTAATAAGTTATCTAATCCTTCAATTGTATATCCTGGCATGTTATATAAATCTTAACAGAATAAACAATGCTAATAAAATAAATATTAAATACAAACTTTTAGATAATTTAGCCATGCAAATATTCAGATAAGTAATCCCAACGATTCTTTAAGATTTCAGAAAATATCTTTCTAAATTTAACAAAAATAATAGTTTGACCTTAGTTTTGATCTCAAATCTTTATTCTTAGAACCGAGTAACCTTCAGGTTCTGGATCTGCAAATGGCTCCCTTCTGGCCTCCTGCCTCTACGGAATAATTGTTATTCCAGCTTTCCACCTTCACTGTGTCAATTCTTTGAATTCAGATTATAGATAATAACTAAAGAAAATTCTCTTTCTGTTAAAGTAAGAAAGAAATTCTTCTTCAATCTTTCAAGAATCTATGGGATGAGGTGTTTAGAAACCCATGATATATATATATATTTTTAAAAGACAATTTGGATATTAAATAACTTGAAATTTTATTGATAACTAAAGGTTGAAATATGATTACAATGGAAGACAGGAAATTATTTGGCTAACTCACAGTTTGAGTGCTCAACCAACTCTGCCTTTTTCATTAGCCCAAAGGCTTCTATTTATACACAAATCTGAAGATCAATTACATCATTGCTTACATCATACTAATAATATTTTATTGCCTTGTGCTTTTCATCAAGTGCCTCATGGCCCCTCCATCTTTGTTGTTTTGTTACATTTTCTTTGATAAAGGACACAGTCCTTCTATAATTGTCCTTCAAATCTTGTTTTTACATACAGCTGGTAAGATTCTCCTGTAGCCTTGGACACCTTTCCTCCATGTGTTTATCATTCTCATCTTTTTTATCTTTGATTCTGTCGGCAAGTGGCGCATTCTCTTACTCTGCATACTTCTTGTATGGTTGTGATAGGTCCATTGATTCGATGAGTGTCAAATTTCTCAATGTATTCTTTCAGAATTGTTGATTTTTCTCCTCCATTATTGGTGAGAAGAGTCCATCCTTCATATTGACACAAGCATTTGAATTTTTTGTTATACAAGTTTATTGTCATTTTATATAAGACTTTCATCCCTAAAACTCTTTGGGATTTTATCCATGATCTGGTGATTTTTGGTAATGGCTTTCTATTGTGACCGACATCAATCTGGAACTCTCTACCAACATATCCGATTTTTATAATATGTTCAGCAGGATAAAATATCATTCCATCAATTTCAGGACTGATTGAATAAAATTTTATGTATATGGACCTTCCTTTGGCAAATTTGGATACTTTAGATTTAAAATTTCATCAAATCTTTCAATTTCTTTTAAATCTTTTTCGGGGTAGATAAGATCTAAAAATTCATAGTTTGCTGCCATTTTGACCATGACAGGGTCTGCATTATTGGTAATTAGTAACCTTGGATAAACATGATCTCCTGAAGATATGAAATATGAGTCATTTTCTTGTAATTCATAAACAATTTTGGCAAAAGATCTATATTCTTCTTCTTTTGCTGATAAAGGGGTATCATCATCTTCATCAGTTCTGATTCTAATAAGTTCATCATTGGATTTTATGGTCAACTTTCTAGGACTTTGTGTATCTCTTTTGATAGTGCTGGGTCCACTACTGCTTTCGTATTGTGGATCACTCCTTGGTAACTGTTGGTATCCCTGTTTGGTATCATAGGATTGTGTCAAGAGATCAACCCTTGTATTATTTGTATCAGTAGACATTAATTGTGTTTCAAAAGCATCAATTTTGTCTTTCATTTCGTTTGTAACCTTGGCATGGGATTCATTGATCTCAAGTAATAATTTAATATTATGACTTAAGAGCTCAGCTAACGTCTCCATCCCAATTTTTATATCATCTGCTTCTTCTTTGGCATAGGCTACCGCATATTTCATTTCTGATATCGTCTGTTTGATATTATCCATCTCCAAATTCAATGTTCCTGCTTAAAAAATCAGCAAGATAATTATTTGTACCTTTAATATGAATAATATCAAAATTATAGAATGATAAATATGCTTGCCATCTATGTAACCTTCTATATTGGGGTTCCATTGGTAATTTATTTCTAACAAGTCCTGCAACTTGAGAATTGTCAGTCTCAACAATAAATTTTTTAGATAATAAAAATAATGAAAATTTCTTTATTCCTCTCATAATTGCTAATAATTCTTTTTCATGAGTAGTATAATTTATTTCTGCTTGATTAAAAGTTCCACTTGAATATCTACATATTTCATTTAAATCTGTTTTTAATATTGCTGCACAATATTTATCCGAGGCATCAGTATTAACTATCAAATTATCTTTTTCATTTGGTAATCTTAATTTTGGTAAATTTTTACATTCTTCTTTAAGTAATCTAACTATTTCTGTATGTTCTTCATTCCATCCTTTAGTATTAGTTTTTCTAAGTAAAATTTGTATTTTATGTCTCTTTTTTGAAAGATTTTCAATAAATCCTTCTGCATAATTTAAACATCTTAAGATTTTATGTATTTGTTCCTTAGATTCTAATTTATCAGGAAAACTTTCTATCTTTTTAGATATATGAGACTGTAATTTTATTCCATTTTTATCTATAATTAATCCAAGAAATTCTATCTCAAGTTTTTCTATAATAGCTTTCTTTTCAGATATATGAGACTGTAATTTTATTCCATTTTTATCTATAATTAATCCAAGAAATTCTATCTCAGGTTTTTCTATAATAGCTTTATTTTCAGATAAAACTATTCCTTCTTTTTGACATTCTTTTAGGAATTTTATAATATAATTTTTATTATCATTTTTATTTTCTGAACATATTAGTATATCATCAACGTATACTAATAGGAAATCATTATATTTTCTAAAAATATTATCCATTCTTCTTTGAAATATTTGAGGTGCATTTTTTAATCCAAATGGCATAACTATCCATTCGTATTTACCTTGAGACGTACTAAATGCCGTATATGGTATTGATTCTTCTTCCATTTTGATTTGCCAAAATCCTGACTTACAATCAAATTTTGAATAATATTCTTTTCCTTTTGCAAGGTTTATTAAAACATCTTTATTTGGTAAGAAATATCCATCAAATTTTGTATATTTATTTAATTCTTTATAATTTATTACCATTCTTGATTTTCCTCGTACTTGTTCAGAATGTTTCATTACCATAAAGGCTGGACTACTATGTGGTCCATTACTAGCTCTGATTAATTTCATATTTTTTAATTCTTCAATTTATTTTTTAAATTCTTGAGTATCTTGTATAGTGTACATCATTGGTTTTACTCTTATTATTACATTTTCAGTTAATTTTATTTTTGCTCTTGGATGTTCAGCTTCCAATAAGTTAATGGATTTTCATTATAGATATTTCCTATCTTTTTTATTATTTCTTCTAGTAATTCTGATTTTTCTGTTATTTGTATTTTTTGTATTTTAATAGTTATTTTTATTGATATTTTTATTGTCCTTTCACCACGCTGGGCTAACTGAACTCTGTATGATTTAAATTCTCTTGAAATTTTTAGTAGATGTCCACATGGTGTTTTTAGCATAATCATATAGTTATTTTGTTGATAATATTGAAATTGTTGAACAAAGTCATTCCCTAATAATATATCACATTCTAATACATCATATGCATATACTTTGTTTATAGTTATTTGTTTACTTCCTAATAGGATTTCTACATTTTCTTTATTTTTAGTAATGGGTGTCGATATTCCCGTGACACCTGTTATTTTTATAGTATTATCATTGTTTCAATTTTTTAACAAAAATGTCTTGATAATAGTTATATAGATTCCTTCTTTATTAATATTATAATAATTTAAGGCTTGTAAAAAACTCATTCCTAATAATATATGGTAATGATCTCCCATACTATTATCTACATAACATGGTATTATCATTTCTTCTCCATCTAAAACTATTGGTATTTTTACTTCTAATTCACTAGTATGTGTTTTTTCATCAAAATTGATATATTTATAAGGTTCTACTCTTCTTTTTGTTAATCCTTTATCCCTATTTCTTGATATATGACAGTTTGCCGCTCCTGTATCAATTATGATATTTTTTCCTTTTATATATTCTATTCCATTAAAATATTCTCCATATATTTGCATATTTCCTATATTCCTTTTTACCATTATTTCTCTACTTATGCTCTTTTTTGGTATTATAGATGTACTATTATTTCTTCTTAATTTTCCATCTTTAAATTCTATTAAAAAATTATTTTCTATTTTTTCTGTTACATCTGGTTTTGTTTTAGATATTTCTAATTCATATATTTCTGGTAATAGGTTTAGTTGTTTGTTTGGTTCTACAATATTTAATATATCTTTACATTCTTTGTAAATTTCTATATAGAGTTTTTTAGAGTAAATGTTTCCATAGTTTGAGTTATATAATGCTCTATATTCTATGGTCATGATATGATTTCCTTCTTCCATGATATCTTTTCTATGTATTTTAAAATGTAATCCTAATACTTCATTAAAATCTTTATCTTTTATTGATACACAGTATTTTGGATAACATGTAAATATTAATTTTTTATATGCTAAATTTCCTTCTATAGTTCCTAAATGACTGTCATTAGTATTTAGTATTCTTCCATCATGTAAACTTACTGTTATTGGTGAATCTATTCCTTCTCTAAATAGGGATTTGAACATTAATTGTATTCCTGCTAAATAAACATATTGTATCTTTTCTTTTTGTTTTCCTTTTACTTTTGCCATTAATTGGTCAACTGTAGATTTTGTTAGTAATGCTAATTTATGACTTCCTGAAGTTGTTCTTATATCTATTGATTTTTTCTATCTTATGATATTCACTTATAGATACCCTTTCTCTTCTAAATATTTTATCGAATATTTTCCATTCTCCTAATTTTAAATCTAATGATAATTTTTCTATTTTTCTAAATGTATTATTATCGAATGTTACTTTTAATCCATATCCTTCAAAATTTTCTATTTCTTGTTTTTCTTCTATAGTTTCAGTTTCTTCTATTTCGTGATTCATTCTGATTCTGATATATAAACCTCTTCTCCTTCATAATTATTAATATCTATTATTTCTTCTAAATCACTTTCTATTTCTTCATATTCTTGTTGTAAAATTCTAACTTTCTTTTTAGTACAATCAGGGCTTATATGTCCTATTTATCCACAATTCCAGCATTTGCATTATTTTTTATCCTTTTTAAACTCTTTTCTTTTTGGTTGATATTTTCTTTTATAATATCTCCTATTTGATTTTTGATATTTCTTTTTGAACTGTCTATATTGTTTATACTTTTTTGGTTTGAATTTTCTTTTATATTTTCTTTCTGGTCCACATCCCCAATTAATAGGTCTCTCTATTTTTTCACAACAGATTCTTGTTAACTTTCCAGATTTTTTCATTAGTTGTCTATTTTTACATATTTCTGCTAATCTTTCAAATAGGAATTTTATTCTACTTCCTAATGTATCTGGTACAGGATTATCCTTTATATATCTTTCATATTCTATTTTAAAATATATATTCCATGTTCCTAGTAATTTAGCAAAATACATTTCTAAGTATGGTCCTTGATTTTCATTACTATAAAATTGGGTATAATAGAAATTTTTAAATTGACAAGTATATTATTTTATTTTGCACATATCACATATCATAATATTTATCAATCCTAATCTTGCTTTTAATTTTTCTCTTCTAGCTTCTTCTTCTGAATTTTTTATCCAATTTTCTCCTAGGAATTCATCTGATATATATTCTACTAATTTTTTTATTCCCTCTTGTGAGGTTTTTTGCATTTCTGTTTGTATATTTCTTCTCATTAATAATTTAGTATTTTCAGTTACTCATTCCCACCAATTTCTTACTTCTCATTCAAATGATGCTATTAAATAGTCAACTCTTCTATTCGTAGATTCCCATGTATCGTCTTTGTTATATAAAAAGAATAATATCATTGCATCTGCCCATTGTAACAAGGCTTTCTTAGTATCTATTTTATAATCTAAATCTAGTTTTGCTCCTCCTTGATTTATTGGTTTATTGTAGTCTGAGTTTGGGGTAAATTGATCTTTATATTTTTCTATTCTATGTTGTAGTATAATTCTATCATAGTACTGTCTATAAGGTCTTTGTGGCATTGATGCATATCCTCCTTCTAATTTAGGAAATTCTAATTTTGGATTATTGCTAGTACTTCCTGGTGCTGGTGTTGGTCCTCCACCAGTATTCATTAATATTTTCTAATTTTCTAATTCTTCTATACTTAATTGGTCAAAGTTTTCTATTAGATTATCTATTTCTTCATTCATCATCTTTTTTATTTTTTCCTCTTTCTTCTATATATTTTTCAAATTCTTTCTCTTGTTCTAGGATTATTGGTAATATTTCTTTTCTAAATCTATCATCCATATTTCCTGGTTCATAGTATCCTTCTGTTTCTACATGTTTCTTTCCTATTCTTGTCATTTCTCCTTTTATTCTATCTTTATCTACTTTTTTATCTATTGGTTTCATATTTTGTTTCATTTCTCTAATTTCTACTTTTAACATTCCTACTTCATCTTTTAATTCTTTAGTTTCATTTATTAATTCATTTATTAATTTCTTTAGTTCATCAAATGATTCTGAAAAAGTCATTATATTTTTTCACTTTTTACTTCTAATAAATAAGATAATCTGCACTTTCTATCTTTATTTTCATTGATGATTTTATTAAGACTTTCTATTGTTATTTCATTATCAGGTAATTGATTATCTCTTACAATTTCAAAATATTTTACTTTTAATTCTAATTTTTCAATTTTTAGTTTCCCTAACATTTTTTCTTGTGATTTATTTATTCTCCTGGTGTTCCTAGTATATTTGATGTTTTTTCTTGTATTTTGTTTAGATTTTTAATAATATTATTAAGCTTTCTAGCTACTTTATCATTACTCATTTGTAACTTATGATGATTCATATATTTTTTTATAATATAAAATATTTTCAAATTCTTTATTAATCATTTCATATACATATCTATCTTTTATAGATCATATACTTAATTTATGTAGTATTTGTTCTTTTATTTCTCTAGGTAATTTTTTAATTATATTTAATGTTAATATTTTTGATTTATTAGGAATAGGTTCATAAAATATTTTATATCCTTTTTCTTCTTCTAATTTATAATAGTTATCTATCTTCTTAATTTTAATTCCCATAATTACTTATATTATTTTCTATTATAGCAGCTATTTCCTCTCGATCTATAGTTTCTATAATAGTTTCCCATATCATAAGATCTCTTATTATACTAATTTATGTCTTTTCTATTATCTCCTTTCTTATATCTAAATGTATATCTTTTAATTTTATAAGTATGACTTTTAAAACTTCTTTTTCTATTATAGGTTTTCCTATTATTATTCCAAATCTATCTTTTTTAATTTTATATCTATTTCCTAAATATTCTATTATCATGTTATGATCTATGGCTCTGATACCAATTAAAGTTGGGGGGGGGGGAAGGGGTTCTAAAACCGTCTTCAAAATCTCAAAGTTTATTATTTTCGTAAATAGTTAATAAATCGCAATAAAATTTATAGAATTCACTATCTTTTGTTATGACATTTTCTTCAATGATTATATTTAGTTTTTCAATTCTTCTTTCTAAATTGATAATTTCTTTATGTATATTATTTTCAATTCTAATTGCTTGACTATCTATATAAATATTTTTATATCTTAATTTTGGATCTAAATAATCTAAAAAGAAACTTTTTAAATCTTCTTTTAAATAATTTAATTCTCTTCTTGTTGCAATTTTTAGATCAATAAAATTTTGTATAATATCCGGATTTAAAGGTTTTGAATTCATAGTTTAGGACCTTATTGTATTTCTTTTTCTATTATAATGATTTGGTTGCAATTTTTTATGTTAAGGATATTTTTGGTAGTTAAAATGGTCAAATGTCATTTTGAAAATATTGCTTCATTTTTAGGTTAGTTTGGAAATAAGGGTTTAAATTTAGGTTATTTTCATGTATTTCCTTAAAATTTGTGGTTTGAGGAGTATTACCTCTGCGTGTTTTTTTTTTGTCTAGTTGTCCAATGATAGTCCAAAACTTAAAAAAAATCATAATAAAAGTTATTTAGGTTGGGCCCAAATCTTAGTTTATGTTTGGGAATTATGATAGGCCAACGTTTTTTTAATTATGCCCGAGGCAGCCCAAAATCGAACCTGGGTTGGTGAACCTTTTGCAACGTTTTCTAAAAGTTACGAAAGACAAAGCTTTTTGCAACGTTTCATAAACGTTGCGAAAGACAAATCTTTTTGAAACATTTTGTAAACGTTATGAAAGACAAAAAATTTTGCAATGTTTTATACACATTGCGAAAGACAACTTTTTGTAACATTTTATAAATGTAGCGAAACACAAAGCTTTTTGCAACATTTTATAAACGTTGTGAAAGACGAAACTTTTTACAATGTTTTATAAACGTTGTGAAAAATGAAACTTTTCGCAACACTAAATAAATGTTGCAAAAAGACGACATTAACAACATTCACTTAGAAAATGTTGCCAAAACTCAATTATGTTAAGCAATGGCAAATTTCATGTATTAGAATGTTGCGATAGATCCTTTAGCAACATTTAATTAACGAGTGTTGTTTTTTACATGTTGCAAAAAGCCATTTTTGTTATAGTGTAAGTTGCCTCCAAAAATCAAAGATCCAGAGAGTTTTGCTATTTCATGCACAATTGGTAAATTAAATTTTAGTAAAACTTCTTGTGATTTTGGTTCTAGCATTGATTTGATACACTGATCTATTTTCAAGATACTGGGATTATAAGAGGCCAAGGCGGCCGTCGTATCATTGCAATTAGCCGATAGATCAATTAAATATCCTCGGGGTGTCATTAAGGATGTTCTACTCAAATTAATTAATCTTTCTAGCCAATTTCATAATTTTTGATATCGAGGAAGACCATGACATCCCTATTATCTTGGAACGACCATTTCTAGCTACTAGAAGGGCTTTTTTTATGTGCAAGAGGGGCAACTTTTTTTGATGGTCCAAGATAAGCAAACTACTTTCAATATTTTGAAAGCCATAAGTATCCTTGGGGATCCAATTATTGTTTTTTAGTTAATGCTATTGCATATGGTGGCCTATGCTTTACATGGATTTTTCAAGGATCCTCTTGAGATGCGTATTTCACATTCTTTGAGAATTGAGGAGGGGATTCTGAAGTTGAACACATATCTTATTATTTGGGGGCTACACCATCTTATTCGTGCAAGAAGGCACCATATTTTGAAGATTTGCAGGAGAGTTTTTCACCACCATTGCCATCTCCCCAAAAATTACCAATACTTGAATTAAGACATCTTTCATCTCGTTTAAGGTACGCTTATTTGGTAGATTTCTCTACACTCCCAGTTATCATTTCAAATTTCCTAAGTTGGAGGAGGAAAAATTGCTCTAGGTGTTGTTGGAGCACAATGAGGCTATTGGTTAGACTATTGCGAATATCCGGGGATTAGCCGTTCATTATATATGTACAAAATCCTGATGGAGGATGACTTTAAACCATCATTGAAGCATCAACATCGATTAAATCTTAATATGAAAGAAGTGACGACAGTCGATGTGGTGAAATGGCTTAATGAAGCTATTATTTATCCGATCTCGAATAGAATATATGTAGTTCTATTCAAGTTATGCCCAAAAAAGGAGGTGTTGCAGTGGTAGAAAATGAGGATAATAAGCTTATTCCGATGAGGCCGGTGACCAGGTGGAGAATTTGCATTGATTAATGATAGCTCAACAATGCCACAAAAAATGATCATTTTTTCCTTCCATTTATTGATCAAATGCTTGAACAATTGGCGTGTCATTCCTACTATTGCTTGTTGGATGGGTATTCGGGCTATAATCAAATTCCACTACCCTAGGAGGATCAAAAGAAGACAACATTTACATGCCCATATGAAACTATTGCATATAGGAAGATGTCATTTTGTCTTTGCAATGCATCGGTCACTTTCCAAAGGTGTATGATGGCTATTTCTCCAACATGTGGAGAGATTTATTGAGGTATTTATGGATGATTTTTTGGTATTTGGGGCCTCATTTGATGATTGCTTGAAGAACTGGAAGATGTTAGTGAAAAGATATGAAGAGACCAATTTGGTGCTAAATTGGAAAAATGCCACTTTATGGTTCAAGAATGCATAGTTCTTGACCACCGAATTTCACACAAAGGGATTGAGATTGACAAGGCCAAAATACAAATAATTGAAAAATTCCCTCCACCAACCTCGGTGAAAGGTATAAGAAGCTTTTTTGGGGCACGCCAGATTTTATAGGCGCTTCATCAAGGATTTCTCAAAGATCACCAACCCGCTTTACTCCTTGCTTGAGAAGATTGTTCCATTTGATTTCTCACAAGAATGTCTTTGAGTTTTCAAAACTCTTAAAGATAAATTTATTATAGCTTCGAATTAGGATCTTCACTTTGAGCTTATATACGACGAAGTGACTATGTTGTTGGAATGGTGTTGGGACAAATAAGGATAAAACCCTTCATAATATCTACAATACTAGCCGGACCTTCATCGACGTTCAATTGAATTATGCTACTATAGAAAAGGAAATGCTAGCGATGGTATTTGTGTTTGACAAGTTTTGCTCATATTTCATTGGCTCTAAGGTGATAGTGTACACCGACTACTCAGCCCTCAAGTATTTTCTAGCAAAGAAAAATGCCAAACCATGGTTGATTAAATGGGTGCTTCTTCTACAAGAGTTTGGCTTGAAAATTCGTGTAGAAAGAAAATAAAAAATCTTGTGGCCGATCATTTATCTAGACTTAAGCAAGTCAAGAAAGTGGTTGATGGGAGATAAATGAGGTGTTCCAGACGATCAACTTCTGAAAATCATGTACATTCTACAAGCCTTTCATGTACCATGGTATGTGGACCATGTAAATTTTCTTGGTAGTGAAATCACTCAGTCAGATCTTTCCTACCAACAAAGGAAGAAGTTCTTCACCTACATCAAGCATTATTTTTTGGAGGATCCTTTGTTATTCAAATGAGGACTGAATCAAATCATTAGGAAATGTGTACCGGATGAAGAAATGGAGAAAATCCTTGAACAATGTCACCCTTCTCCTTATGGTGGACATTTTGGTACCTTGAAAACTGCATCAATACTGCTTCAATCGGATTTTTATTGGCCTACATTGTTCAAGGATGCTCACACACCTATCTCCAATTGCAATCAATGCCAACATAGTGGTAATATTACTAACTGCAATTAAATGCCTTTGAATTCTATATTGGAGGTGGAGATTTTTGTGGGGTATTAATTTCATGAGGCATTTTCCTTCCTCAATATCATATCAATACATATTTGTAAAAGTGAATTATGTGTCAAAGTAGGTAGAAGTTGTGGCTTTGCCCACTAATGATGCCCTGGTGGTGGTAAACTTTTTAAAGAAAAATATTTTTCACACTATGACGCCCCTTGAGATATATTTAGTAATGTAGGCAAACATTTTTGTAATCGCCTCTTCAACTCACTATTTACCAAATATTGAGTAAAGCATCAGATGGCTATCCCCTATCGTCCTCAAGCTAGTGGCCAATAAATTTTAAATCAGGAGTTGAAAATGATTCTTGAATTGACTGTGAGTGCCTATAGAAAAGATTGTTCCAAGAAATTAGATGATGTATCATAAGCCTACCGCACCGTCTTTAAAACCATATCGATAGGTCTTCATACCATATTTTTTTTTTTGGGAAAGCATGCCATCTCCTGGTTGAACTTGAGCATTGGGCCTATTGGTCAGTAAAGTCTTTGAATTTTGATATGAAATTGTCCAATGAGAAAAACATTTCTCCAATTGAATGAACATGATGGATTCCACATTGATTCCTATGAAAATGCGCGAATTTACAAAGATAAGACAAAAAAGTGGCATGATAAGCACATTATGAAACGAGAGTTCTATGTTGGGCAACAAGTTATTCTCTATAATTTTTGACTCCTAATGTTTCCAGAAAAACTCCACTATAGGTGGTCGAGATTTTTCACCATTGCTAAACTAAATTTCACATGGAGCAGTTGAGCTATTTCATGAAGAAAAAGGAAACATCAAGGTTAATGAGCAACAGCTGAAACCATACTTAGAAGGTAATTTTTTGAAGGAAAAGTCATCCATTCTTTTTGCCAACCTGGAGTGATCATGCCCAAAAGTCAAGCTAACGACTTTAAACAAACGCTTATTGGGAGGCAACCCAATTTTCGTAACCCTATCTTTTTATTTTGTAATTTAATTGTGATTAATAGTTTCATTATCATCTTTTTGAGTAGATACCATTTTTTGTAGGTCAAGATTTTTGATGTCCTAGTCGCCTATGGCCCTCAACAAGTTTGGGGGTGAATTGTATACAAGAAAGTCACTAGCCCAAGTCTATCATGAGGATCTTTCATCAAATATCCAACCGAGGAAGTTTCGCTTACCCTCACTTTTCTTTTCTATTGTTCTTTTACAAATTGAGGACAATATGTAATTCAAGTTTATGGGTGATGATTTATTGTGCTTATATTGAGGAGATTTTGTTTTGATATGTTAGATAGTATTGCCAACTTAGGATGGTTTGATGTTTAAAATTGTTATTAATTCATAAGCTATGACCAAATATGCTATTTGTGCTTAATTTTATATTTGAAAATTTTGCTTGTTCATGTGAGATCCTAAGTTATTATATTTGTGTGGAGTGCCTTTTGTTATAAAGTATAAACTAAGTGATCACCATATGCTATGGATCTAAGCTTCATAATTATTATTGCTCAAAGAAGCATTGCACACTACACCAAAAATGGCATTTTGCAACATGCAAAAGGCAACATTCATTGCTTGAATGTTGCTAAAGAGGTCTATAGCAACATTCTCATGAGTGAATGTTGCCATTGGTGTTAATAATTGAGTTTTGGCAACATTTTTTAAATGCATGTTGTTAATGTAAATGTTTACATATTTCACATTTTTTGCAACGGTCATTGTCTGTTGCGAAAACTTATACTTTTTGCAGCGTTCGGGTGAATGTTGCAAAAACTGTGAATGTTGCTGAAAAGTGACATTTTTGCAACGTTCAACAAACGTTGCGAAAACGTACAAATTTTTTTACTTTTTGCAACCTTCGTGGAGTCTTGCATAAAGGTCCATTTTTTTTCCAAATAAAATTAAGAATTAAGCTATTATGCTACTCCGATTCACCCTTTGGTTGACACGGCCCCACCCGAGCACTCACATGGGGGTCGGGTCCCACTCCATTAAATTTAATATTTTCACCCTCATGTGTCGTGCCAGGCACCACCAGAAGCTCGACCCCTCCGCCATCCATGGCATCACTCAGTTCTCGGATCTCACTCTCAAAGAGTTTAGCCGATAACACCTCGGCGTCAACAGACGCCTCAGCCTAAATTTATTATTTTTGGTATTTTTAATGGAATTATTCGTTGCTAATCTCAATTATTTCGGAGGTGTCTGATTTTTGGGTTTCATCTAAATTTAACAGAACTTTCAAGAAATTCTTCTCTAGTTTAACTTTTTGGTCTACTGATTTATAATCTGAATTACAGTTTTGTTTTTTGAACATTTTTTGGGCAAGTAATAAATTAGAGGATTATGGCAGAGAAAATTTATGTGGGCCTGGATTTAAGCTTATAGATAATTGAAAGTTTTGTACATTGTTGCCTTTTTTTTCTCTTTACTTGCCATAATTTACTTTATAGATGTACTTGCAGACCTTGGACACTTATCCGGAATTTATTTACGGGATTCATGTTTTCTGACGTGTTAAGATTTTTTCTGGTCTGCTCAAGACTACATTTAGGATCAAAATGCATATAAAAGAAATGGAAGCTGTTAATTTAAAACTTGGAGTTTGCAAAAAAGAATATAAATGAGCGGTGCCTAATACCAATGGTATCTCTAGTGATGTTGGGTTATGGACCAGTGATATACTCTGGTTAGCTACATATTGTGGTTGATTTAGAATGTGAACTTTTATACAAGATCCTCTTAGTAGAATGTGAAATTTTGCCAATGTTTTGTTACGAACAATTTGAAATTTTTTGACTTGTCCTGATAAGCTGAAATACAAGTTCCAGCCTTCTTCATGTTGACCTATTTTCTTATGTTCTTTATAGGTTAAATCGCCGTAATAAAAACTCACATTCCATTGACTGGACTCTCTGCTCATCATCAGTTACTAACGCAATGACATCTGATGTTGTTGCACCATCATCCTGGAAAATCTTTGGTTGTCAAAATGGTATAGATTAAGTTAACGGTGTATCTTTCAAGATGGAGAAATGGTTTGTCTAACATGTTAGAACTTGTTTAATGCAGGTCTCCGGTTATTCAAGGAAGCCAAAGATAGGAAGTTTCATCTGAAGGTCAGGTAGCCAAATGTCAATACGAAATTTGAAGCCTTCGAAACTTTCTCCTGGTCAATTTTTTCTTCCTTAATCTGTAGTGGGGTGATCATCCTGCAATAATGGCTTTTGGTGTAGTTGATGGAACATCAGAGGCCATTTTCGAAACTCTCATGTCTCTTGGTACTTCAAGATCAGAGTAAGTTGCAAACGATATTAGATAAACAGAATTGTGAATTCAATAACAAACATTTCACTTGAACTTGAAATATTTGTGTAATAGTATCACTTGTGAATCCATTTACAGATAAAAATATTAGATCTGCAAATGTTAGTCTATGCTTCACAATATCTTTACATTTGAAACAAGAAAAATAATTTGTTATTGAATGATCTTGGTTACAATTGTGTGTATTTTATTTTAACAATTAACTTTGTTATATAAGCTATATTTTCGGCATTTCTTGAGTCTGTCTTTTAATCTGTCAAAAAATATTGCTAAATAAGCTTTAATGAACATATTCAGTTGTTTGCTTGTTTGACTGTGCAGGTTGAATTAGTTTGGCATCTATATTCTCCCTTACAAAATAGTCGTCTAAGATAAAGAGATTTGGCCTTTGCATATAGTATAAGTTGTTGAAAGATGTATAAAACTCAAATTTTAAATAACCAGGGCCTTTAGACTTACGTAACAAATGCTAGATCCATGTAATTTTTGCTTTAGTGTCTGCAAGGCTCTTGAGATCTGCCTCTCCACTGGATCTTAATGTAGTTTTAAAATTGTTAGTAAACCAAGTTTTATCTCCAAGATAAATACAAAATCTAGAAGTTGATCTCCTATCATTACGTTCAATAGCTCAGTCAGCATAATAGAGCTCTTCTGTAAGAGATTGCTAGCTTTGTGAAGAATAAACCCATGTTCGATGGCGCACTTTAGATGTCTATGCATCTTCTTGACTGCCTTACCATGTGTATGGAAAGGTGATTTCATATTTTTACACACCTAGTTGATTTTGAATATGATTTCATGTCGTTTGACAGTGGCATAATGTAGAGCACCAACGATACTCCTTTACAGAGTTGGGTTTCCAGAGGTATGTCCAACTCCAGTGATCACAGGTAAATGGATTTAGCAGTTCAAATTATTTACATGCTGAATTTTCATATTAAATTCTCTTAGTGAACTGCCTTTACTTTCCTTAAGGGAATTAAAATCTTCAACTTGGAAGGTTCTCAAAGTGCTAACCTGAAGCAACCTCTAACCTAATTGAGAATGGTGTCAGTTTTGATGATTCATTGGAACTTAGCTTATGTCAAATTGTTGGATCATTTTATAATTTATTCTTCTATTTTATGATGGCATGATAATTTCTTTGCAGATGAGACTTCTATTTTTACAAGGGCTTAGTATTTTTAGTTGAACTGGGAAGTCCACGGCTGTTCGCTCACTGGTGGATTTACTTCCTGAAATTAAAGTAGTTTCCGGTGATGCGTTCAATTCAGATCCAGATGACCCGGAAAAGGATTGGTTTATGAAGTTGTTGGAAACTCTCATGTTTTTCCTCATTTCTATGGCCCATCTCTATACCTTGAAAACATTGGGAATATATAAGCTTGTAACAATATTTTGGTGTGTGAGTTTGTATGAATTTGAATATCGGTTAAAATCTATGTTTGGCTAATCCATTTTTCATTTGACAGTTTTCATTCTTGAAAATGTAGTTACTTTTTGAATGCATGATTGAAATGTATGAAAATTTTCCTTTAATAGGAATTGTGTGATGAAGTTCAAATATTAGAAATAGGGGAAAAAAAAAGGGGGATAGAAGGAAGGGCAACATGAACGTAGCTAAAAAAAAAAAAAAAAAGGTTTTTAGTAACGTTCGTCGAACGAAAAAGGTTTTTCGCAACGCGCATTGCACGTTGCGAAAACTGTCCACTCTACGACAACATCAAAATTCGCAACGCACGTCCGAACGCCGCAAAAGGCCTATGGCAACGTTTTTCGTACATTGCAAAAGGTTGTTTCTGGTGTAGTGGTACTTGTTAATTCTTGCCCTACACCGTAGCTTTTTTTATTCAAGTTAGTAAATCTGTTGGGGTATCTCGTTACCTGATACCTTTTAGGTTTCAAAAATTGGGAAGTTATCAACCTAAAGCTTCCTGCAAGGGTCAAGAAGAAAGGTTAAGGGAGTGAGGTCAATCATGAGCTTTAATTGGAAAATATGATTAAAAAAATTTGTGCATTTGTAATTGATGTAGGGACTTAGATAATTTGTGATTTAAATTACCTGTAGGTGTAATATGGCATCGTGTGAGAGTCAGGATGCCAATGTTAATTGAAGTCGAAATGGGACAGAGGAAATCAATCTTGCACGTGCGAGAAGATGCATTGACAAAGTATCGACTGAAGAACGAGATAATTTTGTTCAAGATTACTGTTGGAAATACATATCCTATTGGTTGTCTATTTAACCCTCATACAAGATTACTTTAGGAAATACATATGCAGATGGTTGTCTATATCACTTGTACAAACCCTTTTTCTTGTATGAGGCTCGTTCATATTGTGATAATGTGAATCCAGATTTAGTTGGACCATGAATCAATGAATAAAAAAATATTTTTGCCTAGCATAAATTCAATTTATACTGCACAAGAAAATTCAGATTATATATGTTTTCTGGTTGTTGATTCAATGGGAAAAGAATACTTTTTTGTGACTGTACAAGTGAACTTCTATCTTACGTTTTGTATGTTACAACATAAGTAACAAGAGCAATGCTTGAAATACAGGTACCTGTTTCACAGGACCCTGTTAGGGCGCACACAATGTTGGGGTCCACAATTTTTTTTAATACATTGTGGGACGGGCCCCACAGTGAGGGGCCTGTAAGGCCTCTATGAAATAATGCCTTGTATGCAGGGCATTATTCAAGTAACGAGCAATGTTTGAAGTACAGAGACTTGTTTCACAGGTCTCTGTCAGGGCACACACAGTGACGGGACCCACATTTAAAAAAATACACTGTACGGCCTGTAAGGCCCCTGTGAAATGCTTGAAGTACAGGCCAGGGCACGCACAGTGGCGGGGCCCACAATTTTTTTTAATACACTATACGCAGGGCATTATTCAAGTAACAAGAGCAATGTTTGAAGTACAGGGACTTGTTTCACAGGTCTCTGCCAGGGCGCACACAGTGGCGGGACCCACATTTAAAAAAAAAAAAAACACTGTAAGGCCCCTGTGAAATGCTTGAAGTACAGGCCAGGGCACGCACAGTGGCGGGGCCCACAAATTTTTTAATTCACTGTACGCAGGGCATTATTCAAGTAACAAAAGCAATGCTTGAAGTACAAACAGGTCCCTGCCAGAGCACACAATTTTATTTTAATACACTGTGGAGCCCGCCCTCTTTGTTCGTTTATGATGAATTCAAAATTATAATTTAATTGTCATCCAATACAAAGTATAGATAACAACTTGCAAATATCCAATATTCCATTCTATTGAGAACTCTCATCAAAAAGTGGTTTGGCATTCGTTTTTGCTTCATTTAATGTTGCATAATGTTGTCATCTTACTAAGCTAGTGTGAGAACCTCCTCATATTATTACTATGTATGCCAATCTATAATATTGCATTTCCCAATAGCATATCTTCTAAAAAAGGTATTAAATTATATGTGTCCAATGTCTTTCCTAACTCTTAAAAAAAAAAGATATTAATAACATAAACAAATCGAAATGAATGAAAATAAATGTAAGTGAAGATGAGATTAATGATCCAACGAGTCATTCAAACATGGCATGAACATCCATAAAAAAAACCAATTAATAGAAGTTTACAAAATAAAGTGATTTTTTGATGAAACCAATTAATGAAAATATCACCAATTAATTTGAAACCAATTTGAAAATATCCAGTGTCCATAAAAAACCAATTAATCATCACCCATGCGTTACAATTTTGATGAAGATAGCTAGACAATACACAGACATTTGGAGAAACCAATTAATAGAAGTTTACAAAATAAAGTGATTTTTTAATGTCTCATAGGCATTCATGGATTTCCATGCCTTCCTCATACTCCTCGGAACTAGATTATAATCGGTTTCATATTGATTGATGCACTTTTGCTTGCCATGCTTGTATAGTTGAAAAGCTAAGTATGTCCTCGTGATATTTGAAGCGAAGTTTTCTGGCATATCCTAAATCTTCTCATTGATAATGATTTTCGCATACTTCATCACAAAAGAACTGCATGTCGTGGTTGCAATTGTAATAGAAATATGTAATTTCAGACTGTATCTCTTGATACATTATGATAGACTAAACTGGAAACCAAATTGGATGAAGAGTTAGTAAAAGAGAATCAATCGAAAATCCTAAATCTTCTCATTGACAATGAACTTCGCATACTTCATTACAAAAGCACTGCATATCGTGGTTGCAATTATAATAGAAATATGTAATTTCAGATTGTATCTATTGATGCATTATGACAGGCTAAATTGGAAACCAAATTGGATGAAGAGTTAACAAAAGTGATTCATTCTAATATAGAAACCATTATACAACATATTAGTGAGCGGTAAGAAAGTTGGCATGTAATTTGATTGTACAACATCACAATCATTGGACGTGTAACGTGTTCAATGAACATTGCATGGTATGCTACATTTGACGTTTGGAGACAAAATCTTATAACAAGTATGGTAGGTTGCACTATTGTATCTTACAATGAAATTGGAGACAGAGAATAAGAAGCATCATGCACTCAAGTAGTTCTCTCAAATCTCATATTTTGTCGGGTAGGTATTGTACAAGATCTACTCGTAGTTGTTCTCTAATAGACGAACCAAACTTCAATATTCATAATGAAATGTCCACTAGGTATCTGAATGGTATTGATTTCAAGATTGGTGAAACCTTAGGTAGTAACAATTCATCCATATGGGTGATGTAGAAGACCATAAATTGCTTCAACATTCTACCACCAGAGGCAGATGCCAAGGCTTTACCTGGGGATGCTGCATGCATTAAAGCAGTATCTAGAATCCACATTATCCAAAATGGAAACAACTATTCAATTATTTGAAGTTTGAACAATTATGTACCCATTAGTAACGGTGACACAATAGCGAGACGACTTGCTATATATCCACTGCGAGGTGAAATATTGGGACGATGTGGGACAGAGGTAGTGGGGGCTGGGGTGAAGCCTAGCCCAACCCCCCAACCCATATGGAAAATTAAGAATAATTTATGTGGAAATTGCACCTTTCAAGTATGCATTTCATAAACAAGATTTTAGGTTTCATCTTTCACAATTCAGATTACAAGTAATTATTTAACACTATAATTAATTATTTAACATTTATTAAATAAAGATCCACTTTCTCTCTCTATTATACTCTATATTATCTCTCCACTCAACCCTAATTCATCACACATAACTTTCTCTCTTTCTCTCCACTATCCACTCTTCTAGAATGGCAACTCCGATGACACCGTCTTCATTAGCAAGTAACCACCGCGTGCAGGATCTCTGAGCGATGCAACAACCACCGTTTGAATCACGCACATGATACTCGCACGGCGTAGTAGCAGCGATGGCGCTACGTGTACAGAAACGAAGTCGGAGTAGCAACGCAGCGACGATGTCGAAACAAGCCACCTTACGTGACCATGCATGAGCATTGCACAGCGCAACAACAATGGCGCTGCGAGCAAATCTATGAGATCTGCTCGAATTATTACTGTCCACTGTAGTGAAAATGGTGTTTTGTGACTAGTGGTTTATTGCTGGCTTTCCATACCGGTGGTTTTTTGGACCGTGGAGATTTGTTACTAACTGGTCTTTGAAGGAGCGGTGGTTGAAAATGGTAGTAGTGGCGACGATAGCGGTAGTGGTGGAGACGGCGACGACGGTGAGGTGGTGTGATGATGGCGGTTGTGGGATGCTAGCAATTTTGGATTCGATTTGTTGGTGATGTTTGGGTGTGGTAGTTGTGATGTTAGCTGCGGTGGTGGTCATAACAGTGGTTGTTGCTTCCATTGCGACTCTAATTTTTGATCTATTTTGCAATGTCGTCACAGCAGCGGTGAAGTAGTAGTAGTTTTTGGTAGTCACAGTTTAGCATTGGCGGCGGTGGTGGTGGTCACAATCTAGGTGATGCAAGTGGCTGTAGATAATGAGAGATCTAGGAAATTTGGGTTCCGATCTATGGTCATGGCAATGACTGTAATAATTTTTTTTGGTGGTGGATCTAGCATGACAATGTGGTGGTGTTTTTTGCGATGGGTTGATTTGTTTGAGGTAATGGTGTTGTTGTCGGGATATGGTGGTTCTGGCGATGACGGTGGTGGTGGTGGTGGTGCTGTTGGAGGTAGTTGTGAGATGGTGGTCACAAATTATTTGGTTGGCTGTAATCTTTAAATTGGTTAATTTGTGACCAATGACAAAAATAAATTGTGACCTAAAAAATTGTTAATCCGTGATCGATAATTTGATAATTTGTGACTGTAAAATAAGTTGTGACTTATAATATTTGTGATTTATGATCGATAAATAAATTGTGATTTATACATTTTTTATTTGTGATCGATAAACAAATTGTAGCATATAAAATTTTGAATTGTGACCGTATATAATTTGTGACATATAAAAATTCTGATTTGTGACAATATAATAATATGCGACTAATTAAATCGTTAATTTGTGGCTAAATTGTATAGATCCGTGATTTTAATATATTTAATTAGTTAATTAAATCATAAATAATTTTAATAAATATCTGATTTTTAAAATTTGAAACATTTGCTCTTAGTTTTGAAATGTGTGATACTAAGGCCTCTTAGTTATCAATTTGCCCCATAATTTATTCAATTTTAGCCCAAACATTTGTGTTAGCCCAACTCTAGCTTGAATTCTAACCCAAGTTCAATACTCAATTAATCAAATCTTGTTGAAGAAGCTACAATTATTAAATACTATTTTCATGACATTTATGAAACGTGGATATCTTATTTTTAAATTAGGCATTTTATTTAATGCGTGTTTGACTAAATTTACTTATGGTAATTAAGTAAATTTTATAATAGAAAATTTGTATTGATCAAATCTAAAAATTACTTATTTTAATAATTAGAGACACTACACACTACATGTTTTGCTAAGCTTAAAAGTAATTAATTTTTTTATTTCTACATATGTTTTCATATATTACCTATTCATACTTATAAGAAAAAATTAATTATTTTGACTATGAAATAGATGTTATGATCAAAATAAATAACATGCTCTAGATTTGATCTTGTCAATAAAAATAATATTTGTAAAAATTAATTAATTTATAAATTAATCTATATACAATTATATTATTGAAACTGAGCAAAATATGGACATGAATTAAATCTAATTTCTTTGGACCCTCATAATTCTTAGTCGATTTTTCTTTTTAGATGTGATTCCTCACTCACTATGAAATGAAGTGATATAGAAGATTGTAGTCCATACCAAATAGTATTTTGGAACAATAACATATAGTGATGTATTATTGATTGTGTGTTTTGACCAAAGTTTTCAGTTGTTTGAAAATGGTCATCAAATTTATTTTGAATAGTATTCATTAAATAATTTCTTTGGTGGATATATATCCTTTGTTTATTCCGATCATGGTTCGGTTAGTTTACATTTTGTAACATTAGTGTCGATTTTTTTATTTGGTAACAAAATATAAAAAGATTTAGTGAAACATCTTAGGGTGAAAACATCTAGAGTTCTTTTATTTCATTGAGTGTTGTACACTCTTTGTCGTGAATGTCATGAATTTAGCCTCTTACTACGTGAGTTCATTCGAAATTTTTTTAAATTTCAGCCCATCCTACCATCATTTTTTGGCTCCGCCCCTCGTGGAGATATTCACTCAGCACAACTATAACTCCTGAAACAAGATGCTAGTATGGTGATAACTGATAGCAAATCCATGAGAAAAAAAGCCTCAAATATATAGTAAGTCAATGGATTGAAGAAGATTTTGAAAGATCTATTGAAGATTTTTTAGGGTTTGAATATTGTTGAGGGCAGAAATTAGGGAATTTTTTGGGAAATAATGGAGGGATTTATATTTGAAAATGAATATAACATACAATTCTCGGAGAATTCTGTAGCTGTTCAAAAAGGGTTTCGGGATATGGAAGATGATTGTGAGGTTTCAATCTATTTTGAACTGGATTTTGAGGGCTATTAGATTATGACATAATTGGGGATCCAGTGGCTGTAATTGGGAGATTTAAAATGTTGGTTGCTTGGCTGAGCAAATTACTCCTAAATTGATATTATTTTTTGGTAAGATGTTTTTCATTTTTCTTTTTACTTTAACGTTGTAGTATGGTTAGAAGTAAAATTGATAAGTTGTATTTTATGAATAATTTATTAAAATGAGGTATGTGGTGTATTTTCCACAATAGCTTTTAAACAATGACCTACCATTCCTAATAATGAACCAATACATTAAGAACATCTCCAACAAACTTTTTATACGTACTATGTTCTTTATTTTAAAGATTTAATCCTCAAAAATGTACTTCAAGAAATTCTTTAAATTAACATTTTAAAATAAATAATGAGTTTGACTCTCCAAAATTAGAGAGTCAAACACACTAGTCAAACTCATTAAAATTAAAGAATAATGCTATGTAGCACTACTGAAATTACAACCTCAATCCAGATGACAAATGATAAGTAAAATTAAATGTCAAATTTAATCTTACCTTTGATTAAGCCTATTACCTAGTGACACCTAGACAACAGTTGTAACCTCAGTGGGGCTAAATAGTATTACTTATAATTAAATGCATTCAAAATTAAGCACTAGCACAATAGCAATAGCTAAGTAAATCAAACCTTATCTAAGCAAACTTTCATTTTCAAATAGACGAGTCAATTTTTACATAATTTTTTTTACAATTGATCACACACAACATATACGTGCAGATGAGTGCATCACAAGTGTGAACAATGCATGTCAGTATGCACCATATGCATCACATAATTTGTAAGTTATCATGTACATCTTGGTCTAGTCCAACGTACCAAATATTCATTCAATGACTGGAAATGCAACTCTTTGATAAAGTTGCTTTCTAGAACAGAAACTAAACTACAGATATGAACTGTTTCCAAGAAAACTTAAAAGGTGGATAAAAATCCTTGTAATTTCATTAATCTAAGTACAGCTTATTTCCCTAGATAAACATTACAATGGGCATTGTTCCTTAAAAATACCAAAAAAACAAACTGCAAAGCTAAAACGTCGGCATTCCGGAAGCAGCAAAAATGCAAACTCGGCCGAAGATACGACATGCTCATAAAAATTTGACCCCTGCCTCCTTCAAAGAGTCAATCACTGCCTTCACCTTACCGTGATATTTTTGTTCTCTCTTCAGTGAAACTGAAACAGCAGGTATGTTCTGAAGCATTAGTCTCTCCCCAAGTAACTTGCCAATTTTTGCAGCAGCTGCAACATCACGAGTATTTTCTCTCGCCTTTTCCATGATCAATCTCAGGGTTTTCTCTTGCGTGCTTGCAGAAGATGCTACTGTCGCAGTTGGCGTGTGGATTACTTGAGCACTCACATACTTATTTGTGAAGTGCATTTTTAGGACATAAGGTTTGAGAAATTTCATCAATCTTTCGGGCCTCACTGGTGGGGGAATAACCATCTCTGCTAGCAATACATTAAACAAAACAAAATTTTACGAGTCAAATTACATCATTGCATATAATTATGTCATCAGAGAACTTTGATCATAAGTCATTTTGAACTAATAGAAACAAAAAATTCTGTTTCGAGTGTTAACTAGCATTTATCTTTGCAAGCAACCTAAAAAAATCAGCTGAAGTGAAACATTGTCAGAGAGAGCTGAATAACAAAAAAAATGTGATGAATGAGTATGAGGAGCTTAACAGTTAAAACACTTCTAGGCTATTATTCAAATTGGGTAAACCAATTTCCTAAACAAAAAATTAACCTGGATACATCCAGGACTGGGGTTCAGAATATGCTGCATTGTTTTATCGACATGCAAATGCTTAAACAATACATTCTTCAAGGGTATCCTTTTAGGGAGACCAAATTAAAAAAAGGTAATGGAAGTGTCTCCAAAAACGCCCTGATTTCTTGTTGGATCTAAGCATCTTTTCCTGCTAAATGACCGTAGAGTTATTGGTCATATTGCTATTTATCTTACAAATCAATAGACAGGCTTCTCCAATTTCAGGGCACCATGATGCCTGATAAGATTGTGAACTAAGATCAAACAACTGCATGCAAAGCACATATCTTAGACATCTTTTCAAAGGTAAATATATATTTCATGGGATTACAAACCTAAATCTAGTAAGGATAACATAATTGTCTACGTCTTTCCTGATCTAAAATCACTAAGGTTTTGTTCCTCCTTTCTATGAGACAATGAGACAGACAGCAAATGCTAGTTCCTTTCTATAGCTTTGCGAGTCCTTGATACAATTTTCAAGAGATAAATTTTAGAATACTTCCAACTATATAAATTGCTACATGCAAGAGATAACGAGAACAATTGAGCACAGGAAGCTTAACTCTTATTTTTTGTTTCCTTCAAAATTTTATATATTGAAAAACTTTCACGTCTGCTCCAATACGTATATTCACAGCATAACATTTACTTCTAATATAGAGTTGGATTGTTTTTCAAGTTAAATTTTCTTTTCCCAATGCCCTTGAAATGCAAAAGATTGCTCAGTAGTCTAGCACGGTTGAGGAAGGATGTGGTTGGAAGCATTTTCTAACGCACATGACATGAATAAAATTGCTCTTCCAAGAGTAGTTTGTAACTAGAATACAAATGAGACGTGTGTTGAATTATAAAGGATGATGAGTTTCAATCTGAATTATGCTGGTAATTAGTTTCCAGTGCCATTACGAGGTAAACAGCTAAAGCCTGTTGCATTAACTCTGGATACATCATCAACGGTGGAAACTTGGAGTCTAAATAGTTGCGATTTATAGAGTCCAAGTAGTAAAAAAAAAGCAACATCACTTATGCGTTTAGGCATGGTTCTAAATCTCCTCTATAAAGTTACCAGAACAGATAAACCAGGCCAATCTCTCATTACTAAGTAGTCCCTGTCCTACCATATACAACTAATCAGAAATTTATCACCTGCCTTCCATCTATATTCCAAATACCAGAAGTTCCAGAGCAAAAATTAAAAGTTATGTTCAACATACCCTGCAGACTTCTACCGTGTAGATTATTTTATATAGGCTAGAGCATAACTTCTCACTTATTCAACTAGCTTCTTTTCTCTGGAAATTACCATTAGGCTATTCCCCAGCTTTGAAGCCTGCTAGCTGCAGTGTGAACCTATTTTAGGCAGCTAACAAAGGTCATGATCTTAAACTGGCTGGCTGTGATTCAGCTCTCAGGGCCACCTCATATACTAAAAGAAATTCGAAGAGTCCTTATCCATTTTGTGCAACTCCTTGCACAAGGCCTTCACTCAATGTCGAGTTCCAAGGTCCTTCAATAGGTTTGTCAATCCTTCCAAAATAAGAGAAATTGGCAGGTTATAGACTTTAGAATGAGAATCTTTGGCAGAGGTATAAATAATTACGAGAAGAACCTGAAAATTCTTGCATTATTTTTGTTCTTTTTTCAATCTTTTTATTCTTATTATTTCTTCCATCTTTCTCTGTTCTGATCTATTTTTCACCATTCCAGGAAAATAGGCTTATTGAATACGATACCTCCACTTAAGTAGTCGCTGAGCAGGCACAAGAAGAAATTCTCTCAAACAATACTAAAGATTTATATAAACATACAGTAAATGAACATCCTTATGAAAAAAATTATATGATTATTAACAGAGTACATGTGATTTTATTCACTAGAAACACTTATTCACATGTGAGAATAGCCAAACATAAATTGCTGCTCTATATCATGAGAATGCAGTTCATTTTTTCCGAGGCAGCCAAAACAGTGAAACATGATCCATCCAAAGGTCTACTTGTCATAGTTCATAATTAAGAGGGTGTCTAGGCGCACTTAACATTATAATTTGGACCGTTGATAATTGAAATTTGACCCATTGCTTTTCATGTTGACAATACACATTTTGCAGAATGTCAGACAAGTCAGCCGCAATTTTGGACCATTTTAATGCATAATGACCTTTTTGCCCTTAACTTTTAATTCATTGCATGATAGACAGATTTTTTGGGTACTTCAATTTTTTTTTTTTTTTTGGTCAAAATTTGCTGCCAAAAATGGGACCAATTTTACAGGGAGCAACGGTCAAATAATTGCTTCATTTGAGAGAAAATCTCTCCCAGACACGCCATAAAACTTGCCTGAATACAAGATGTTAAGTTTCTTCATCAAGGAACAAGTATTTGCTTCAAAAACTTGATTTCTCAGCTTGGCATCACAAGTTGAATATATAGTAGCTAATATTCAACATTGTTCTGAGAAAGATGTTTGAAACTTTCGTCTTGAGGCACGTCACATGAGGATTTACTTAACTATTTTGCCCTATCCAAAGTGCAACAAGACACATAGGGGTGAAATGTTTATTTGGGCGTGCTGTGTGCTATCGATTTGGTAAAGTAAGTCATATTGCTAAAAATTGTAAAGAAACCTCATTGAAGAAAGACAGCGAGTAAGAAAAGAAAGGAAATACCAGAGTTTTTGCTTTAACTCAGGATTGGACAACAGAAGATCCGAACGCAGGTAATTTCGAGGACGAAATTCCTTCTAGAGAAGGAAGATTGTAACATCCCGAAATTTTATAGAATAGAATTATTTGATGAGAATTTTTGACCTAGATGCCTTCTTATAATTTTGAAAATTGAGGAACTAAAGTGAAATAGTATTAATTTCAATATTATTTGGGCCAAATAATTAGATTTTTATAGAGCGAAGATAAATATATCGATATTGGATTCATTGGATATTTCGTATCAAATGACGAACCATGGACTTGAGAAAAATTAATTCGGATAAGTTAGGCACAAGATATTGAAGTCCAAAGAAGTTATCTTTAATTGGTAATTAATTAAAGTTGTTTATGATTTTAGCTTTATGATAGTTAAGGGGTGTAAATTTAGCTTGCGGGCTCGGGCGGCCCATGGCTCAACTCGGCTTGGGAACCATTTGCGGAGTCGACTCTAGCCCGAGCCAGCTCGTGTGGCTCGACAACCCGTGTCATGGGCCATTTTCGGCCCATAACGAAAATAGAATTAAAAAATATATATCAATGAAAAGACAGCACGCCTGCTGCTTGTTAAAGCAATAGTATCCCCAAAAAAAAAGTAATTTTTAAATTTATTTGTTTCAAGAAAAATTGTAGACTAAATATTTTATTCATGTACAATTTTAACTCCACCTACATTAATTGTAGCCGATCCCAAACCCAAAAATGTAGGGGTTGAAACGTTTATTTAATTTATAATTCGTATAAATTACACAAATTTTAAATTCTTTAAAAAATATTAGATTTGTCACGAATTAAAAAAAAGACGAGCCGAGCCGCTAAGGCTTAAGCCGAAAGCTCGAGTCAAGCCTTATTTTTTGGCCGAACAAAAGATTGGCTAGGGTAAAAAAAGCCCCAACCATTTTTACTCAAGCTAAGCATCAAGTTTTGGCTCGCGAGCTCGTTGACATCCCTAATGATAGCCATGATTTCATATTAAGATGTATGAAAATCCTATTTTGATAAATGTTAATTATGATTTAATCCTTTTGCAACCAAGTTACCCGTGCTATTTGACTAGGAAACCATTAATTGAATACAATGCAAATTCTATTACTTTGAAACCAAATTTGATGCTTCCACGTGTCATATTAGGATTGGTTAGTTAAGTATAATCATGGTACTAGCATAATCTATTTCCTATCTAATTCTACTTGTGATACATGACCCAAATTATAATTGCACCAAAACTTAAATTGTGAATATTTTGATTGTGGCTATAAATTCTACAAGAATGTCAGATTAATTACAACAGAAAAATATACATACACAATCTAGCATAGAGGGAAGAAAAAAGAAATTTTCACGCGCAAGAATTTTTTATACTTTTCAACCTTTCAAGGATTCGTTTGATCTATCAAGATAAGATACATAACGTGCAAGTTGTTCGTTTCCTTATTCTTTTATGTATTCAATTAAATATGCATGAATTGCCAGTGGATCTTCGGGTTCGACCTAGCGAAACGTTAACTCTTTTGGGTTCTTTATAATGAAATGTGAAATCCATTGGAAATTCCAAATGACTACGTCTATCTCACTGATCACCAATATACTCCATATGAAAAAGTGATATGAAATGTCTATTTTATTGTTATATAATTGTGTATGAAAAATGCATGTATCACACTTAATATTTTTAAATACTCACTCTTACAATAATTTACAGGTTAATTCAATAATTGTGGCAAGATGGTGATGCGAGCTACCAAGAGGATTTGAAGAACAAAAAACATTAAATTTTTATCTTTCAATTGATTCATTAGTTTCATTTATGTTCAAGGACATGTTTATTTAATAATTTGTTTATTTTGTTTATTTCGAAAGCTGCAATTTTCATGTTGTGGTTTAAATTAAGGATTTCATAATTTTTAAAATGTCCAAAAAAATAACAGCACATGTGCAGTTACTGTTCACGCGTGCGTTCACATGAACAATTTATTTTTCAACAGAAAAGCAAACCCATGCTTTGATACCAAATTATAACATGCCAATTTTCATAAGCCATAGATAATGTTACCAAAAAAAAAAAATTCAATTTTCTTCATGTTAATTGCGAAAATGGTAAAAATGAATTCTTTATATAAAAAAAAATGATATCCATAATTTAAACCAAAACAAGAAAATTGTATCTTTCGAAATAAACAAAATCAACTAACTATTAAATAAGCAAGTCCTTGAGAGTAGATGAAACTAATTAATCAATTGAAAGATGAAAAACTTTTTTATTTAATTAATCAATTAAATAAACTTTGTTCTTCAAATCCTCTTGTAGCTAGCATCACCATTCCGCCATAGTTTCAATCGATTCGAACTAACATGTAAAAATTATTAAGAGAGTAAGTATATATAAATACTCCAATAAGATACGTGCAGTTTCCATACACAATTATATAACAATAAAATAGATACTTCATACCAATTTTTTATATGGAGTACGTCGGTGATCAAGCGAGACCCATCACAGTCATTTCGAATTCAAAAAGGTCACATTTCATTGTAAAGACCCAAAAGAATTCACATTCCATCAAGTCGAACCTGCAGGTCCACTGGCAATTCATGCATATTTAATTGAATACATAAAAATATAAGAAAACGAACTACTTGCATGTTATATATCTTACCTTGATAGATCAAAAGAATCCTTAAAATGTTGAAAAGTAAATAAATTTCTTGTGCGTGAAAATCCTTTTTTTCCCTATATGCTTTCTCTCTTTGTCACACTATTGTGTGTGTATATTTTTCTATAGTAATTAATCTGACATCCTTGCAGTATTTATAGCCACAATCAGAATATTCACAATTTGAGTTTTGGTGCAATTAGAATTGAGGCGTGTATCACAAGTAGAATTGGAAAGAAAATAGGTTTCATTTTATAGGTTATGCTAGTATCATGAATATGCTTGCTAACCAATCCTAATATGACACATGGAAGCATGGAATTTTGTTTCAAAGTAATAGAATTTGCATTGTATTCAATTAATAGTTTCCTAGTCAAATAGTAAAGCAATCACGTGTAACTTGGTTGCAAAATGTTTAAGTTAGAATTATAATTAACATTTTATTACAATAAAAAAATAAAAAAAATAAAAAAGATTAGAATTAACAATTTACATTTACAATAATCAAAATAGGATTTTCATACATCCTATAGATGAAATCATAGCTATCATAAAGCTAGAATCATAAACCAACTTTAATTAATTACCAATTAAAGATAACTTCTTTGAACTTTAATATCTCATTATCTTGGGCCTAATTTATCCAAATTAACTTTTTCTCGAGTCCATGGTGCGTCATTTAATACGAACTACACAACAAACCCAATATCGATACACTTATCTTTGTTATATCAGAATCTAATTAATTGACCCAAAAAATATTGAAATTAATACTATTTCCCTATAGTCCATCAATTTTCAAAATTATAAAGAGGCATCTAGGTCAAAAATCCTCATCAAATAATTATATTCTATAAAATTTCAGGGCGTTACATAAATGCCTCTAACTTACGCCTTGAGTGTCATTAGTCAAGGCCTATGCCTCTGAGAGGTTAAGAAGTGGCTTGTTTGTCAATTGCTTTTCTAGGCATTTATTACTAAGGGCCTGTTTGATAGGAGTAGTTTTCCGTGAAAGGTGGAAAACGTTTTCCTACTTTTTACTATTCACCTGTTTGATTGCACTAATTTTTCAGGGAAAACGTTTTCCAACGTTTTCCAAGGTACAAGCGGTTGATGCACAAAAGTTAGAAAACGTTTTTTCACCATAGTGGTGGGAAAACGTTTTCCAACTTTTTGACAATTTTTTTTTTTTTAGCAATTAGAACACATTCCAAAGTCAATAGTAAAAAAATATATCCATTTAATTGACAATTTGCATAAAAAATAAAGCCAAACGAAAAATTTGCCATGTGAAAAATTACACCAATCAAACACCATTAATTACAATTCTCTGTAAAACGTTTTCTAAGCAATTCAATTCCCTGTCATTCATTTTCTTTCCACCAGTATTCCACCCTTGCAATCAAACAGACCCTAAAATCTTGGCTTTTTGGGATTTTACATGCATTTTCTTTTCTTTTTTTGCCTTCATGTGAAAGAAGAAAAGGGAAAGAAAAAGGTACCAATTGTTGCATCTCCAGAATATTAACAAAATAAAAATTATTTTCTTATGATGATGAAATCCTATTTAAGAATCTAATTGCTTATAGTGTATAACTAAGAATCAAACAACATTTCATAAACTAAACATATTGATGCTTAAGAGATTATCGTGGTAGCGTGCTTTTTGAAATAATTTCTTGCTTCCTGCTTTCGATCCTGCTTCAAACCCCTAAGTCTTATTCAGCGTTCTTCAAGAACTCAAGAATGCAGTATATTTCATGTGCAAGCACAAACCAAAATAGTGAAAATTAATTCTAATTTGGACAAAGTAACTTATTTATAATTATATGTAATACAATATAATTCTTGGGCCACTAAAATCTATCTAATGGAGAGATCGTTGGAGAAATGACAAAACCCTATACTTTTCATTACAAAACCAATAAACCTGAAAAAGATGAATTATTTTGTGAAAGAATTTTTGGGCCTATAAAAAGTGGAATTTGTGCTTGTGGAAATTATTGAGTAATCGGAGATGAAAAAGAAGACCCACAATTTTGTGAACAATGTAGAGCCGAATTTGTCGATTCTCGCATACGAAGATATCAAATGGGCTACATTAAACTCGCATTCCCAGTAACCCGTGTATGGTATTCAAAACGTCTTCCTAGTTATATTGCGAATCTTTTAGATAAACCTCTTAAAGATCTAGAAACCTAGAATACTTCATTTCCTTTTTAATTATTCAATAATTAGAAAATTGAATACTTCATTTTCTTTTTTCAATCAATATTATTCATTTCCATATCATATATGGCACATGCATGACACACTTGTCTTATGCAAGACACACGCCTACCTAATGAGACTTTACAGTATGTTCATAGCATCTGCCAAAAACTTGCTAACCCCTTTACCAAAAGTCTACCAGCTAGAAGTTTTGAGGGGCATATAGAAAACAATGGTGTACTGAATATATCTCATTCACTAAAGGGCAAGTGAGAGATTTGTTAGATATGCCATTATGCCTAATGAGTAAATTTGTATTTATGACATTATGAAATAAAATATTGAATTATTAATTAGAGCTTGTATTTATTCTTATGCCGTTTTGATATTATAAATTAAGTGCTTAAGATTTCAAGTACAAAAAGATTCGATTAATAATTCGATATAAAATTTAATAATCCACATTTGGTAAATAAAGAGGAACACTTTATTTTCATAAGATTTTCTCAACTTTATTCAAGTTTATCTTTGACTTTGACAATAAGGTTGGGAGTACATTTAGATGAATTCAACTGGACCACATGAAATTTAATTTATGGTATTGACCTTGCAAATTTAATTTCACGTGATTGTCACACATAAGACCTTAATCCTGAATGGGTAATGAACTTTGTTTACTAATATGAAGTTCTTTAAGGTATTAAAGAGTGAGATCGAATTGCAGATCAACATCTCAATTTCCAGGGAATTAAGGAGAAACAATGGGGAACATATTTATTTGTCATCTATTTAATAGGCACGATCATGACCTCAATGGAATTTCTAATGGAAAGTTAAATTTGAGCTCATTAATTCAACTTTGATTGTTGAATTAAAGTTGATGTGATCAAAAGAAACTATAAGATAGAAAATAGGATTTGAGGATTTATAGATATTTGAAAAAAGACATTTTTGGTAAATTTTAACCTTGTTCCGAACGTTCTAAATGATCGACAAGGTAGTATGTAAGAATGATAAGTCGAAAGACATAATTATTGATTATTCAGCTACAGTAATTTCAATTAAGCTGAGAATGTAATTTCATTCATTTAGTGGAATAGAACCGAATTAATAATTTATTTAGACTAGTCAAGAATTGAGCAGATTAAAATTAACTTATTGGAGCTTAGCCTAAATGCAGTCGTGTCAAAATGGGCGGGCAGGTTTGAAAACATGGAACTGGCATGGTCCGCGTACGTTAAAGGACTAGGCCATGATAGTTTTCGTTTGGGCCCTGATGACCCGCAAAAAAAATGTTTCACCTACCGGCTCGTGACCCTGTCTGTCCATTAAAAAAATCGACTTTTTAATAATGGATATCCATCAGCCTTAAAGAAAAGGCTGTCAGATTTTAAAAGGCAATACACTTTTTGTATTTATACAGAAGGCAATACACAAATTTGCCTTTCATACAAAATTGCCTTTTGTATATAAAAGGCAACAGCAATATTACTGTTTGTTGTTGCCTTTTATACAAAAGGCAACGTAAAAGGCAACAACCTTTTATATAACATGTAAAAGGAAAAAAGTTGTTAATTAACTTGTCATGTCCATCAGTCTTTCAATTTTAATATTTTGATATTTATATTTCATTTTTAAAATTTAACATATATATTTTAAAAAATATTAAACGGGCGCCCAACGGTTAACAATTAAACTGAACCGGCCCACTCGGTTTATATGCATCATATGGGACATTTTTAATGGGCCAAAAACATGACATCTAGCTAATTCCTATAAGTTTTAGAGCGTTTTAATATGTGTTTTGATGTTGTTGTATAGGTTGATGAGATTGAAGGATATATAAGCAAAAGTTGGCAAAATTGGAGAAAATGGCTAAGTTGTAAGAGATCCAAAGTTCGGGGAATAAAGTGCAAATACTAAAAAATAGTGTTGGACTTCACGATGAAGATTCAAGAGTGCTCGAAGTCAATTGAATAAAGAAAGACATCAAAGGGATGAAATATAATCAAAGTATGATCACACATCAATTTCCAACCGAAAAGAGTTATGCACCGATTTTCAACCTCATATTGAGACCCATTTTTGAAGAAGCAAACGATCAAATTTGAAAATGATATGTGAAGCAAAGTTGTAGCCCTTTGAGTTACCTTTTCAAAGCATCTTGAATCACCTCAATCGGATATTGGACGAAAAAATTATGATAAAAATACTGAAAGATGTGCAAACTGCCGATTGACCCAAAGTGGGCGCTACAGTGCCCACCTTTGTGAAAATCAACAGAATACGCGGCACCACAGCGCCACTACAGTTGCGCCGAGGCACCACCCATGCAGGAAAGGTTTTTTATTCTTTTCTTGACCTAATTCAACCCTAATTCGTCCAAGATCTCAAAATACTATAAATACAATATCAAAGACCTATTTTCAAGAGACAATTTTGAAGGGGGAATTCAAGAGGGCAATGAGGCAAAACACTAAAAGATTCAAGAACAAGGCCAAGAAGAACAAGAGAAGAAATTGAATATCTACAATCGAGTTTTTCTATTATGTTCTCTATGTTGTATAAATTTTAGTATTTCCATAGATTATATCATGAACTAAATTCATTATCTAGGGTTTGATGTAGCCAAACTTGAGATTATGATTTGATTTTGTCATAATTATTTCTATTTATTTTTCACATATGTTTAATTGTGTCATGAAATTAATGTTTTTAATTAATTGGCCACTAATTAATGCTAGTCCATTCCGGCACTCAAGAGAGAGAAATTTAGGCACGATCATAGGATTGACACAACGTAGATTTTATGGGTTTCGAGAGAAGGTATAGGATCTATGAAGTTTACTCCATTAGAGAATCATAAACTTGATAAATCCTTTATTTTAATTCAGAATAGAGATATTGGGATTGAAATATAAGATTAATTTCTAGCCAGCACTCAAAAGAGGGGAGAAAAATATATTAGGATTCTTGCTTTTAAATATGAAAAAATTGACTAGAAGAACAAGAGAAGAAATTGAATATCTACAATCGAGTTTTTCTATTATGTTCTCTATGTTGTATAAATTTTAGTATTTCCATAGATTATATCATGAACTAAATTCATTATCTAGGGTTTGATGTAGCCAAACTTGAGATTATGATTTGATTTTGTCATAATTATTTCTATTTATTTTTCACATATGTTTAATTGTGTCATGAAATTAATGTTTTTAATTAATTGGCCACTAATTAATGCTAGTCCATTCCGGCACTCAAGAGAGAGAAATTTAGGCACGATCATAGGATTGACACAACGTAGATTTTATGGGTTTCGAGAGAAGGTATAGGATCTATGAAGTTTACTCCATTAGAGAATCATAAACTTGATAAATCCTTTATTTTAATTCAGAATAGAGATATTGGGATTGAAATATAAGATTAATTTCTAGCCAGCACTCAAAAGATGGGAGAAAAATATATTAGGATTCTTGCTTTTAAATATGAAAAAATTGACTAGAATAACTGGGCATAATTGAATTATAAATAATAGTTAGGTGAAATCATTCCCTAGGCTTTTCTTACATTGATTTATTCAAAAAATTGACTAGAATAACTGGACATAATTGAATTATAAATAATAGTTAGGTTAAATCATTCCCTAGGCCTTTCTTACATTGATTTATTCGTATAAATTGCATTCCTTGAATTGTAAACATTCATTCATTTAGATAATATTATTGAATTGTAAATATTCATTAATCTAGATAAAGCGGAAGCTACATAATTATAGTATTTAGTATAAAATTAAATTACAATCTCCGTGGGTTCGACATCCAAACTCCTTTACTATATTACAAAACTTGACACTGTACACTTGCGATATAAATCACAGTATGGAAAACGCGTGACTCCAGTCCTGAGCGAGCCATGTAAGGCCTGCCCAATTTGACACCACTACCTAAATAACAATCAAGTCCCTTTGGTGGCTTCAAAATGTGAACTGGGATCAATTATAAGAGTTATAATTTATCAAGGACTACTGTACAATATATAAATTATTTTTTGGACAAGGACATAGCAACTAAGTTGCTACAGGTACTAAACACGTGGCAGAGACGTGTGCCACACATGTGGCATACATTAAGTAGGCGTGTATCTTGCGTAAGGCAGGTGTGTGATATGCATGTGCCATATATGGTATAGAAATGAATAATGTTGATTGAAAAAAGAAAAGAAAGTATTCCTTTTCTGATTATGAAATTCTTCCACAATTACATTGTATTTCATATCACTATACATAAGTTATTTTGTCCAAATTAAAATTAATTTTGATTATTATGTCTTGTGCCTACACACGAAATATACTGCATTCTTGAGTTCTTGAAAAACACCAAAGATGACTCGGGGTTTAAAGCAATATCGAAAGTAGGACATAGGAAATTATTTCAAAAAGTATGCTACAAGGATAATCTCTTAAACACCAATGTAATTAGTTTAATACTTAGTTATACACGATATGTAGTTAGAAATCCTAAATAGTATTCAAATAATTTTTATGGCGCCAATATCCAAGAATTCTGACTAGTGGTGTATGTATATATATATATATATATATATATATATATATATATATATATGCATAAATATATAGCACAAGTAGACTTTTAATTTGTTATTTTTTAAAATTTCAAGATGGTTTATTATTTTTTGTATGTTTAACCTCTTTTGATTATATGGCTGATTTGTCTTGAGGATTATGCCTCACCAAACAAAGGTAAAATACCTCGGTGCATGATTTAACCTTTTTAGACACTGATATTTAAAAGCTGGGAGAATTTTCTGTGTCCACTATATTTTCACATTGGGTCAAACTGATAGTTGCTTGCTGTCCTATTTCATTTTTATTTGTCTAAGATGATGCTTAAAATCTTAAAGACTCGTACTTCAAAAAGATGAAAAGATAAGCAGAACGTAGAAATCACCAATCTAATAATAATGTTTACAATTTGGTGCCAATGAAGCAGAATAAATAATCTACTCAAGACATGATGTTATTGTACTTGGTAATAATAGTCTGCCAAAGTACTGGGGTCATAAGGCAAACAACGGCTAAAATGAGTTTGGTTTCCCGAAATTCAAATTTGGTTACAAGGATTGATGGCCTATAAATAGTAAAACAACAGCATAATTGTCCAGAGAGGAAGGCAATTATTAGCATAATCACTAAATTATCTGAAGAAAAATAGCTAAAAGAATTATCTAGGTAGTTTCCTCAAGATAGCAAACGATAGAAGAAGACTGGCTAATTTTTGTATTCGATCTTGACTCAAACTTTAAGTAGTTGAACAAAAGCCAACCTATAGCTTCTTCTCCAGTGTTTATAATATCGGTTTCACATTAGAATATTACTTAAAAGTGTCAAAAATAGGTGATGAACTACAAAAATGCCTTAAAGCACCACTAAAGTAAAGGAAAGATGCACCCAAAACAATATAATGTTTGTGGCCACTTGCAGTAACTAATGGAACAAAAACTTTCCTCCGAAGTATAAGAGAATCAATTCCTCCCTTGCAAATGCGCACACAGATACTAATAGACAAGGAAGAATGGAGTAACACATGAAAATAGTGGACTCCATTTCACTGGACTTTCCTGTCTATTAAAAAAAAAATTAAAAACACACAGCAAGAATTGAAGTTCACCATTCCTCCCTTGACACTCATACCCTGGTCATGGACTAGTAAGGCTTTGATCGTATCACTCGAAATAGAATCTGATCTCAAATCTACACCAATTGAAATGTCTTGATGTTTCCAAATTGTTATTGCCTTCTTAATTTAGGTCCTTAGGGATGGCAATGGAGCTGGTGCCGGCAGGGCAGCAGTCCCCGTCAGTGGCGGACCTACACTAGGACCTGGTGGGTCCTTGGACCAACCAGATTTTTTATTTTTTATTTTTAGTTTTAATTTTTTTTATTTAAAATATGGTAGAATTTTGGACCAAATTTGTGACCTAGACACACCCACACCACACGGTTTCCATTTGACACAGAGAGAGATTGAGAGTCGAGAGAGAGAGGACACCGCGTCACCAAATTTTTTGTCCGCTTTTTAAAATGTTTGAGTGTGACCCAAAATCTCTGTGTCCGCCATTGCTCCCCGGCCCCGTCCCTGTCCCTTGTGGGGAATTTCCTGTTCCGCCCGGTGGGGATCACCCATTCCCCGCCCACTGCTCTGTTTAACATTTATTAATTCTTTTTACAGCAATAGCTCCGCCAATCCCCAAAGTTGAAACCAAACTCATTTCCACGTCAAAAAATTCAATTCTAATCCTCTATATACAAAAACCATAGAAATAAAAATACCCTTCAGACTTCATTGTAAAAGACTCAAAGAAATCGGAACAAAAAAAAAGGAAGAAATTGCTCCAGCCACTGTTAAAAAAAACTTAGAACTCACACATTAATATTTTTTTACCTTTAAACTGGAGTGGAGACAATGGGAGCAAGAGATTCCGTGGGGAACGTGGTGAAAGGGTGAGAGTTGAATCGCCGGCGGACGATACGAGCACGGTGGAGTACCCAGTAGATAGACTGAAGATTGGAATTGAATTTAGAGAGTAGGGTGTGACTCTTTGAGGAGTGCGAGGATGGGTATTTTAAGTTTAGCCAAATCAAATGGCTAAGTTTTCACTTTGACAAAAATAATTGAAACATTCACCACAATAGTCATTCAATGCATAAAAGATTATTTTACCCTTAAACATATTATACAATTACAAAATTGAGTTATTGTTTAAAAGACAATAATATCCTTATATTAACTATAAAAAATCATACCCGTTAACGTAAATTTTGAAACGGAATATCACTTTGTTCATCTGTTTACTCCAGTACAGTTGAAAAGTGTTCCATTTTTCATCTATTTCAAACTTGAAATTTCATAAATTTAGCAAACACTCAACAAAAAATATTGTTTCTAGAGCTATCAATTGGAATCGATAAGTATATTTTACGTATTTTTAATTTCGCTTTCATTAAATCAGTAAATTGATTCGTTATTTTTACGTTCGTAGATAAAATTTTACAATCTGTATCTATAATTGTTTAGGCAAACAGATGAAATAATACATATTTTACGTATTTTTAATTTCGTTTTCATTAAATCGGTAAATTGATTCGTTATTTTTACGTTGGTAGATAAAATTTTACAATCTGTATCTATAATTTTTTTAAGCAAACAGGTGAAATAATTAGTTTTCCTACTACCCAGACGGCGGATCCGCACTACCCACACGTGCGGTCCGCACTGCCCGCACGTGCGGGTCGTGCAGATCCGCACAATTTTTTTTTTTAAGATAGTCCTTATAATTTCTGATATTTAATTAATTATGTTCTGGTATTTTAATTTATAATGCAGATCCATGGGATCAGCATGTGTCCCAATTTGTTATTTCGGTGAATTTGAAAATAAGCAAAGTGGCCAATGGGAATGGAAATAGACAAGTGAAGGAGATGGGGGTAATGCAATATATATAACAAAGAAAACACCGTTTACGGAAATGTCTCAAGAAATACAAAACATGCTTAATGTCGATCCCTCTCAGTATGATATGAAATTGACATTTTTATTTCAGAAGCATTCAACCATGAGTATTCCGCTTATGAAAGTTACTTCTGAAGTACAAATGAAGCATCTAATTAAATTGAACCAAGACCGAAAGTCGACTCCTATTGGCGTAACTTTATCGAGAAAGAATGTCCCCGAGTGTGATCACGAAGTTTTCGATGGAGAGGGTTGTAATATAAATGATTTTTGAGATACAGTTGAAATTGCTCGTGAGGATGATGTGGTTATTCCCGAAACAGTTGCTACTCACCACGATCTCACTGTTATACACAGAATTCACGATGAAGTTCAAGACAACGAGTTTGGAAGGCAATTTACAAATGAGGATTTGCTTGCTGTATCTAGACAAAGACATGAATCTGGTGGGAGTTCACATGCTGGGCCGAGTACACGCTCTTCTAATTGTTCACGTGTAGTTCCTGAAAATGAAGATCTGTATGTGGATCAACTGTTCCAATCGAAAAGAGATTTGCAGGAAGCTGCGCACCGGATTGCAATAAAACATAACTTTGAGTTCAAAGTTAAAAAATCAAACAAATCTGCGTACACAATTATTTGTGTGGAAGATAATTGCAGTTGGCGTTTGAGCTCGACTAAGATGGAAACAAATGAATGTTTTATAGTTCGCAAGTATGCGCGAGAACACACTTGCGAAGTAGGTATTCGTCAAAATGATCACAGGCAAGCTCGATCATGGTTTATTGAGCGAGAGACAATGCACAAGTTTGAGGACCCACGGACTATTTACAAACCTGCAGATATCGCCAACGACATGCGTCGAAATTATGAGATTAACTTGAGCTATCAAAAGGCCTGGAAGGCTAAAGAATGTGCATTGTAGGATTTAATGGGATCGACCGAGGAGAGTTATGCCAAATTGGCCAGGTATTGCCATAATATGGGGAGAACTAATCTTGACTCAGCGTTTTTTATTGAGAGCGATGACGAGTATCGCTTCAAGTACTTGTTTATGGCTCTCGGACAATACATTAGAGGATTTCGAAATGCGATGCGACCCCTAATTCTAATTGATGGTACAACCCTGACAGCTAGATATGAATGGAAGTTGATTATTGCTACATGTCAAGACGCCAACATCCAAATTTACCCTCTTGCGTTCGGCAAAGTCGATGGAGAAAATGATGTAGCAATGCGTTGGTTCTTCACGAAGCTGATAGAAGTTATTGGGGACGTCGAGAACCTTGCATTTGTGACTGATCGGGGACAATCAATAATAAATGGTATAGCTGAAGTTTTTTCGAACGCACATCATCGTTATTGCATGTACCATATACAGGGTAATCTGAAGACTAAGTATCGAGGTAGTGACATCGTTACATTGTTCAAGAAAGTTGCAGAAGCTTACAGTTTTGAAGAATTCGATAAGTTTATGATCGAAATAGAACATAAATCACACGGTGCATGGGAATATTTAACAGAGATAGGGGTTGAACATTGGACACGGTCACATTTTTCAGGACGTCGATACAATATGATGACGTCAAACAATGCGGAGTTGCTCAATGCATTATTCAAGAATGATCGAGAGTTACCAATTCTCGCAATGTTTGAGAATATTCGACAAAAGCTGCAGATGTAGTTCCATGACCGACGTGAGGAATCACAGAATTGTCCAAGTGCATTGACTCCGGCTCAGGAAGATAAACTCTTCAAAACTCTAGAGGTGGCGAGAAAGCTAATTGTGGAACCGCTGGATTAATTTCGTTTCTCCGTGAGATGCGGACGTAATATTGGATACATCGTGAGTTTGAATGATAACATATGCACATGTAGACAGTTTCAGTTGGAGAGTTTTCCATGTGCTCATGCAGTCGCAGTGGCTAAGCATAGAGGAATTTCACTACACAGTTTATGCACTCATTATTATATGGCTGATTTTTGGAGAGCAGCATATGCCGAAACTATTTTTCCTCTACCAAATGAAGTCGAGTGGGAAGTTCCCGACCACATTCCACTGAATAATTTGTTGCCACCCGATGCCAGAGCACGTTCTCCTGGGCGTAGACGTACTTCTAGAATACCATCTACCGGAGAATTTTCCCAACCGCCCAAGTGCGGTAGATGCGGTGCAACAGGGTATACTAGAAGATTTTGTCCAAGTCAAATTCCTCTATACAACAATACAACGGATGTTGAATAAAATTTAATTTTTATGCACTGTTTACACATTCTGCCCGTTATTTCATATTTACTGTGCTGTACAAGTAATTACATTTGACGTTCTATATTTTTCAATTATAAAATGATGTTTCGAAATCGATGTTACTTTCATATATTAATTTCTTTATTATTTTCATATTTTCATAAACAAGTTAGGACACGAGTTACAATAAAAAAATATTATTAAATTGATAAATAAAATATTACATAGTAGACTAAGAATCACAATTGTTTTCATACATATCGCAAGCTAACTTCAACCTCCACATATCTATCCACGATTGAGTTATTGTATCAACCTGACGACCAATACTCAAAAATTCTATATGCTTTATTGTGAACATACCACAATCTCCCCTGCAAGTAAATAATAATATATTAGATCGATAACATATAGTTAGAAATTAGTTTTTCAAATTAAAAATTTGTAAATACTTATAACAGTCATTGTCTCGGTGTCGTCGTGACCCTCACAATGACTAGTCTATCATTTACTCTAATCATCGCATGTCTAACCATCACGGGAACTATTACACACATCGGCTCCAGTATTAGCTGCAGTTGGTCTTGTGTCAAACAGCTATGCTCCGAATCGTACACATATATAGTCGAATCAGCAAAAATAATCTCAACTACAAAACATTGTGAGTTCGCAACCATGGGGGCATATATATATATGTCTACAATCCGCCTACGGCTTTCCATACATCGGCTCCAGTCCAATGACCCACTCTAACATGTACTCAGGTAGCACGTATCCGTTTCCCTGTAATAGTAGAGTGCTATGCTCAATATCAACTATACGTGCAAACCCGGAGCTGAGGATGACTCGGTCAGGAAAGTCAAACGATCTCAGGTATCTCTAAGCCCGATCGCGCAACATTTCCATGGCCACATCAAAATGCTACAGTAAAAACACAAAAATAAGAGTATGATTGTTTAATTAAATAAAATAACAACTTACGTAACAAAAAATAAATTACAATATCAAATATTACATCTTCAAACCACCATCTCGCGTTCGATATCCTCCTCTTCCCGATCGGTGTAGCTATCTCTGAAAAAATGACGAGAAAAAAGCTGAGTTGTTACAAAAATCATAAATAATTTCATAATGACAAATAAGTGAAATCATAAAATACTTACTCGGGTTTAAGAGATTTAAACCACTCATCGAATGCTTTGTGCCTAACGAGGTCGACCTCGCGAAAGAGATTGAGAAATGTCCCGTCCATGAACGTTCTTCTCTTCGCCTCGGCCGTGAAGGGCGAAACGATATACTGTGACGAAAATCTCTGCCTCTTACCCACCACCGGCTCTGGCACGTCAGCAGCACGCTTCTGCCCCCTCATGACCTCCGTCATCCCCTCCGACACAAGGACTACATCCTCCATCATGTCTGGCGTTCTCTTGCCCTCTGCCACATCCCTCTCTACCTCTACCATCTCCGGTACCCTCTCAACCTCCACCACCACCTTCGATGTTCCCACAACCACCTCCTCCACCTCGGGTATCCCCTCCTCCACCACGTGTTCCCCATCCGTCACCATCTCCGCAGTCGAATCGATCGAGGACTATCGCTGATAAGTGTCTGCAAAAAATGCGTCAAATGCAACATCCGACGTCCACGTTGGATCAATATACCCCATCTGATCCCCTCCCCCATCACCCCTTTCTCCCTGAAAACTGTCATGCCCTCCGTCATCCCTTCTATCATGATAATCGCCTATCCTTCCATCGTCTGCTCCATCTTAAAAGTCGCGAGTATCCCGCAGGGCTACTATGTCGCCTCGTAAGCCTTCGACCTCAGTACGAAGGGCTCCTAAACCGGCTCCTAACTCCGCTCCTAACTCCATACGAAGGGCTCCTAAACCGGATCGTAACTCCGCTACTTCCACTCTCATCTCTCCCATAAATGTAGTGAAAAGCTGGAACAAATCATCACTGGCAGCACTGCGATTATGTGCAGGAAGAGATCTCAGGATCATCGGCGGAGGTGATCTGTTCGGCGTGGGTGATACCCTCGGCAGAGGTGATACCCTCGACGGAGGTGATCCCCTCGACGGAGGTGATACTGTCTGGCACTCCTACAATATTAAAGTTAACAAATAAATAACTTAATTTTAAAAAATCAAAATGACAATAAACAAAAACGACATTCAATAAACATACCCTATATCGATCGGCAACGTGCTCGGGCACCTGGTCGTCTATCGCAGTTGGCCCAGACAAGTCGCGGAGATAAATTTGACCCTCTTCCTCGGTTGACGGTCTCAACTCAGCGATGACTTCAAGCTGACTTATTGAAATTTCACCCAAGTTACTCACAATTAATCGAGATTTCGAAAGAACATAAAACATACATCGTAAATATATAATTAGTACCTCAAGATCGTTGAGGAGAGCAGATAAGTGTTGGCGAGTAGCTTGTTCTGTGCTCGCCAGTGATGTATCCGAGGGAAGCATGTCTCCCTTCTCCTCGCATACTGGGAAGCCAAGATGGGGACAGTCTCGTATACCCATATCTGCAATCATTGCAATTATTATATATAAAATTTAATAAAAAAATAGATAATTCATTATTTTAAACATTTTACCTATACAGCCAACGGTATGCCGTACGCATCGTACTTGCGCTCGGGCCTATCTCCCTTAGACAATGAATAGCCCCTCATGAAGTGGCGTAATGTATCCATATAACAGCTTTGTCCCCATAGATAGTTGTTGAAGGTATTGAAATCATCAACAACCTTCAGATGAAAAACGTCAATCGACGTCTTCCTGTGATGATATCTAAGCATGCTCTCCACGATAAGCACCAAACCAAGCTTAAACTTGTCAGACATCTGGGCGCAATCCCTGAATGCGTCTCCCAACTGCCCCAGTGTCACTATCGGATGCCCATGAAAATACTTATTCAACATCCTCTTATTCTTCGGAATACGGGCTTTTGCTACTTATGCCCCCGTACATCTCAAGCCAGTAATGAGTGCAAACTCAAAAATAGAAAATGTCGCTACCTTACCCCCAATATCAAATCTAAGGACATCTCTGTCTACTGGCTTAAGTAGCCGATATAACAATGTATCGAGCAGCTAGCTAGAAAACTGTATGTCTCACAACGTCCGCAGGGGCCATAAGCAGGACCGACGCAACATGTCCGCATGCTCCTAATCGAGCATATCCTCCACCATCATAAATGTAGCAAAGTTACAATTCGTTGCAACTTTGATGGAGACCTGTCGAACGGCGTCGTCCAAATATTAAAAAATTTATTGAAAAATTTATAAATTTCAATTGTTAGAATCTTGTGCAAATAATAATGGATGAATCATAATATTAAAAAATTAAACTAACTGAAACGTAACAACTATACGCACGAAACAATGATAATGAATTGATAGAATATCAATTCAATTATTAAATACGTAATTAAAATAAGAAATTAAATAATTAAGTAAATAATTACATTAAAAATTAACAAACGAATAAATAAACAAATAATTAATTACATATTAAACAAATAAGATACATATTTAATTACGACAATTAAGGAAATATTTAACTACGAGATTATATTAAATATTAAATAAACGATTAAAAAATTTCATTAAGATTTAAATAACTGATTAAACTAATTATTTAAGGAAATATTTATATTTATTAGAATAAAATATCAATTAAAATATTAAATATGTAATTAAAATAATAAATTAAAAAATGAAGTAAATAATTACATTAAAATTAACAAACGAATAAATAAATAATTACATAAATAAACAAATAATATATTACATAATAAACGAATAAGATACATATTTAATTACGATAATTAATGAAATATTTAACTACAGGATTATATTAAATATTAAATAAACGACTAAAAAGTTTCATTAAGATTTAAATAACTGATTAAACTAATTATTTAAGGAAATATTTATATTTATTAGAATAAAATATCAATTCAAATATTAAATAAGTAATTAAAATCATAAATTAAAAAATTAAGTAAATAATTAAATTAAAAATTAACAAAAGATTAAATAAATAAATAAATAATTATATAAATAAACAAATAATATATTACATATTAAACGAATAATATACATATTTAATTACGACAATTAATGAAATATTTAACTAAGAGATTATAATAAATATTAAATAAACGATTAAAAAATTTCATTAAGATTTAAATAATTGATTAAACTAATTATTTAAGGAAATATTTATATTTTCTTAGAATAAAATATCAATTCAATTATTAAATACGTAATTAAAATAAGAAATTAAATAATTAAGTAAATAATTACATTAAAAATTAACAAACGAATAAATAAACAAATAATTAATTACATATTAAACGAATAAGATACATATTTAATTACGAAAATTAATGAAATATTTAACTATGAGATTAGATTAAATATTAAATACGTAATTAAAATAAAGAAATTAAATAATTAAATACACAATTAAATTAAATAATTAACAAACGAATAAATAAATAAATATTCAATAAATAAGAAATTAAACATTCATTAAATGAAGAAAATAAACATTTTATCATATATTATATAAAATATTATTAAATATTAAAGAATTTAATATTATTTTTAAATTAAAAAAATAAAAAAAGCCAGCCGGAGGGCCCAAATGGCCCAGTAGTTGGGCCGCCCAGATGGCCCAGCAACTGGGCCTTCCAGGCGGGCTGCCCGGATCCAGCCCGTCTTCTCCTTCTTCACTGGAGATCGTCGGAACCCAAAAAACACATATTTCACAACCTAATCACACATTCAAACCATTTTGGCAGAGTATAATCAACAAATCTACTTCTAATATCACTTTATTCCAAAAATTAAATGTATTTCATGATTTCAAAACTCATCTTCTTCAAGTTAGGAGATGGAGATGGCGTTGGCGGCGTCTGGATCGGTCACTGGTCGGTGGCGGCGGGGTCATCTGGGCGGCGGTGGTTGGCGGCGGCGGGGGACTTTTCAAATACAAGTGTATAAATGGGAATGAAATTTTTTTTTATATATTTATGCATTTTATCTTTCTTTTTTTAAATTAGTCAAAGACTATTTTGAAAAATGGACCGGGTCAACCGGCTGTTGACCACTAATTCCTCGTGTAAGGATTCGTTATTGGGCTTGCGTTACCGGGTTTTTTGCAAAGAAAATGGTGGAAATTACATGCCAATAAGTGTTTAAAAATTACAATTCATAAATCAAGTATGAAGTTTATTTGTTCAAATATCAGGTATTAATTTAATTATTTGTATTAATAATAAAATTATAAAAAATCTACCTACCCCAATCGTCCCGCCCTCAAACCCTAATTATTTTCGATCTTCCTTCTCACTCTCTCTCTCTCTCTCTCTCTCTCTCTCTCTCTTCTCTTTTTTATTTTAAAATATCGAATTGTCATCGAAGACTGCAGCATGACACCATAGATCTTCTTGCGGTGTGTGTTGCAGTGGTGAGATGCTAGCGATGGTGGTGAATATGCTTGAGATGTGGTGGTGGTGGTTGTTTACGAAAATACCGTTCGATTTAAAACCACCACAAGTGTACGGTTTGTTACAAGTAATAAAGTGGACTTTTAGAGTCCGGATTGTCGATCCCACAGAGATTGAGTAGTTCAATGATAATTATCTCGACTTTAACCGAAACAAGATGTGTTTTTTATGTGTTTTTATACTAAAGACTAACCAAACTAAATTATGAAAACTACTAAGAATGAATTTGGTAAACTAAATGCAAATTACCCTAGAATGCAATATGAAAGTCGAATGCAAATTTTATGAAATTAATATAATAAAAGCGCACTAGGATCCCGAATCACCAAACAAGTTAACTTTTAACTCCTATTTCACAAATTGATGACACGATGAATTGATTGACGAATCAATGTTTCTAACTTATCCAACAATCTCTTTCGAGTAGAATTGAACATATTCTAGCATACCATTTAACTATATTTCTATAACAAATGCGATATACAGGAATGCATAACGTTTTGTAAACACTTAGAGATTCACGCAAAGCATAGCGGTATATTTCTATTCCTTATCGGACATTACGATGATTTATACCTTGTAAAATCTATTTTTCTTCTTTCGAATGCATAAAATAGACCACATAAACTCACATAATCACATGCATTTAATTATGGAGAAATTAAATTGTATATAAATCATTCAACATCCATCAAACGTGTTTAAATATCAAATTGCAAAATAAAAATTACAAGATCACATTGTGAGGTTCATCGTTCACCTAGTACTTGAAAAAACTAGTATAACATGATAGAAGTAAGAAAACAAAATAAATAAGTTGGAGCCGACATCACCCTTTTAATTCTTGAAGTAAATCTTGAATCTTGGGATGAATCTTCTTCTCCTTCATTGTTGTCTTGCTCTCCAATGTTTAGAATCTGTCAAAATATGCGTGTCACCTTTTTCTGTCGAGTCTAGGGTTTTAAAGCCGTCCCCAATTGGTTTCCATAAAAGTTTCGCTTAAAAATGGAAACCAGAATTTTTCGCGTAAAAATAACCATGCGGCCGCACGGTTCAAATATTGGGGCTCAAGCTACGTTCTAGGAAAGCCATACGACTGCATGGCTGATTGCACCATGCGACCGCATGGTACAATCAACTTCCAACTTGTGTCGTTTTGGTCCCCGAACTCCGTTCTTCCTCATTTTGATTTCTTTTTTTCATTCTCTTTCCTCTAACACTCTTTGATTTCGTTAATCTCGTACTTAGTTCATTTTCGTTCTTGATTTGGGTCTCGAGTCAACTTTCGAATAAGTGCATCTTAGTCCCTGAACTTTGGCTTTCTTCCATTTTAGTCTTTTCTTGCTCGTTTTCACTCACTTATCGTTATTTCCATCGATATTATCCTGCAAACACAATTTACATAGAATTAAGCCATATTTCAACATAATTACAATCAATTGTCCATGTTTTGTGACCTAAATAAGTGCGTAAAACGCATTTATTAGTGGTTTGGGGTGGTTTTGGTGTTGTTTGGGGGTTTTAGGTGGTTTTTGTTGGTTGTGCAGGTTGAGGTGCTAGCGATGATGGTGGATCCGATTTGAAGGTGATGGTGGTAGGGGCTCTAAGGACCTTGGTGATGGGTTGGCTATTGGTTTTTTATTGGCTATACATTTTTTTTTTTTTTTTTTTTTTTGATTTGGGAGGTGTAGATTGTTACGGTGGTGGTGGTTTGTGACGGTTTTTGTGGTAGATGTTGATGATGGTGATGATGTGCAACAATGGTGTATATTTATTGATAGTGGTGGCAACTAAAGGTTCGGAGATGGTGGTTTATGAAAGAAGCGATGGTTATCTACGACACAAATTATGGTGGCAGCGGTGTCTGAGGACGGTCGCAAGTGGGCATAGTGGTAGTGGTAGTGGTAGTGGTAGTGGTATACGACTTGCTATTTGGTGTTATGACCAATTATTTGGTTATTTGTGACTAAGTATTCGATTGTGACCTAAAAATTTCGGGATCGTGCGTGGGGTGTTTGGTGTATGTGACCAACTATTTGGTCTTTTGTAACTAACTATTTAACTATGGCCTTACAATTCGATAATTTGTGACTAACAAATTTGAAAATATGTGACCAATAGGTAAATTGTAGCCTATATTTTTTTTTATATGTGACCAGTGAAATAAATTATGACCTATAATTTTTTAGATTTGTGACCTCGAAATAACATGTGACCTATTAATTTAATAATATATGATCAATAAATAAGTTGCGACTTATAATTATGTATCTATGACCATTAATTGTATAATTGTGACCTTATTATATTTAATTAATAAAGCATTTTTAATTAATAAATAAATCCTGATTTTTGTATTTTTAAACTTAAGGCTTGAAAATTGGTTTGGTGATACTTAATACCATTAATTGGAGTTGTAAGAGTCTTTTAAATGAATTCCTTTTAACTATTTGAACTGTATCGAATATACTCTTAGAACATCTCCAAAAAACTCTTTAAACATGACATGCTCTCCATTTTAAAGAGTCAACCCTTAAAATCATGCTTCAAGAGACTCTTTAAATTAACATTTTAATTTAGACCAAACTCACTCTATATAATTAAATGCATTCAAAATATTTCAATTTTTAATATAAGAAAATAAGAAAATAGTTTAGATAAAAGAAAAATAAAAATAAAAGATAGAGAAAAATAACAAATATTTTTTGGGAGTAATAAAATGAAGTGTTAAATATAAATGTTTATTGGAGTAGTTCAAAATGTTAACTTTCTAAATTTATATATGCTCTACAAATGATATAATATACTCTTTAAAAATCAGGAGAATCTTGGAGATGATCTTATGGTCCATTTGGCATGACTTTTAAAAAGTCAAAATGAGTTTTTGAGATCCAAAAATTGTTTTTGGACTATTTAACTAATTTTATGAAAGTGATTCCGCTAGTTAGAAGAGCTTTTAATGGAAACTGATTCAATGTAACTTTCTCTAAAAGCACTTTTTGGAATAGAAAGTGCTTTTAAAAATTGGTTTTCAATTAAAAATTAAGGTAACGTCTTTTATAAACTTTTCTATCCGAAATAAAAGTAAAAGTCATGTCAAACAGACACTTAACCAAGACGAGATGCATTTTAAACAAATTCACTCAAACAAAATTCATTATCATAGCTTCTTTTTCTTCTCAAGATTCAGATCCAATTGAACATCTATAAATCTATCAAATATAATAAAAAAACTTTCAACACGGACTAATAGGATAAATTCATAATTTTGATAAATTAATAAGTTCTAAATAGTTATCTCTAATTCAAGTTTTTAAATAACGCTAATACTAGATATAGAATTTTTTTTCTTTAAAAAAAATAAAAAAATATATAAAATATATATATATATATATATATATATATATATATATAACCTTAAAATGAAGAATATTATCAAGAACAACTAAATTCGATAACTTATGATTAGCCAGGTCCATCATTCCCTAGTATTTTTCTACCTTTCCATTTTACAGATCAACGGAGGGATGACAAAAAAATCCATTAAACCAATACCCACGAGACTGTCTCAAAATGAGGCGGGGGCATGAAGGGACAGTATAAAAAACATGTTCCTCGCTCCGCTACCCGCACCATTTATCAAACAAAAAGAAAAGAACTATCATCATTTTTAAAGGGAATATGGATTGTTCTAAACAAATTGGAATAAAGACAATTAAAGACACTGAAAGACAAATAAATAAATAAATGGGATGATAAACGAGGCAGAAGACCTACCCTGTCCTGTCCTCGCCTTAACCGGTATGGGGCCAAGGCAAAGTGACAAAAATACCCGACGATGACAAGGAAACGAGAATGGTTAAGCCCCTCTCCCCATGCACCCATTACCATCCCTTCACCAACCTTACTCTTTGTTATAAATTGGTTTAAAATTGAGGAAAAAATTGGTTTAAAATTGAGGAAAAAATTGGTTAAGTATTAAAACCAAAAATTGTGGAAAAGTGACTTTCGTGTCAATTTCGACCAAATATTCGAACTTGATTCGATAGTCAAATTATCAATATAAATAGACTAATTTGTTCTACTCACCAAGTAGATTGTCGTGGTATATTTGGAATCTCAAAACCAATTTTGAATTAATGAGAAATTGAGGTCCAAATATTGGAAGAAAAAGAGGAAAACAGGCCGAGAAAACTGCCTAACTCCATCACTCATCTAGCACTTAAGCAATGGGATTGTAGCTCGAGTGTTGTCGATTTTTATATCCCGCAAGTGTACAGATTGTTACAAGTAATAAAGTGGATCTAAGAGACCAATAATCGTTCACACGAGAACCATACTTTCGCACTTAATCTAATTTTTCTAACTACTATTCGTCAAAACCAAACAAAGATTTGTATGTGTTGTGATTTTTAATCTAAATACTTAAAATAATATGGATGCACACAAAGATTAATTTCTAATTTGAATAATGCACAAATATTAGGGCAGAACAATTTCGCCTAGTGATCGTCTTTAAATCCTAAATCAAGATTTACAATCTAACAGTGTTCAATCGAATTCTCCTATTGTATTCAATTTACCCCTCTCAAGTTCTGATTGAGCTCATTTAACTAATTCAATTCTATATTTCTATGCAAATCAACTTTAGTTAAATGAAATCTTGGTTTTAAGAATTCATTTATGGACGCAGTAATTAGTATAGGTATATCTACACGTTATACCAATTTTCAAAATTTTACTATATGGTCTAAATCCTAAACTCACCTCTCGATTTATAAAAGATTCAAAAAGTTATCAAATTAGTGATCAAGTAACTCAATGCATTAAACTCATAGCAAAATTAACACATGAAAGATAAAAGAACAAGAATCTTGAATAAAAGACATAAATGATCCCAAGTTGGTTACATTGTTCGCCCTAACAAGAATTTTAGCTATTCATAATGAAAAAGGAAACATAAGAGGTTGTCATTGATCACATCACCAAATTTTTTAATATAGATGTAGAAAAAGAAACCAATCTTGCACCAAAATCTTCTTCGTCTTCCAATCAATGCTTTACATGGTGAATTTCTTGATGTTTCCTCTCTTGAATTTGCTTCCTTGAATCTTTAGCTGTATTGTATTTTTCTCAATGTGTGGAATCCCCTCAAAAGTGTGGAAAACTTGTATTTGTACTCCCTTTTATGTTGGTGTTGAAAGTAGAGTTTTTATGGCGCCATGGCTCCACTCGTTCTTTCATCTTCATGATTTGACTCTTTTACCCTTTCATTCCTTTTTTCTTCTCAATCCATGTCAATAGCTTTGTTTAATCATATCTTTCAGTATCTTTCACCATCTCACCACTTCTGCAAAATAATACTAATAAACACATTAAAAACGTTCACTACTCGTAAAATTTAGCTAACAATCAAGTTAAAAATGGAATAAAACTCATGAGTAAAACACACTTGTCAAATATCCTCAAACTCAACAGTTTGCTAGTCCTCAAGCAAACACAAGAAAAAGGAAAATAATTAAGGACAGATAAAGATTCGGTCAAATAGTTCACATTTTTTCTCAAAATTGAGAACATCATATCGTATGCATGAATGGTTTTAGAATAGTAATGCACAAGCTAACCTTCCATTTATTCAATGCAAAACCGGGGGGGGGGGGGGGTGTGAAGGATTCAAGTGTAACGCCGTACATTCACACATTTATTCATTTTCCAACCCTCAATGGTTAATTATTTCCTTTCTTCACTCGTGAGATTTGCACACCCCCAAACATGTTTTCTTCTATTCTCTCACCATGGTGTAATTCTAAAGTTTAGTCTTACTTATCAATTTCTCACTCTACTCTAATTTGGTTTAGTTCAACCGATGACGTCAACAATTCATTCATGTAATGATTCTCCCAAGTTATGAATGTTTCAACAATCTTGTTTATACTAAGTGGTTCAAACACATTAGTTATCTAGGCCCCCAAAATTAGTTCTTTTGTGCACTCGTATAATTTTTTTTACCTCACATTTTTTCCTCTTCTTGACTCCTGTAGCGAGTTTTTGTCGGTAACTCCCCAATTTTTTTAATACCAAAGGGTACTAGGTTTTAAGATACCCCTACGGACTTAATAACTCGAGTAAAAAAGGCGTAGGCGTGAGGTGTAACTAGATAAGTGCAATGCTTATTTTCTATAAAAAGAAAAGAAAAATTTACAGAGGTTAGATCCCTAGCATTCGGTCATCACCAAGCTTATACCAGAGAGTCAAAGACACTCCACACAAATTTTTTTTCACATGCACAGAATCAACATAGTCCTAAATAATTTCTTTCACCGGTTAGAACGCCCCAAATTATAATGTATATGGTTAAATGATGTTGTAAATCATGGGTTAATAGGTCAAACACCTAAGTTATCTATTTAGCCTATGCATGTGAACCTTCATATCCCTGTACGACGCTAAACTTAAATTACAATGCATAAATATTGTACCGTTTGACATAGATAGATAGAAAATTCAACTCACGCCCATAAATTCTTCATAGTCCACAACACATGCGCTCAAATATGTTCATCATAACCGACAAAACTATTTGACTTACACAAGCATGCAAAACAATTTTTTTAACACAATGCACACGAAGTTAGATAATATCACGCAAACACAACTAATAATCAAAAGACAACAACAATGAACCATGATGATTCACCCCCTAAACATAAAACATACATTGTCCCCAATGTAAAAAAAAAATACAGAGGGTTAGGACTTCCTCGAATATATCAGTGGGTATCGTCACCATCGCCTCAGTGAGATGGATCCTGGTTGGCTGGATGATAAGGGAATGTCGGTTGTAGAGAGAATGACATGTGGGGATAATGTAGAGGCTAATACCAAGAAGAACTCATTCTGATATTAATATTGTGTATACATAGAGTTCTGCAACTGCTGATACTGATCGGTCATGGATGCCTGTAGTTGATCTAGTTGATGCTAAAGTCCATCATGTCTCTCTTTATTCCTCGATTCCAATTTTTCATGTCTTTGAGTCAGCTGCAGCTGCAAAGCCTCAATACTACCCGCAATGTAATGACCTGTGCACCAGCAGATGGGGACACTGGAGCAAGATGAATGTGGCTCTATAACCTGTAGTGGGGCATTGGCAAAGAGCTGTTTGCTAATGAATTGCCAGATTAGCTTCTTAATTAGGGCTGGCTCAGGATGAACTATCTCTTCAGCTAGGAAAGTCACAATTCCTCATTTTCTGCATAGAGTATTAATCAATGAAGGATAGCCCAGACCGACAGTTGTCGATCCTATGAGTATACACAAGATTTTGGTTAAATGATCGAGCCCACTTCAACGCTAAGGTCTTGCTGAACAGCATAATTCAACAATGCCCGTTCATTTGTTACCTCACTAATATTACTACTGGGTAAAAGTTTAGTACATATGAAGTAATGACAGGCCTTGCATTCCGGAAGCATGCCTAGTACTGGAAAATTGGTGACGTCAGTGCCAGATCGTGTCCATTTGACGTCCGGGTGGGCTAATTCTCTAATCACGTCTATTGGATCAATTGTCCCCTCTTCATGCAGTCTGGAAAAGTTGTCCTCATCAATATTCGACAATCCATAGAACCGATTGATCTTGGTTATATCAAAACAGATCTATTTTCCTCAAACATAACCTTTAAATCCTGGTGCTCATTAGCATTTGCATAAAATTCACTCACCATTGGTATTAGCCCCTACTATGGTTGCTTTGTAAATAGCTCCCAATTTCTAAACTCATCTGTTCCCACATATAAAGTTTAAGATCATCAAAACCCCGTTCTAGAATACAATTCTTGTGAACAACCATGTCATGATATCGGTTCTCTGCTTCCTCGCTCACAAATTTATTGTTATCAAAGGAGCTTGATGAAGGCTGAAGACTTAGATTTCTTTTTCGGTGGCATAGTGCACTCCGAGAAGTAATAATGAAATCAAGTAAATCCACCACAAGCAAACCCAAAATTGTCCCGAAAACCACTACAACCTTCACTAAATATGATGACAGTTCCGAATAACATAGGGCCCTCAACTAACCAAGTCACCAATGATCACTCAATCCCCCAACAATATACTAAAATTTCTCAACTAAATAGGCAGAAGTTTCACACAATTCACCAAGGAAAATAAAGTTCTTTGAGGATTTTTAACAAATACTTTGCAAGCATGTCACAATTCAACTCTAGAATTTCCCCAAACTTAAAATCAATAACTCCAAGCGTGAAACCACTCAATCTACTAAAATCCACATGAAATTTCTTACTTTCATCCACTCATCAAGTGTAATATAGCATCCAATAGCACCACACACTAGAAACAAGTATAAAGACTTACCCTTCCATATGTAGAAAGCGCAAATCTATGCAATGAAGGTGGTGAAGATGATGGGCTTGAAATTTAGAAGTGAGAAAGGGGAGAGAAAGAGATAGAGTTAGGATTTGAGATATTAGGGAAAAGAAAGATGGAAAATAAAAAGATATAGAAGGAGGGATGTATGTGTATAGGGGTGTGTGTGTGTGTGTGAATATATATAAGAGAAGAAAAAGGAAAACTAAAAAAATTGGGAGAGGGGTTGGGGACGACTTGGCGCCACATCTCTGGCCCGAAATTTTTTTTTTACCTCATTCTTTGTTGAAATGTTATCATCCCCCCTCACTTTATAACTCAATTTTCATCTCCCATCCACGCTTAATGTCACCCTCCACTCAGAATTTTTCCTACAATATAAAACGAAAATGTCACCACTCTAGCATAAATTATCAAAGAAATAGATTATAAAACAAAATTAAAACTACGAAACAAGTAAAGGATAGAGTTTGTGATGCTTCCCAAAAAGCGCTTCTTTAAAGTCATTAGCTGGACTTTGTGCCCCTATTCTAGAATAGCTAGTTCAAGGCTTTCTTTAGCGGTGGGACACTCATCTACGTAGTGCTTGATGAATTTTCCATTAACCTCTAAATTTTCCTTTGTTCGGTGGTGTAATTCAACTGTGCTGTAGGGAAACATTTGGGATACCGAGGTCCAGACCATCTTGATTTCAAAACTACGAAACAAGTAAAGGATAGAGTTTGTGATGCTTCCCAAAAAGCGCTTCTTTAAAGTCATTAGCTGGACTTTGTGCCCCTATTCTAGAATAGCTAGTTCAAGGCTTTCTTTAGCGGTGGGACACTCATCTACGTAGTGCTTGATGAATTTTCCATTAACCTCTAAATTTTCCTTTGTTCGGTGGTGTAATTCAACTGTGCTGTAGGGAAACATTTGGGATACCGAGGTCCAGACCATCTTGATTTCAATTTTCCCTGGAAGAGTTTAAGTCTGGAATTGTACAAAAGCACTTGATCACCCACTTTGAAAATTCGTTGTCTAATGTTCTCGTCATGCCACTGCTATGTCCGTTCTTTGTAGATGGATGCATTTTCATAGGCTTCTTTTCTGAACTCTTCCAATTCATGAACCTATAGTATTTTTGTTTCTCTAGCCTTCTTTAGGTCCATGTTCAACTGCTTCAATGCCTAGTATGCTTTGTGCTCAAACTCAACTGGTAGGTGACATACTTTCCCAAACACTATTCAGTATGGCAACATTCCAATCGGTGTTTTGTAAGCGGTACGATAGGACTACAAAGCATCATCCAATTTTTTTAGATGCATTCACAGTGAGTTCCAGAATTCTTTTTAGCTGTCGGTTAGACGTTTCGACCTATCCACTCGTCTGAGGGTGATAAGGTGTGGCAATTTGATGTTGTAGATGCATTTATAGAGCACCGCCTAGAATAAATGGTTGCAGAAATGAGTCTCACCATTACTTATAATGGCTCTTGGGGATCGATAGCAATTGAAGATATATATTTTTTATAAATCCACCACTACCTTTGCATCATTAGTAGGCAACGCCTTGGCTTCCACCTATTTGGAAACATAATCCACTACCACTAGAATATATCGGTTATTATAGGACGACAGGAAAGGTCAGGAAAGGTCCTATAAAATTAACTTCCCATACGTCAAATATTTTCACCTCTAAAATATTGTTTAAAGGGATCTCATGACGGGCTGTTATGTTATATGTTCTTCAATCAGATGATATGTAGAAACTGTACAGTCCTTAAAGAATGTTGGCCAGAAGAAACTGCACTGAAGTACCTTTGCTGCTATTTTAGTGGGGCCAAAGTGTTCTCCATAAGATAAAGCACGAACCCTTGAAAAGATATGTTTCATCTCATCCTTTAGTACACATCTTCTGATAATTTGGTCTGCCCCCCTTCTGTATAAATATGTATTATCCCAATAAAAAAATTTAGCTTTATGTAGCAGCTTATTCTTCTGATGGTAAGTAAGGTCTGGATCCACATAGCCACTAGCTAAGTAATTGACGAAGTCTACATACCACAGTGCTTTATCCACCTGCAATAGCCGTTCATCTGGAAATATCTCATTGATGTCCACCTCATCTGTTTCTTTCGATTGCTCTAACCTCGATAAATGATCTGCTACATGGTTTTTTTGTTCCCTTTTTATCATGAATCTCGATATCAAACTCTTGCAGCCCATCGAATCAACCTGAGTTTCGCATCCTTCTTCTCAAACTAGTATTTCAAAGCTACATGGTCCGCATAAACCATCACTTTTGAACCAATCAAATAAGAACGAAATTTGTCAAATGCAAATACCACTGCTAGCATTTTTTTTTCCAGTTGTTGCATAGTTGATTTGACCATCTTTTGACGTTTTGCTAGCATAGTGTTCGCTAAATATTATACTGCAAGCGCACGGGTCGAGAACAAGTAATATAGTGTATTTTTAGAGTCCAAATATCGATCCCACAAGAAGTGTTATCTCAATTACAAGCGTACTTGTCTCAAATTAACGAAATGAACATACACATTTAAAAACTTGATTTTAAAATTGAAAAACGACAAAAGATACGATTTTAATTAAAAATGTAAAATGACAATTAAAAAGTAGTCGGATGTTTGATTTAAAAGAGGTTGGAATTTATGATTTCGCTTAACCGTCGTTCATTAATATCAATTCAACAACGCGCAGATGTAAATTACCAAAACAAAAAGTTAGACCCGATTCTCCAAATTTAGTCAATAACCTCTCTCGAGTGAAATTAACCATAATTGATTAAGCCTATCCACGATATCTCTATGCCGATTAACACTTAACCAATTGCATTAAATTGTTGTGAGAATACTCAAATGGTCACCTAAGGTAGATGTATATTCCTATACACATAAACAAGCATAGTATACTACACAACTTAGGGCATAAATTATTTTGGTCTAGTTAGTATAAAATTTCTCAATAATTACTAAACACATCATCTAGTGATCAAGTAAATGATAGTCAATCAAAAACAATAATTAATACACCATGAACTTGATAAAATATACATCATTCAATACAAAACAAGATATGAATGAAACTTTGGTTAAGCTAATACATAAATTCCAACACAAAATACTTAACTCATTATAGATAAATGATAACAAAGAGATTTAATCATAAAAAACATTACAAACATGGGAAAATTAAATGAAGGAATACAAAAGTGTAGATAAACCCCTTTTTTAGTATAGGTTTGCATTCCTCCAATGGTCTCCAAGCTTGCTTTGATGGAATCTCCTTGTTATACTCACTAAAACTCCCAAAATGAGCTAAGGCACAAAGGAAATATATAAATAAAAGAGAGAAAAAAAAAAAGAGAAAAGAAAGAAATCTAGCAAGAGAGGAGTGAATGAATGAGGGAGAGAGATATTATCTCATATATATAGGATATGTAAAATATAATAGAAATAATAGATATTATAGGATATTTTTAGACACACATAAAATATCCCAAAATATCTACCAATAAACAATAAGGAAATATTGCAAGTTGGATCAAAATCAAAAGTGGACGAAATTTAAACCGCCACTAAATTTTATAACTATGCGGTCGCATGGTTATATCCCATTCGACCGCATAGAAGAGTAAAAATAATAAATTGACGTCTCCAGATAAGCCACGCGGTCGCATGGTTATGAGCCACGCGATCGCATGGATCAACCCAAAAACTAAGTTGCAGCTTAGTCCTTCCATAATTGCATGCCAGGTCTCTTATCTTTAATCACGTACAATTTGGTCCTCGAAATTTGACCTTCTTTTCATTTAAGCCCTTGATAAATTGTACTTCAAGTCCTTCAACTTTCTGGCTTGTGCAATTTAGTCCCTAACTTCACAAATTTGTACGATTTCAGTCATTTCTTCTTCTCTTTTAGCCTCATTCACTTCTTGTTAGGGTTTTAGCCTACAAAATCAAACATTACACAATTATGCAAGAAATTTACTCAATTTTATCAATAATAAAGTCCCAAAAAGTGACAAATAATTGTGTAAAAATACACTTATCACATAGTATATAACATGCAATACTTTTTCCTTGCATTGACCTAGCATTGTCCCTATTGCAAAATCACTGACGTCACACATAAGCTCGAAGGATAGTTCCCAATCTAGTACCACTATGACAGGTACATATGTCAGCTTTTTCTTCAAAGTTTTGAAAGTTGTTAAACACTCATCAGAAAAATTAAATGGCACATCCTTCTCCAGTAGATTGTAAGTTGGTTTTGTAATCTTTAAAAAGTCTTGAATGAATCTTCTGTAAAATCATGCATGCTCTAAAAAGCTTTTGATGCCCTTAACTGAATTAGGTGGCTGTAATTTTTCAATAACTTGTATCTTGGCTTTGTCAACCTCAATACCCTATGCAGAAATCCTATAGCCTAGTACAATTCCCTATTTTACAATAAAGTGACATTTTTCCCAATTCAACACTAGATTCTTCTCTTCACACCTTTGCAACACGAGAGATAGCCAATCTAAATAGTTATCAAATGAATCTCTGAACACTGAAAAATCATTCAAAAATACCTCGATGTACTTTTTTACCATGTCAGCAAAAATGGCCATCATGCACCGTTGAAAGGTTGCATCTACGTTGCATAGACCAAAAGGCATCCTTCTAAATGCAAAAGTTCCGTGGGGCATGTGAAGGTTGTTTTGTCTTGGTCTTCTGGAGCAATGACTATCTGATTATACCAAAAATATCCATCCAAAAAGCAGTAATGAAAATGACCTGCCAACCTCTCCAACATCTGATCAATGAAAGGCAATGGGAAATGATATTTTTTTGGTAGCATTGTTAAGCTTTCTATAATCTATACACATTCTGCACCTTATTACTAACTGTGTTGGTATCAACTTATTGTTATATTTATTCTCTATTGTGATTATACCTTTCTTAGGCACACATGCACTCGACTCTCCCAAGAGCTACCTAATATAGGGTTAGATTATCCCCGCATCCTGTAATTTCAACACTTTTTTTCATACTACTTCTTTCCAAGGTTGGATTTAATCTAGGTTGACCCTCCACTGATGGCTTTGACTCGTCTTCCATTAAAATTTAGTGCAAACATAGAGTAGGACTAATTTCTCTGATATCGGCTATTGTCCATCCAATTGCAATTTTGTGCTTCCTAAGTACCTCCAATAAACTTATTTTCTTCTTCTTATGTCATATCAGTTGCAATTATCATTGGAAGTGTTGTAGAGTCTCTTAAATATGTATAACAGAGATGTGATGGCCAGAGCTTTAACTCAAAAGTTGCATCCTTCTCCATTGTAGTGCTGACTCTAATTGTGCAATATCTGCTTCGCAAAGAATTGTTGGATGTTATGCATCAAACGTTTTGGCCACAAGCTCCTTAAGAACATATACTTGGCAACCAGTTTTTACAGTCAAAGGGTATTTCATCGCCTTGAACACATTGAATATGACATGCTCTTTGTCCACTCAAAGAATCATATTCCCATCATAAACATCAATAAGTGCTCTTTCGGTAGCCAAGAAAGTTATTCCCAAGATTAGAGAAATATTTGAATTCTCTTCCATGTACAAGATAATGAAATCTATCAAAAAGACGAACTTATCAACCTTGACGAGTACATCTTCAATGATTCTCCTTAGTCTTTTGATAGATTTGTCAGCCAGTTGCAAAGAAATTATTGTAGGTTTTGCTGCTCCCAATCCAAGAGACCTGTAAATAGAGAGTGACATTAAATTAATACTAGCACCTAAATCACATAAGGAATGCTCAAAATAATTAGAACCAATGGTGCAAGGTATCATGAAATTCCCTGGGTCATTTAGTTTATGAGGTAGCTTCTTTAGAATAATTGCATTACATTCCTCGTTTAGGCAGACAATCTCATGTTCTTCCAACTTCCTTTTGTTAGACAGAATTTTCTTCAAAAATTTTGCATAGGCATTTGAGCGATTGCATTTGCAAAAGGGATATTTATGTGCAGTTTTTTGAAAATTTTCACAAACTTGGCAAACTGCTTGTCTAACTTCATTTTCTGCAATTGTTGAAGAAAGAGAATTGGTAACACATAAGCTTTTACGGGACTTGGTGATCTCACAGTGGATGTTTCTTTGATCTCTTCATCTTCTTTTGTGATTGGTGCAAATTCTTCTTCTTTATCGGCCTCTTCATCCATTACCTCTTTGTCTTTTCTTTCAGGTCTCTTCATATGTATTCTGGAAGTTGTACTCTACTTCTGATTGTAATAGCTTGCACTTGCTCTTTTGGATTAATCATTGTATTGCTTAATAATGTCCCTTGTGGGCATTATGTAAGCTGTTGAGCTATCTGACCAATTTGTGTCTCCTGCTGATTCTGAAAGTTTGTGTCAATTTACTGGAACACCTTGTTTGTCTTCTACATATACTGGTTGAACATCTTCCCCAAACTTGGTTTTTTCTCTTGCTAGGCATTGTTTGAACTATTCCCTTACTGATTATCGGAGCATATGAAGTTTGGGTGTTGTCTCCATCCTGGATTATATGTTCGTGCAAATGGATTAAAATTTCAAAAGCCATTCTAAATGAAGTTGACTTGTTCCTCTAGAAAGCCCATAAACGTGCAGTTTTCTGTCAGATGATTAGCTCCACTATTTTTGCATGATGGACTAGCCATCACAGTATGTGCTCATTTTGTTTATGATTTCACCAGCAACTCTACCCGTAGCACGTTGGTAGATGTTGTGTTGTCAAATTCATACATTCTAGCTGCTTTCGGCGGTACAACTCTTTTTTATGAGAACATTGATTGTATAGTGGCAATTAACTCAAACAAATTCATACATTGTTGCATTGGTTTTCCTATGATTGATCCATCTGCAGAGGAATTCTGTGAAAGTCTGGTGTAGAAATATTGAAATTGATTTCCAATGGTGATCCCATGATTTGGACACTTTCTCATTAGCTCCTTAAATATGTTTCATGCCAAATGATATATTTTCACATCTCTCTGTTGGAAGGTTTGAATTTTCAATCTGATTTTTGCTACCTTGGCCGGTGGAAAGAATTTGTTGTAGAATTTCCTAGTCAGTTATTCCCACGTAGTAATGTTTCCATGAGGTTCGACATCTAACCACTCCAACGTGGTATCTCACAGTGTGTATGAAAATAACCTCAACTTGATAGCGTCTTCATTAACCTCTGAAGCATGACAATTCTTGAGAAATCTGGAAATATGCGTGTTTGGATTTTTCATGAGGTAACCTATAGAATTGGAGAGTGCTGCTCATTAAATTAATTCAATTTCCATTGTCTAGAAATTGTTTACCCTAAAATCTGGATACACTATACTAGAACGCGCGAGTGCTGCTATAGGTGTCAAGAACATTGAAACTGGCAAATCTCCTTCATTTATTTTCCCTTGCTCTTGCTGTTGATCTCTCTTGGCCATTTATCCAATTGGTTGTATAGGAATAGAGTTGTTTTAATTGTCAACCATTTGATGTTGCTGTTTTTATTTGTGTTCATTGCGTCTTCGTCTGAATGTACGTTCTATTTTCAAATCAAACGGTTTAAATCCTCGCCTTTGGTACAGAGCATACAATGGACACCTTTATTCTATAAATAAAATAAAATAAAAGTTAAAAAAAAAAAATTAAGGCTAAAAGTAATAGTCTCGGGCAACTACGCCAAAAACTTGTTGTCGATTTTTATATCTCGTAAGTGTACGGATCCTAACAAGTAATAAAGTGGGCCTAAGAGTTCAGATAATCGTTCCCACGATGACTACATTTTAGCACTTAATCTAATTTTTCTAACTATTATTCGACAAAACCAAACAAAGATTTGTATGTGTTGTGATTTTTAATCTAAATACTTAAAATAATGTGGATGCACATAAAGATTGTTTTCGAATTTGAACAATGCACAAATATTAGGGTAGAACAATTTCGCTTATTGATCACCTTTAAGTCCTAAATCAAGATTCACAATCTAATGTAGTGTTCAGTCGAACTCTCCTATTGTATTCAAATTTACCCCTCTTAAATTCTCATTAAACCTATTTAACTAATTCAATTTCATATCTCTATGAAAATCAACTTTAGTTAAATGAAATCTTGGTTCTAAAAATTCATTTATGAATTAGTATTGGTATCTCTACACGTTATACCAATTTATTGAATTTTACTATATGGTCTAAATTCTAAACTAACCACTCGAATCGTAAAATATTCACAAGATCATCAAATTAATGATCAAGTAATTCAATGAATTAAACTTATAGCAAAACCAACACATGAAGGATAAGAGAACAAAAATCTTGAATAAAAGACATAAATGATCTCAAGCAGGTTACATTGTTCGCCCTAATAAGAATTTTAGCTACTCATAATGAAAAAGGAAAAATAATAGGTTTTCATTGAATACATCACCGGATTTTTGAATATAGATGTAGAAAAAGAAACTAATCTTACACTAAAATCTTCTCCCTCTTCCAATCAATGCTTTACATGGTGAATTTTTTGTATCTTTCCTCTCTTGAATTTGTTTCCTTGAATCTTTAATTGTATTGTATTTTTCTCAATGTGTGGAGCCCCCTCAAAAATGTGGAAAACTTGTATACTCACTTTTACATTGGTGTTAGAAGTAGGGATTTTATGGGCTCAAAAAGGGACCAAGTTGCACCCAAAATACAATAACTGGTGGCGCCACAATGCCGCATTTTATGGGTGGTGTCATAGCGCCGGGTGTGTGGCACTGTGGCACTTCATTTCTATAGCCTTTCACACTTTCTGGCACCTTGGTGCCACATGTATGTTCCCGCGGTGCCACAATATCACTTTTGCATTGAGCATTACATCAAAACTCTTGCAAAACATCTCCATAATCATTCAAAACCATATTTTCCTATAAAGAGGAGAAGTTCTGCTCCAGTTCGATGTTGCTTGTGGTTTGAAGTGCTTCTACCTCAAGTTATATCTTGGGAGACAAGTGTCATAAATCGTGAGTATCGTTGCGAGGCAATATTGCCTTAAGAAAAGAGAGATTATCACTTGCCTCCGATTTCTTTCTTCTTCATCTCTTGTTTTTCTTTTGTGGTTCGTATACCATAAATTCTTTTTCCAAATTTGTTGTGTTTAATTGTGCTCCTGTGAATTAAACCTTGTTATTTCGTTTGTTCATTACAAAACACAATCAACAATCTTAAGACAACATTGCGGTTGTTTTGTGGAAACAAACCTATTATCTTCATCTTTGGAATACGCTTTACGTGTTATTCCTTTCTCATTGTTTCAGTGTTGAACTTCTATTTACATAACAGAAATGAATACAATTGAGACTATTTTGATTCAAACAACCAATGGTACGAATAATGTGGTTTCGCCTTTGGCTATACTACTTCAAAATACTACAATCCCACGTGGGGAAAAATAAAAAAAGTTTGGAGGCATAGACTTTAAAAGATGGAAACAAAAGACGTTTTATCTTACTACATTAAACATGGGGAGTTTCTAAAAGAGACCAGTACAAAAATGAGAAAATAATCGTGAATCAATTATTACTTTGGATGCATGGAAGCACTCAAACTTCCTGTGCAAATACCATATCCTAAATGGATTGGATAATACTTTATGGAGTGCATAGTTTGAAAGACTTGGCGAAGGATCTATGTGATTCATTGGAGAAAAAGTACAAGATGTCAGAACAAAGAAGTTTATAGTTGGGAAATTTTTGGACTACAAAATGGTAGACTCCAAGACTAGTCAAGTACAAGAATTTCAAATTCTACTTCATGACATACATGAGGAAAAGATGGAATTGATTGAATCCTTCCGAGCCAACTTGGAGCAAACTTTGTTGAAACTAGTTCGAAGGTTGTCAACAAGAAGCGCAAGATTTTCAATGATGCACCTAGAAGAGACAGCTCCAAGAAAGCCAAGAAGTTTAAAGGCAACTGTTACAATTGTGGAAAAGCTAGACATGGTTCAAACGAATGTTGAAAGCTAAAAAAAAATGCACAAGCAAATGTGGTTGAAAGAGGCACCCTATCTAAATGGATACAAAAAATGAATCTGACTACTGTTATTTCTAAATGTAACAAAATTTGAGATTCACGGGAGTTGCGGGTTGATATTGCTGCTACCCGTCACATGTGTTTAGACAAGACAATGTTCTCTAACTACAAAGAATTGGATGGAGAACAACTCTTCGTGGGAAAATCTACAAGCTCTAAAGTTGAAGGACAAGGGAAAAATTACTTTGAAGATGACATCTGGTAAAGAATTCATCATCAACAATGTTCTACATGTATCGGACATTCACGAGAATCTTTTATCCAGATCTCTACTTACCAAAAATGGCTTTAAGCTTGTATTTATATCTGATAAATTTGTACTCACTAAAAATGAGTTGTATGTTGGAAAAGGAAATATGTGTGATTAAATGTTCAAAATGAACATTCTTATAATTGTACCAAAGCAAAGCATTATGAATAAAGTTTCTTATTCAGTTTATATGCTTGAGTTGTCTTGTTTATGATATAGTCGATTTGGACACATCAATTACAAATCTTTGCGCAAATTTATGAATCAAAATTTTATTCTGGCACTTAAGATTGATCCTAGTCATGAGTGTGAAGTATTTGTTGAAACAAAACTGGCTAAAACACCATTTCACTCTCTTCAAAGGAACACGACACCTTTAAAATTACTACATAGCGTTATATGTAATTTGAAATTCATTTAAACTAAAGGTGATAAGAAATACTTTATAACTTTCATTGATAATTGTACAAAGTATTGTTGTCTTTCCACTACGAAGTACAGACGAGGCCTTAGATGCATTCAAATGGTAAACAAATAAATAGCATTCGTAGTGATAAAGGTGTTGAATATGGGGCACCATTTGAGGAAATTTCAAGAATGAAATTATTTATCAAACAACGACACTTTACTCACCTCAATCAAATGGTGTTGCGGAATGTAAAAACCGAACTCTTAAAGAAATGATGAACGAAATGTTAATAAATTCAGGTCTACTCCAAACTTGTGGAGGAAGCTATTCTATCGACAAATAACATTCTTAATAAGATACATCTCAAGAAAATGAAAGAAACTCCGTATGAACTATGGAAATGCCATCCTCTTTCCTACCAACACTTGAAAGTATGGAGGTGTTAAGCTAAGGTTGAAATACATAAGCCTAAACAAGTGAAAATTGGTCCCAAGATGATTGATTGCATATTTATTGGATATGTCAATAATAGTAGTACATATCGTTTCCTTGTAAATAAATCTGAAGTTCAAGATGTACATGAAGGAACCATAATTGAATCAAAGAATGCTTTATTCTTCAAGAATGTTTTTCCATGTAAAGACAAGGAAAATGCAAGTTCGAATAAAAGTACTTATGATACTACAAGTGGTACTTCAAATGAGGAAGAACCAAAGTTTAGTAAAAGGGCTAGAATATCTACGATGTTTGGCCCAGATTTTCTAACCTCTATGGTAGAAAATGACCCAAAGACTTTCAATGAAACAATGTCTAGATTGAAGCACCGTATTGGAAAGAAGCTATCAATAGCGAGATAGATTTTATAATGTAAAACCATACATAGATTTTATAATGTAAAACCATACTTGAGAGTTAGTTGATTTACCTTCTAAAAACAAGTCTTTAAGAAGAAACTTAAACCGGATGTATGTATCCATTGACAAATATAAGACTAGATTGGTTATCAAATGATATAAACAAAAGGAATGACTTGACTTCTTTGATTCTTACTCAGCCATGACAAGAATCACTTCGATAAAGTTGTTAATTGTAATTGCGGCAATACACAATCTCAAGATTGATCAAATGGATATAAAAATAACATTCCTAAATGGTGAGTTAGAAGGGGAGATTTACATAGAGCAACCAGAAAGGTTCAGCTCTCCTAATCACAAACAAAATGTTTGTAAACTCGTTAAGTACTTGTATGGGTTGAAACAAGCTCCAAAACAATGACACCAAAAGTTTGACAAAATGATTTTGTCAAACGAATTTAAGATAAACGAGTATGACAAGTGTGTGTATATATAAAATAGACACCAAAAGCCTCTGTGATTGTATATCTATATGTAGACGACATGCTAATAAATGGGCAATAGTCACGAAATAATGTTAAACACAAAAAGAATGTTAACAAAACATTTTAATATGAAAGATGATACGAACCCCGTAGTCACCAACGGTGACTACGAAACCCACAACTAGATTGATGTGGAATCGAAGAACGTCAATGAATAACCCGGTTTTGGATTTGAACCCAATGAAGTGAACCAAAAAATCCAACGATAACAAAGATGCGCTGAACCCCTTGATTACATAATAAAGAACCCACGATCCTATGTTTGAACACCACAAGAATTAGAGCTTAAAAGTTCGATTTGTTATTCAATGCAAGAACAAAGAAGAAAGCAAAAAGTCTCTCAATTAATTCAATGTCAAAAGTTTTTAATGTAAAGAAAGAGATAAGTATTTATACTAGACCCTAAACCTAGTTAAAACGTGTATAAGGAAATAAATATTACAAAATATGGAAAAGAATTAGAATTTTAGTAAAAAAAGAATAAAATCGCGTGAAAATAGGTCGTACCAGATGACCCTTCCGGACATCCGGTATGTGCATCCGGATGGAAAGAATTTTCTACCGGACGTCCGGTAGAGCGCGTTCGATAGGACAGCTCACGTCCGGTTTGGCAGAGATTTCAAAGCTTTGACTACCGGATGTCCAGTAGGCCCTTGTGCATCCCATTGGCTAGATTTTCTTTGGATAACTTTATCACGTTAATCCAAGTCCTTTCAACCTTCGATCCCAACATGAAACTTGCTCCATTTTGCGTCCCGGACATGGTTTCATCAATAGTGGCTTTGACGAGCATCCCCAACGCCTCTTTGACTCTTTTTGCGTCGATCGTTTTATTGCCCCTTCTTCGATAATCAATGGGTGTCGGTTTGAACTTGTATTTGTGACTCCCGCATTCTGGATCATATCAAAAGACTTGGGTATGACTGGTGTGATATTAGGTATTAAGATCTCTAGAACATCGGAGAAAAATATACTTTCCCAATCTCACTACATTGAGAGTATACATAAAAGGTATAATGCACTTGAGGAAAGTCCTGCAAAAATCTTTATTGACACAAGTTTTCACTTAGCCAAAAATACGGGTGAATGTGTGTCACAACTAAAGTATTCACGGGTTATTTGTAGTATAATGTATATTACGAACTGCACTCGACCAGACATAGTTTTTGTTGTGATTAAACTTAGTAGATTCACAAGTAATCCAAGTCATGATCATTGGAAGGCTTTAACGAGGGTTCTTAGGTATTTAAACTATACCTTAACCTATGGATTACACTTCACAAAATATCCTGCAGTATTGGATAGATATTGTGATGCGAATTGGATATTTGACATAAAGGATTCTAAATCTACTAGTGGTTATGTATTTACCATTGATGGAACTGTTGTGTCATAGAAATCGACAAAGCAAACATGTATAGCTCGATCAACGATGGAATCAGAGTTCATTACTTTAGACAAAGCTAAAGAAGAAGTATAATGGCTTCGTAACTTCTTGGAAGATCTTCCACGTTGACCCAAGCCGATATCTGCAATAAATATACATTGTGATCATCAATCGACTATTGGAAGGGCTTGGAGCAGCAAATATAATGGTAAGTCTAGACATATACGTCGTAGACATAATATCATTAAGCAAATTATCTCTAATGGTATCAGCTCCATAGGTTATGTGAAATCAAAGGAGAACATTGCGGATCTACTTACAAAATGTTTGTCTAGAGATCAAGTACGTTACCTATTGAAAGGAATGTGATTAAAGCCTAATATGTAAGAGCCTTTGTAATGGTAACCCTACCTTGTGAACTGGAGATCCCAAGATCTTGGTTCAAAAGGATAACTAAATTATGAAGATTCAATGAAACACTTAGGAAATTATTTTCTAACTCATTCCTATGATATTAAAGTGTTTTCTGCATATTCATTAAAGGCTAAGATGCTCCTTTAATGATTCCTATATCTTGATTAAGTCAAGTGGAGTATAACAGAATACTCTTAATAGAATCTCATCTATGTAAGTGTGAAGTGTGTCCGCTTCAGTGAGAAATGTTCGAGACTAAAATTCTCTAAACACTTATGAAACTAAAAAATGGTTCAGGGCCAAAATGAACCAAATCATGAGAACCATAAACGATTTAGGGAGGACATCTATGTGAGTATTGTTGTCTTGACTTAAATTAACGATTGAATGGTTCAAGACATCATATTCACCAATTAGTCAAGTAAGTTCGATGATGTTTCACTAAGGAAAGTTCAAAGCCGAAAGCTACCTTACCCGATGCAATGTTCTTCTGCCCTCTCTCTCTCTCTCTCTCTCTCTCTCTCTCTCTATACGATGCATCATAAAGTTTTCTCTTTACATATGCATATTCAAATTTCATTCACGTGAGGGATCGTTGAAAATTGGTTTTAAATTGAGGAAAAAATTAGTTAAGTATTAAAATCAAGAATTGTGGAAAAATGACTTTCGTGTTACTTTAGGTCAAATATTCGAACTTGATCCAATAGTCAAATTACAAATGTAAATAGACAAGTTGTTCTAGTCGTTGAATAGATCATTGTGGTATATTTGAAATTTCAAAACCAGTTCTGGATGAATGAGAAATTGCGATCCAAAGATTGTAAGAAAAAGACGAAAACTGGCCGAGAAAATTGCTTAACTCTATCGCCTCGCCTAGTGCTCGAGCGATGGGACTATCATAAATTCGTAAGAGGCACTTGAGCAAGAGGCCAAGGGGATGCTTTCCTTCGTAAGGTTACAGAATTTGGGGCGTGTCACTTTAGTCACAATCCCAACCTCTATATATAGGACCATTTGAACGTCCATTATGCATCCCATATTACTTTTACTTTGACCATTACATCAAAACTCTTGCAAAACATCTCCATAATCATTCAAAACCATATTTTCTTGTAGAGGAGAAATTCTGTTCAAATTCGTTGTTGCTTGTGATTTGAAGTATTTCTACCACAAGTTGTATCTTGGAAGATAAGTGTTGAACTGTGGGCACGTACAATATTGCCTCAACAAAAGAGTGATTATTACTTGTCTTGAAGTTCTTTCTTCTTCTTTTCTTGTTTTTCTTTAGTGGTTTGTATACCATAAATTCTTTTTCAAATTTGTTGTGTTTAATTACACTCCTACGAATTAAATCTTGTTATTTCATTTGTTCATTACAAAACAACTCTTTCACTGCCAAAAACTCAACACTCTTCAGCCACCTACTCAAACGCAATGGAAAACTTAGAACCATCACAAAAGGTCCCATTTGTCCTGTTGACAGCATACAAATCATAACATGGGTAAAATTTCACAAACAAAACACAGCCAAATAAATATTTGATAAGTGTCCACTTTTGGACCGGGAAAAATAATCAAGGGACCCCGTATATGGGATACACAAAACTAGCAATGCTGCTTTGTACCACCTCTTGCTACTAAACATATGACCTTACAATCCCCAAGCAAAGAAACAAGAGGAAGCTGGGAGTCCATCACACAAGCTCGTGGCTGATAAAAAAATACCAATAATTTGAAAGCCACGCAAATGTTTCACTTCTGCCAACCATTATAGATCATTTCTCAAAACATACATTAATCAGAGTTTCAGATTTTCAGTCATGGAATCAAAGTTTTCATCAGAACAGAATAAGATATCTATGACCAATTTTAAGATGGTGCTGTCCTCTCTGATCCATGCCTCAGACGGAAACTGCTTGATCTGATACTGGTATCAGATCCACCAGGTGCTGGATGGTATGGTCCCCAAATTTCCCTTTCAGCCTGGCTTAATGGGAACGAAGGCAAATGTTCTCGTTCCCAGGCATGAAAACGATTAGGAAGAAGGTTTTCTGCTTCTTGGTAGGTTCGTCCAGATGAAGCTGATGATAAGTACAAGATGCCAGACTGATCTGATGATGAAGCCATGGGTTCAACTTGAGCCGAACCCCTATGACTGCTGTAATATCTTCGTGTTGAAGACACTATAGGGGTGTGTGCTGCTGGATTACTACCAGCTTGCTGAAAATATGCCTGAACATGGTCGTGTGGCCAAGCAATGCTACCAGAATAAGGAGGGACCATTGAAGAGGTAACAGAGCTGGGCACTCTACTGGCAGAACTGTCATGATATGAATCAACATTATATAGCTTTAGAAATTCATAGAAAATAGCAAAAATGATTGCCTAATTATACTTTCTCCTATTAGCAGCAATATCTTAGTTTTTTCTATTTATTTATGCATCATTGATGCTCAACTTTCCATATACCAATAGAACATGCATGGCCAAGCTTAAAAAGTAAACTTACAAGTAAACAAATTATAATCGGTCGAAGTTGAAAATAAGTTAAATATATGGTAAGAGTTGCTTTCAAGAAAAGTAACTATTTACTTTCAAAAGTGAGAAAAACTCAAGTTATCCAAGCATATTTAAAGATAAAAAAATTACTTAGTAACAATTTCTTTATTTTAGGCCTAGCCAAACATGCTCTTAAATAAGAAAGATTTGACTCCGTAAAGGGGGTTTAGGGGTTAAGTTTGCATTAGTGGAAGCTCTTACTAGTAGAATATGTCTCTCCCTAATATTCTAAAATTGAACCCAATAATCCCAATGCTTAGGCTTGAAGGGTTCAAGCAGTATAGGTACATTATGTACTGACCTATGCCCAACAATGAATGGATGCATAAAAGATCCTGGTCTTGGAATATCAGAACTGGTCCTCAATGTTCTCTGAGTCACAGATGGAATCGAAGGTTGATCTGCACCACCAGTACCAAAAGAAGAGGAATGGTGCTCCCAATTTTGATAATGTACATCCATGGAAGGGAATACATAAGAACCAGGAATATCATTTTGAGCTGTTGGGCCACTCCAGTGATAATTAAAATTAGATCCATCTGAAACACTTCCACTGGAGGTTGATGGAGGATGAACAGGTCCAATATAGGCAATATACGGGCAAGGATGAGTAGCAGATGAAACAGTTGTATGTTCAGCAAATATTGCATGCTGCCCAGGATGATCCTGATCTGTGAAACATGGAAGAACTCGAATTATTATTGAGAGTTGATATAAACCTAAACAGTTTAAACAGTTACAAAAATCTTACATGCATTTGATGAAAATTCTCCTTCACTGTGAAGATAAGGGGAAAAAAGAAACAGAAAAATGAAGCATAGTCAGTGGAGTATCTAGTATTTGTACAGAAGATAAACAAAGAGAAAAAAATTAGAAAAATAATAACAGAAGAAAATTTGAAAAGAGAACCCAAAGATTCTAGCCAACTGCCTTTCGCGCTTTAAGGTAATTATCAAATATAGCCCTTGTTTGATTTTGATTTATTGAGAAGTGATTTTGTAAAAAGTGATTTTTTTTTTTTTTTGGAGAATGTGGTTAAAATGTAGGAAGAAGTTACGGGTCCATGTGCAAAATTATTTTATTAGGAGAATATGTGGTTGAAAATGAGTGACTAAAAGTGATTTTGAAAAAAAATAAAACTCAAACAAGGGCATAACCACATATTGCACCAAATCCTAAGCAGCTCAAAAACATATATTTGAAATTTATAACATGTACACAACGTGGTACATTCAAGCTTGACTTGATAAACATTCAAGTTTTTACATCCTAATCACTAGTCTGGAAGAGCATAATAATGAAGTAAAGACCTTAATAATTCAGCCATGTGTAGAATATGCAGAGCATTAAAACTGACACAAACTGCTCTTACTAAAAACTCATCAAAAGGAAATGCTATACAACCCATTAATTAAACTAATCTCAGGAAAGCTTCCTGATAAATAGAAAGTTCAGCTGTTCGAAGTAGTCCGATGCATAGATGATTCAAGACCCAAAAAGCCCCTCTCTTAGAAGCCCTAAAAACTCGTTTATACTATGGATAAATCATCAGAAAACCTCAATAGTCAAGACAAGTTGAATCTCATTCAGATCCCATACATTTCACTTACTTGAGACCAAAAATATGTATCATAGCTATTCTAAAATCAACACCATAATACATAATATCACATAGCAGGCCCTCTGCTAATGTAACAAAATTGACCACTTCATGAACGTTAAATCGGTTCCGTGTCCCGTATTACTTAGTGAGAATATGAAATGGAAGCAGGTATTTGACAAGTTTAATAATGAATAGGTACCGTCTAGCAGGTTTCAGATTAACAACATAAGAAACAAATATAAAGAAGACAAACTGTTCAAGACTTCCAAATGCATAAAGTTCAAGCTCTCTTTCCAAGAAAAAGACAATGAGCGTACTCCTATAAAAGCTATACAAGTATTTTGAATACATCAATTACCTGCATTGATGTATTTTAAAGGCAGAGATAATTGCAAAGAAATGAAGCCCCTGTTTGAGCCCTTTTCTCTATAAACTCATTTTTCTTCAAATTCATTTTCAACCACACATTCTCTCAATAAAATAAATTTGCACATAAACCCAAACCTTTTCCCTACTATTTAATCACATATTTTCCAAAAAAATCACTATTACAAAACTCATTTTTAACTAAAGATGGAGCTCAAACAGAGCCTAAATTGTGAATAAAAATTTGTTGTCACTTGTCAGGTAGTAGTAAGAACTAAGTACAACAAGCAAGTAAAACACCAATAAAATTATCCTTCATTTCCACGATATAGAAGTTTCCACTATTGTCTTTTCAGGATGGAAAAATGGAAAACATCAACAAGAACAACTCAGGATAGAGAGTACAAAAGTGATCAATGATGTCCAAATAACAGAAAGGAACTTAAGCTAACAATTATTGAAATTAACATTGAAGCACAAAAAATGCACCCCATAAGCTAAAAATGATGCTTACTCAAATGATGAAGGGAACCTTGTCAACCCACTGACTGGACACCAATGAACTCCGAATGACTGAAAACCATTCACCAAGTTCAAAAATCAAAATTAGTTGGTAAAATCCAGTCAGCCAATATTTCAGCTTTTGCAATATGTATAATCGGTACATGAGAACTTCAAAATTCAGAAAAATATTTTGTGTAAACAGGAAGCAACAACCTTGTAATTGGCACACAATTCAGTATCACCTTCATGAACATACAATAGAAAATGCAATGATTTTAAATCTGTGCTCACTCCTTCGATGACTAAGTAATAAGGTAAAAATCAACCCATTCTTAAGAGGCCAAGATGAGTAACATTTAGGCGAAGACATACATATATGCACATAATCAGCCATATTAGTCCCATTTTTGGTAATATTCCCTACAGAAAAAGAAACAAAACATGCTATAGAATAATTTATGTAAATTAGGATTCAATTTTGAAGGGCACATATAAGGCTTGCTTGGCTTAACCCGTCGCCATTGCCTAAAACCACAGCCAACAAAGATAGTCAATAGAATATGCCACTAACAATATCACAACTAAAACTCTTCCAAGTATAGGTCTTCAGAGTTCTAAGGACCAGTTCAAAAGGCCTCCTCAAAAAAGTTTGTTCACTAGATCTTTTCAACTGGTGACCACCTAAGCAACCCTCAATTTTTTGAATCCAAAAACCCAACATGAACAGCATAATTACCATTTACTTGTAACCAAAACCATCTTCAGCACAATCACAATTTGTTCCCAAAGCAACCACCATCATAACTATGCCCATGTTTGGCACGGATTAAAATATAGATTTTATTCAAAGTCAATAATTAATTTTAAGTACATATTTTATGGGTTCCAAAACTGAATCACATTTATCAACTTTTATCAAAATCTACTAAAAATCTGATTTTAATGCCCAAGGGCTAGATGTTCTACTTAGTTTAGTTAGAAGATAGATCAAGTGAGTGAAAATTCATTGTTGCTAGAGATTTGCATGCTAGGTTAAGTTAAGATACTTAATAGACATACATGGTGGTCATTTACGGCTGAGTAGCAGTGACATTATGACTATCCATTCATTGATATGGTCATTTACGGCTGAGTAGCAGTGACATTATGACTTTATCCATTCATTGATGGTTTCACTCGGATGGCAGCTTATCGTGAATGTGCAGGAAGTGGCCCCAAATAGACCCCCAGTAAAAAGTCTTTACCTGACGGTGATCAGTTCCAAAGCGTACATAGAAGTTACACAATCAGTACTGGGCAGGGGTGGCATAAAGACTGTACCCTTTAAAACCTGACCTGTGCCCACCCTGAAGTAAAGTTAGCTTTGAAATTACTTCAATACCCTTAATTGCTTATATACCCACAACCCCATGTCTTTATTAAGTATTTTGATGTGTATTTGACATAGATTATATTGGGTGGCTTCAAGTTTGTATTGTTATAGGTGAGTTTAATTTTCAAGTTATTTACAGTTGATATATAGATAAAAATGTTATTCATTAATAAGTCTATTAATATTCTATGACAAATTTTAGCGCGCAACGATTGACCCATTAAAAAAAAAAAAAAATAGAACAGGTTTACAATTTGAAATTACAACAGATATAAGTGAAAAGTTTATTTATCAGTTTCTTAATCAACAATTTATTATTCTATGTAGGCACTCGTACACCTGAATTCTATATTTGAAGCTCTCTAACTAACAATTGCACCTACATCTGCATCTGCACTAGGAATTTGCAACTAAGATTGGTGAGCAACCAACAGCAATATCACCATAACATGGAAACAGAAATTGGTGTCACATACAGGTGCAGTTCAATATCTGATTCCCCAGCTCCGTAAAATAACTAATAATCTAATGTGTTAAACTACATTTCGGGAATTAATTGAAAAAGGAAGTGTACAGTTGAAAATGAACAGAACAGAACAGAAAAATGAGACTTCAGAAAATTTAGGACCTTTATTAGGACTCATGAAGAGTAAAAATTGAAATGAAAAAAAAAAAGATTAATTGTAGGATTTTATTAAAGTAAGAATCTATTTAACACAAATCCGAAATTTCAGAAACGTTAAAGTTCAGTAGTATATCTTAGAAACTTCTCCTGAACACTAATCCAGATCACTCTTACAGCCAAGCAGCAACTATATGAAGCTGTTGTGGCTCGATATTCTTTTAGATAGACGTTGACATCTAATTAACACCTAAGATGATCTACAGTGAAAGATTAATGCTTCCATGTATCTCCTTCCATTGCTTTCCCACTCTTCCCCTTTATTCTCATTTTCCTCTAGTGACTCAAGCTGTGTTCGGTGTGTCATAGGTTCCTCAGAACCACATGACGAATCTGTGTATCTACCGGGAAAAGGGCATTCATATGGATATTATTTTTTGAAGGGCAATCTGTTTTAGAAGCTAAAAAGTTAGGGAAGTATTATTATCAAACAGCAAACATATATATATATATATATAGTGAACATTCGATTTAAATGGAGGGGTAAACAACACTCTAAAGGATCTGCCTGCTGCTTAAGGCAGAAAAGGCAGTGCTTGAAAGTTGAAACCATGAGGGAGAATGCTTGATAAACAATTGCACCACGAATCAACCAATAGAAATAACACATACTCTAGCTCAATGAATACTGAATAGCCTACTCTACACCTAAATAATATGTTGACAAAAATATAGAACTGAGGTGGTTATAAGGTATAAAAGCACATATGACATTCCCAGAACAAAAAGCTAATGTTTTTATAGTAACTTTTACAATCATATATTAAATTAGTTTGACAAAGGCAAAAAACGAAAAAGTAAAATAATATTCACAATATGAAGATAATTGTCTAGAAGTCAAAAGGTTGCAGCAAATCCACAAGAACAAAAGACAAGAAAAAACATAAGATCAAGAGATTTATTAATTATTACAATTACCATTTCAGAGTAGCTCAGATCATGCAGATCCTCATCATGGGCCCAATCATCCATGCCAAACTCAGGCAGTGGACGACAGCCATTTGCATAAAGCCATTGCCCTTTCTCAATTTTTCGACAGTTAGGACACTGCATTGTCCCCTTAATATTAAATGCTGAACCAATGCAATCTGTACAAATCACGACACAGATAAAGTAAGAACCAAAAAAGCAGCTGTCTTATGACTCAGCATGAAATAATACTGATAAAAGACAAACAATCTCTTGAAACAAATAACACGGAGTGCAAGAATGAGACAAGAAGTTAATGTTTTCCATGCTTGAGAAATATCTTATATTACACAGTATGGTAGTCAGATTATGTGTAAGAAATTCTACAAGCATCTTATACAAGTTTTGATACAGAAAAAACCACCTTTCAAATCTAAAAGTCGTTAGATTGGTTCTTTACGTTAACATCAACATAAACCGTAAGGGCCAGCTGGAAAGATGATATATTAACTCAAAGAACCAAATGAGGAAAGAACAAATAAATTAGAGAAGAGAAAAGAGATGAAGCATAGCATGCATGCCTACTTACCTTATTTATGAGGTACAATACACTCCTATCCCAAGTAAAGATTCAATTGTTCAGTGGCAAATGACCAGTGACAACAGACCTAAGACTTGATTTCACTTTTTTTTGTGGTCATCTCTGTGTGTTCTATTTTTTTCCCTGGGATGAAGGGGAAGGGGAATGGAAGACAACATTGCAGGTGAGGAATAAGGAAAAAAAAAAATAGTAGAAAACTAATAGGGCTGAGGATAATTACAAAGAAAACAAATTTGTTGATGGCTTTGTGAAAGACTTTTAGGCTTTCTCCAGTTCTAGAAATGAATTATCAATTTGTAGTCTGGTTACTAATTTGAAGATTTATTATTTGCTACTTTGTTTCTCTATATTATTTTTTTCGCAAGTAAGACTTGATTTTGTTAATTTATTTTAGTGCTGCTTTTAAGATGAGTTGAGGTTTATTAGGAATCATATTTGTTTTTATTTAATTTTTTTTATTACTTGTTGATTTGCAATGAGGCTTACACCTTGCACAAGTAAAATTCCAAGAAACCCGATTATGCCTTTTTAAATATAGATGGGAGCTATCATTTTAAGGATCGGGTGGATGCCATTAAACATGAAAAGTGTCTGAGAATTGTTCTTTAAGTAAATTTAAAGGACCCTAATAACTGATTTTCCACTTACAATGCTTTGGAGAACTCTATTGCTCAAACATAAGTAATTTCAAACACATATTTCTGCCATATTTAAAATGCTTTGAATAAAGCTATTATGTAAGGAATCAATGAAGATTCACCGTATTATTGCTGAAGATGAATATTCAAGAACTTGAAGTGGTATTTGCAGTCAACTCACATTCAATGTTCTATATAGATAGAGGAATACATAGAATTGAACATAGTAAAATAAGAAATTGAAAGATTTCGTTGAAATTATTCTTTTGGAAATTAACATAAAAAAATGAAATAATCGAGAATCCCGAGTAACTGGCTGAGCCGCTAATTATCCCCATGGGACAATGAAGGGGGAGCCCCAGTGATTTGATTCGACATTTCCTAAGAATTGATTTAGTGAAATCCCCTACTTCATATATCGGAAAAAGTAATGATCCATTGGGTTCAAGATAGCTCTCTGATAATGGATTAGATTGCACCAATATCAATCCAGTTTCTTCCATTTATTCCAAGGCGAGAATTCAACCCCCATCGTAGTTTAGTACTTTCGAAAAAATGGTGTGGCATTTGATACTAGTCTCGATATTAAGTCTCAAAACTTTTGTCTAACAAGATACCTTTTGTGGCCAGCAAATTATGCACTTATTTATGGCACAACTAGTCAATGACTTTCTCTTTTTCAATCTACATGTCTAATCAACAAATTCTTTTTCCATTGGCGAATCATAAAATTGATGAACCCCCCCCCCCCCCCCCCCAACCTACCTAAAAGTTTGGACACATGATTATTTTAAAAAGTGGTGGATGTTAAGCTTGCTAAGACTCGATAAAGGCCCTTGCATTACTTTCTAGCTCCTGTTTTTAAAATGAATTGAATGCGTTGACTTATAGTTTCAAAAAAGTTTCTTAATTGCAGTATTTGATTTTGAATTGTAAAAGTATATAATTTTATTCACTAGTAAACAAAATGCTATGAATTATTGCCCCAAAAGCTCATCCAATATAGACCTCAAAAGTCAAGACACAACTCATTTTGAAACAAAAGGAGTATTAAGGAGCCTTTTGGTAACCTAGATGTTCATAGAGTTCATCTCCAAAAATCTACCAAAAAGAAAAAACGCAAATGTATTCGATACACTTTATCTTTAAGAAAAGTTTCAAATTTTGGGCTCAAACTGCAAACAAAAAAAGGTGCTTGACATTGTTTCCAAAACTGAGCAAATTAGTGTTCATTAATGAGATCCAGGCATCAAACCCTACAGCAGAGGGGGAAAAAACGAACATTTCAAGATCTATTGAACTCTTCTGATCAGCATCTCTCTCTCTCTCTCTGCTTCTCTCTCCAAAATCCAGACCACCTCCATCTCCATATGCTATCAACAAGAAAGACCTTTCCAAGTGACACCAACCTTTCTTGGCAACACTCCCCCTTCACCTGCACTGTTCGTGGATAGTGCGTAGTGAAACTGATTGTCTTTTCCCTTTCTTATTTTTCTATGTAGGAGCTTTCATCAAAGTTACTTTTTCTATACACTGTGTCTTAAATTGGAGAGGCAGTAGCTGCGGTGGAGTAGTTGGTGAGAAGGTTTAAGAAAAATTATATTCCAAAAATCATAATTGAGGCAATTGAAAATCATCTTTTGTTATTGAAAGTTATTGTTTCAATAACATTAGATAATGTGAGATTAATTTAGGAATGAAGATGTTATCCAAAAATTATTACTTCGATTTAATGCCAGTGTCAAGCCTAGTTCAAGTTGAGCCTGTTAAAACTCCAAGTCAACTCATATTCAATTCCCATTTTCATATCGTTGGCTTAATCGTCAATAGACTCAAACACACTTTAGGCTTAACTCTAATTTAGAGTGTGTTTGATAGAGATTATTTGGGAAAAATGAATTTTGAAATAGTGATATGATGGGAAATGTGTGGTTGAAAAAGAAGGAAAAGTTATTTATGTGATGAAAAATATTATTTTATATTGAAAAATGTGTGGTTGAAAATGAGTAGAAGAATGAGAATGAAAATGTGGATCAAACGGGGCCTTAATGGGGCTTAGAAAGCTAGTTTCCGTTGGCTCATCATGTTTTAGCTCAATTGGAAGCCCTACAAAGTATGTCTTATAATTGTAGGCTATCAATACTGTTTTCATAACTCTCCGATGTGAAGAAAGGGTTGTGTTGAGGCGACCCTTTATTTGTGCTAATTCTGGTCACTCATTTAATTATTTTTCCTTCTTTTTAATAGGTTTAATGTAATTAGAAGCACCTAAAAGGTTCGAATGATTAAGTGAAAAATGATCAATTATATGTGTGACTCCATATTAAGACTAATAATTAGTTATTCCGCACTCACTAAACGGACCAAACGATACAGCTCGTAGGCCACAGTTTCTTCTTTCTTTCCAACAATACAGCCCATTTCTCCCAACATAATTTACCAAAAGTTTCAAACTCTTTCAGGCAATTCTGGTTGTCATTCATTTCATTTATTGATTTCATTGGACCAACAATGGGTTTCTAAAAGAGAAACTTAATGGCTTTTCATCAAGACAAATTTAACACAATCCAAAATAACTTCTTATGGTGGCTGCTAAATCGATAACAATATCTTAATTCTCATATATGTTGCCATAAGAATTGGGAACGAGGGAGAAACCCTAAATTTAGATGCTTGTCAAAATTGTGTAAACTAATTTCACAGGCAGTAAAGTAGATGCAAATGCAAGGCTGAATGAGATCTTTAAACCAATTTTCAAATGGCATGTCTAAAAGAGAACAATTAGCCTATGCTTCAAAAACCTTTGTTCGGATAAATTTATGTCCTATTCTGTTCACAGACCAACTAGATGAATGGACTATTCTTAAAGCTAATAACCAAAAATTTAAAAAGCCACTAAACAAACAATTAGCTAGTGTTATCTTCCACAACTGAATCTGTCTATTAGTGATGAGAGTGTTTCACTCATTATATTAATGCTACTTAATATTGATATTTCGTTTGAGACTTAGAGTTTTATAACGTTTTGATTTATGTTTTCATGTTGTTATATAGGTTAGGTGATTTGGTGTGAATGATGCGAAGCTTCGAGAAAATAATGATTTTGGCATGAATCCAGAAGAAATTGATGTTGATTAGGTGAAACTTGATGATTGGAGGCTAAATTGAAAGAAATAAGTGAATAATAACGAAAAATAGTGAAATTCAAAGTTTGAGGACTAAATTGCAACTTTTCAATAGTTAATTCGAACCACAAAATGATAATTGAAGATTGGTAGGAGTCAATCGGATGCAATTAAAAGTAAAAAAGAAGTGAAATATGATCAAAATATCTTCACAAATCAATTTCAACCACGCAAGTATGTTCCAAATTTTTATTCAAAGATTGAGAACCATTTTTGACATAGTAAAGGTTCGAATTAGGAAATGATATCTGAAGCAAAGTTGTAGCCCTTTGAGTTATCTTTTCAAAGAATTTTGCAGCGCCACAAGGCACCACTGGGCGAGAAAAAGAGTTCTGAATATTTTGGTCCCTTTTTAATGTCAATCCAACTCCAACTTCTCTTAGGACTTCAAGATGAGATAAATATCAATTGAGATAACACTTATAAACTATAATTCAATAGGGCAAGAAGGAAAAATCAATCAAGAGATCAAGAACATCAAGAATAGGGATTAATTCAAGCTTCAAAAGAGTTTTTTATTCTTCCTTTTTATGTTATTAATCATAATTTGTAGAATTCTTTTTTCTACAATGATCTAAACTCTTCATCTAGGATTTGATGTAACCAAAACTTGAGAATATAGTTTGTGTTAGGTTTTTTTAATCATAATTTGTAGAATTCTTTCTTCTACAATGATCTAAACTCTTCATCTAGGATTTGATGTAACCAAAACTTGAGAATATAGTTTGTGTTAGGTTTTTATTGTATTGACAATTTTTTAGACAAAAATGACTAATATAAAAAGTTGTAAAAGTTAAGGAGTCAATTGGAAAGTTGAATAGATGAACTAGGTATCTTAGGGTTCGAGTTTGGAACAAGAAGGAAAGAGTCGTCGAAATTTAGCTAGCCTATCGCCCATCTAATGCTCGAGCGGAAAAAACATAAACACAATCGCCCGCTTGTAGCTAGCCTAGCTCTCAATCGACGATGTTATGTGCAAAACCCTAGTTCACATTTTTCAAAAGTTTTAACCAGCCCATATTACCTAAATGCCTTCTACTATATATACCCAACCCCTTAACACAAATTTATGTGTGGTTGTTCATTATAATTCTCCTTCATAACTTAATTCATATATTCAATAACACATCCAAACCTTTAATTTATCCATTATTTCTTGAATTCATACAACTACACATTTGGGAAAAAATCAACATCATAAAATAAAAAACACTCACTTCCTATGAGGAAATACCTCTAGATAGCTCCTTTTCAAAGGTGAATTGTGAAAATAAACCCCAAAAAGTTAGAAATTTGAAGAATAGTCTTTCCAAAAATACTCTCTCACATAAAAATTGCAACTAAAGCTATTATAATGCATAAAAACGCCAAATAGGTCCCCAACATAGATCAAGAACCTTTGATAAATTTAACCCCTAATATCACACAAAATTTTATTGATCTAAGAAATGCAATAAATAATGAATTAAATTATTTAAAAGAAGTTCTAAAAAATTTCTTTATAGAATATTTAGATCCAAAATTAAAATATAAAAATGCTTATATAGATGATAGAGCAATCAAAATTGAAAATGGTATACATAAAAGAATTCTTAATCCGGAAAAAATAATTAGTAAATTAAATATAATTATTAAAGAAAATTTTTTAACAAAAAGATAGTGAATTTTATAAATTCTATTGTGATCTTTTAAATACTTATGAAGATTTTAATTGGATTCAAAATCTTAAACCCTCCGCGGCACACTCCGAAAAAATGGTAAATCTTAAACCATCTGCTGCACACTCCGAAAAAATGGTATTAGAGTCATGTTACAAACCTAAAATAATGATGAACATAGTAGATAAAGAAAATATAATTGAATAATTTTTGAAAAAAGTAGAAAAACATAAGAAACAAATTTATCCTTATTTATCTAAAAATAGTACAAATGAAAGTTTTGAGAATGTACATAAAAAACTAGAAAATTTAGAATATAATATACAAATAGGAAATGCTCTTTTAGATAAAAATCTTAAGGGAAAAGATAAGATTATAATTAGAACTATGCTACACCACCCAAGTTGGGTTACAAAAGGAGGGGTGCCCAAGTGATGTGGCGCCTCTCCATTGGCCGAGGCGGCTGGCCTCGACTGGCCCACCAGCCGTCTCTTCCAGTGGGGTGGCGCCACATCACTTGGGCACCCCCTTTTGTAACCCAATTTGGAAAAAATAGCATAATTCTTATAATTAATCCACCCATAGATTTCAGGATAACACGAAAAGATAATAATAATAATGGGAAAAAACATGAGATAAGTCAATATATGATTACAGAAGTAGAACAATTAGAACAAAAATTCTTAGAATATACTGGTGAAGAATATGAAGAATATACAAAACAGTTAAAAGAATTAACTGAAAAAATGGAAAATATAAAAATGAATACTAATTCATCGTCTAGTTATATAAAAACAGAATTTAGTAGTGATGAAGAATATGATTATCCTTATGGAACAACAATACCTAATAAGGATAGTACTAATCAATATAGAAAAACACAGAAGAGATACACTGAAAATATAAGAAAACGGTCCATATAAGAAATAAATCCAATGAAATCTTATAATGAACATATCCATACAATAGGAATATGGTTAAATCTAGATTGCGTAGATAAAAATAAAGCTATAGAAACATGGGTAAAAAGTAGACTTAGCCATACAATCTAACAAATGGGAAACATATACAGCCTTCGGATTTATAGAGCACACATTCAGAGAAATTGTATCTGAATGGTGAAGGAAATTACCAGAAACTATAAAAAGAAGAATAAAGTATGGAGAAGATAAAACTGAAGAATTAGATAATAGGAATACTTTGAATGAACAATATATACAAGAAATATTAAAGAGGATTGAGAGAGCCTTGAGAACAGAGTTCTTAGGAAACAAATATACTGTAAATGAAAAAACTAGAAAACAAGAAGAATATAATGAAGGAATTATAACAATGGAAAATTTAAGAATATGTGATATGTGTGAACTAGAAAGATACACATGTAAATTTGAAGAAATATACTATATATTAGATCAAGAAGATTATCAAGAAAATAAGCCAATGTTAAGATCTTTACAAAACTACCATTCCCATAGGGTATGAAGCTATTAAAAGAATATGAAAAAACATTACTTACCGGTGAAGAAGAAGGTATAAAGATAGATAGTTTTGGAAGTAGGATTGAATTCACTAGAAGAATGATAGGCATTTGGTGCAGAAAAGCTTTAGAAAGTAAGAAAGCATATAAGATAAGAAGAAATTATTTGTGTTGCTACAAAGATTTAGGCCAAATTGAGAAATTTGGATATCATAAGAAAAATATAAACCGTATAAGAAATACAAAAGAAAGTTTAAAAATTATAAGAAGTTTAAGAAAAGAAATTTTAAACCACATAAAAAATACTTCAAGAAAAAAATTAGAATAAAAAGCCTAAAACTAGAAATATTAAGAAAAGTAGATGTTTCATCTGCAATGAAGAAGGGCATATTGCCCCTCAATGTCCTAAGAAAAAAGATAAACAAAATATAAAAACATTTAGAATTTATGAAGAATTTCAAGATGATAGTGATATAGAACCAACTGAATATTTTGAAAATTTAAGTAGCGAATGCAGTAGCATTTATGAATTAGATATATCCTCATCAGAAGAAGATTCTGAAGAAATAGTATATATGAATTAAGAGATACAACAAGCAGACCAAGAAATAAAAATAGAAACAATTGAGGAGGTTGAAGACTCAATAGAAGGTATAAACTAAGAAATTGCCTTTGATATTAAAAGATACAAATGAATAACCAAAAAAATATTAGATTTACAAGAGAAGGACGTATTCCATCAAGGATTCTTAGGAATACTACCAAGAGTAAATAAAACAATTGTAAGTATGAATTATAAAGAAATATCTATCAATATAGAAGATACTATAGGAAAGGCAAGAATTTCTATAATTAGAAAAGAATGGGTAAAACAAAAGTTATCCAAAATTCCAGAAAATATAAGAAATAAGCTAAAATGTATTGAAATAGGAGGAGTACAAATAATGGTTAAAGGATTCTTTAGAGAAGGTATGAATATATACCTATAGAAATATATTGCATGGATAATAGAATCTTACAAGATCCTATAAACGCTCTATTAGGAACTGTTGAAGGAAATAATCCAATTATTATATCAAGAATAGATGAAAATAATCCAATTCTTATGTTTTGTTATATTATGATCTGGATTAGGAGTTGTTTATTATTTTCACTCTCTATTAGGAACTGTTATAGGAAATAATCCAATTATTATCACTTTCTCACATGAAATCTTACAATGATTTCATAATTTTGTTATATTATGAAAAAACATGGTATTACACTTTCTCAAAAGAAAGTCGAGATAGCCAAAACAGAAATAGAATTTTTGGGAGTATTTATAAAAGGAGAATTGCAACTGCAATCTCATATTGGAGAAAAACTTCAAGAATTTCCTGAAGAAATCAAAGATAAAAAAACAGTTACAAAGCTTCCTTGGTATATTAAATTATGCTGAAGGATTTATTGAAAATTGTGCCAAGTTAAAAAATTATTTTCTTCCAAAATTAAGAAAAAATGTGATGTGGTCTTGGGAAGAATAAGATTGTGAAAATATAAGGTAAAAGAAGAATTGAAAGTTGTCTAAACTTGCAATTCCACAAGAAGAAGATTTCTTTATCCTTGAAACTGATGCTTCAGATAATTACTGGGGTGCAGTATTAAAGGTAAAAAAGAATCATAGAGAATATAAATGTGAAAAGAATTGTTCGTCCTGAAATACTTGCAGGTTACACATCAGGAATATTCAAAGAAGTTGAAACCAAATATGAGACCAAAAAGAAAGAACTCATTGCTGTGAAGCGAGGAGTTCAAAAATATGAAGATTACTTATTACCAAAGAAGTTCTTAATAAGGACTGATAATACTCAAGTTAAAGCTTTTTTGAAAAATAATGTTGATCCATCTGTTGCTAATAGATATGTTATTAGAATTCAAATTTGGTTTTCTCATTTCAAATTTGACATTGAATATATAAAAGGAAAAGCTAACTTTCTTCCCGATTATCTCAGTAGGGATGGAGCTAGAACAATTGAAAGCCAAAGTGCTGATACTTGAGATAAAAGTTTCCTATTTGGAAACACAAATCCAAAATATACAAAATAGCCTTCGAGACAAAACAAATATAGCCCCTGAGGCAGAAGAAACTTGTACCAAGTCTAGTATTCCTTCACAAAGGACTAGTAAATACTAGCGCTCTTCCCGAGGATAAAGAGAAAGACAAAGAGGTAATAGAAACCCCTTCACAGGGAATACTCAAACCTATTACTAGTAAGGAAGATACTCAAGATATCAAGATTGGCATAGATAGCTCTTCACAGAGCCAAACTCTACCTAAGCTAACCATTAAAAATATGCATCCAAAGGATATTGTCAAAATATGCCATGAGGCAAAATTGCCTAAAAATGATAACTATGAAGAAGTCATATTCTTTATTGTTGTCTTTAATATCTCGTCCGATTGGTATTTAGAAATAGGAATGTGGATGAAAACTCTCCACTATGAAAAATACAAGAAGATAAATTTTTATCTAGGAACACCAGCCAACTGGATACGAAATTACTTCGAGATAGGAAATATACTTTGTATATATCCAAGCAAAGATCTTAGAGAAATAGCACAGCTACCAGCCAATGTCAGGAAAGCTGTAAAAAGATATACTGAAGTCGTCAAAAGCACGAATATATATATATATATCAGATTCTACTCTGCAACCATGGAGTGGGATTCTGCCCTTGAATTTATACATCCATCGTTCCATGTTATTAAATTGAGACTTACTAACCAACATTTTTTACCAACCAATCAAAAATGTTATTAAAAATAGTTATCAAGATATTATATAAATATGATGACATATAAAAGAGCAAAGGGGATATAAAGAAATATTTGAACATGTAACTCAGATTATTACTGAAAAGGAAAAAATATGGATTTATTCATCTGACGACCATATAATCTATTCCAATGCAAGGATTACTACGAAGGAAGAAAATATATGTTATCTTGACTATTTACTATCCAATATAATATCAAACCAAGTAAATAGATCAGAAGATATGGGAAAGGAGCTATGCAAGATACTTTGGGACTACAACGACCACCACTGTGAGTACTGCGTAATTGAAGATATGAGTCAAGCATCTCTCAACAGTGAAGAATTCCCCGCGGAATTCTTTAAATCGAGGATGGAAAAATGATACAGATAAAAGAAAGTGACCCTTTATCACTACTATAATAAAGCAATTTATTAAAGAAAAACTGTGGTCACTAGAAGACAGAAGATAGTACAAAGAAAAGTTTCTATGATTGTAACCACTCACCCACTTGTGGTTAAAGGTGGAGGACAAATTCAAAAAGAGAAGTGATAAGGACATCTACATAGTTTTCTTCTAGGCTTGTAATTGTTGGGATTGTTGGGCTCCTTCCTTTTCTTTCTCTTTGGGCATGTATTAATTATTATCCTTGGGCTGGCCCAACCCAAGCCCAGTCTCTTTTTAGATAGGTCTTGCATTTTCTATATATAGTAAGTTGCTAAATGTAATGGGGGACAGTTTTACAGAGATGAATGAAATGAGTTGAGTGTGGCACACGTTTTCCTCTCCTCTCTTCCTCCCCCCTGTTTCTTCCTTCCCCTGTTCTCCTCCGGTTCTTCCCCTTTCCCTCCAGTTTTCCCCCCTTTCTTGCTTCTCTGCTGGAATTCTGCTACTTTTGCAGGTTTCAGTTCTGCTGCTTCTTCCCCTTCTCTTCTTCTTTGCTGTTTTCTACTTTTTTTGCTCTTCTTCTTGCTGAAGTTCTCCATTTCCACTGCATCAACTTGGTATTAGAGCTAAACCTGGGAGATAAGCCATTGCAAAACTGCAACCTTCACCATGAACCATCTAACACCACACGCCACAGCTAATATGTCCATTACCCACTGCTGCTGCCACTCCCGCCGCTCTCTTCACCATGTTAACAACAACATCCGCCTTCACCTGTTGCTGCAAATCGCGCCACAGCTGCTGCTCATCCCACCACCAGTCGCTGCCACCACAAAAGTCACCACCTACCGTATAAACTCGACCGCCATAATCATCACCAAATGAGCAGCCCACCACCGACCGACGCTGATTTTGGCAGAAAATCGACAACCCAGTTTACTTCAGGGGGGTTGGGCATCCTTTGTTAATATATGTATTTGGGCTCAGTTATTGCCCTATTTGTTTATGTATAATTTAGTTTGATTATGTTTTAAAAAAAAAAAGAAAGAAAGAAGATTCGTCAGAAAGATCGTCCCCATGATTTGACTTGGAGCAATTTGGGTATTAGATCGACTGCAACTTTTTGCGTTTTGTTCACTCGACAGGGTCGAGTTTTCTCCCACCCCGGGAAAGTTGATGAGGACATCTACATAGTTTTTTTCTAGGCTTGTAATTTTTGGGATTGTTGGGCTCCTTCCTTTTCTTTCTCTTTGGGCATGTATTAATTATTATCCTTGGGCTGGCCCAACCCAAACCCAGTATCCTTTTGGATAGGTCTTGCATTTTCTATATATAGTAAGTTGCTAAATGCAATGGGGGACAGTTTTACAGAGATGAATGGAATGAGTTGAGTGTGGCACACGTTTTCCTCTCCTCTCTTCCTCCCCCCCCCCCCCCCCCCCCCCGTTTCTTCCTTCCCCTGTTCTCCTCCGGTTCTTCCCCTTTCCCTCCAGTTTCTTCCCCCTTTTCTTGCTTCTCTGCTGGAATTCTACTTCTTCTGCAAGTTTCAGTTCTACTGCATCTTCCCGTTCTCTTCTTCTTTGTTGTTTTCTACTTCTTCTGCTCTTCTTCTTGCTGAAGTTCTCCATTTCCACTGCATCAAGAAGGCCTCCCAACAAAAGATAGTGGAAAAATCGATAGAGATAAGACTTTTTAGCTACCCAACAAAAGAAGATGGAATACACCTGTCAAGATAAAATTCCCAAGACTTCTATAAAAGAAGGCAAGAGGAAGAAGGCATCGAATCTGCGAATTAGCTCATAATACTCAGAATATCAAAAAATCACTTTGTAATCTGTATATACCACTTGTATTCAGAAATATATTAGATAGGGAGAAGATAGCAAAGTTTGTAATAAGGTAATCATTTATGGAGTTCTAAACTTCATAAGGTGAGTACCAAAGGTATGTAAATATAGTTTGTAAGCCATGGTTTAAAAAGGTGGTAATGAGGCCCGCCTCACCGTGAGGCGCATGTAGTATGCCTCGAGGCGGTATTTTTGAGGCTAAAATATGAGGCTTACGCCTCTAAATCTAAAGTGCACGCATCATGGAGCATGAGGCATGCGCTTCATTTAAAATTTGAAAGGGCCCTTCTTAAAAAAGAAAAGGGTCCATTTAGAAAGGCATTTTGGCCCAAACAAAATAATAAAATACCTAAAAAACTAAATGGTAGCAAGAAATTAGAGGACCGAAAATGAAAATTCAAAAGTCAGCCTTCAAAAAACTAATGGCTATATATCCTATTTACTATATGCTTCAATTTTTTTTTTTTTTTTGTATTTTCGTATTATTTTATAATTCTTTTACTTAGATTTTTTGTTTTTTGTGAGGCTTACGCCTCAATCCGCCTCAAAACTTACGCCTCGCCTCATAAAGAAAAATCGCCTCAATACTTAGTTTCGCCTTTTTAAACCTTGTTATAAGCATGTACTATTTCAGTTTATGAATATTAAGATAATGTTTGTTATGTTCAACAAAGCTTTCATAAAAGGATTTCGTTAAGTTTCTCATGATTCCTCGATAGTGCAAATAGAAATTTTAAAAGATTTTTAAAATTTTGATTTTGAATGGATGTTAGTCATGCCAAAGTACCCATCTTTGATAAATGGTTTGGGGGAAAGAGGCAGTTTTCTAACAAAATTTGTAGCACCCTGTGTGTGATATCTTTTAAAATTTCGTTCTAAGTAAGAACCTGTTTCTGAAAAGAATTTGAATAGAGGTGAAAACAGAGACTCTGGATACTGTGAGATAGCGTCTGTGGAAACACGGCAAGTTCTCTAGAGTAAGAAATGCAACCTTAATTGAAAAACCTTTTGCGGAAGCAATTGTGGACCCAAATGATTACAAAACATTTTAAACTTTTATCTGATTCAAAAGATTGATTAAGTACATGTAAAACAACTATAAGAGCATACTGGATGGAAAACTTGTCTACTTCTATTGATTACTGTAAGTTATTTACATGCTTATGCTTTAATTAATTTTGATGAACACCTCACAAGCATCCACATCCACTTCTAATGATGATTGCCTTAGATTATGTTTAAATGAGAAAGATATTTCGTTTTTACTCAAACTAGCAAAAAAATCTGAAGATATATTTCATGTTGGCCAAGAAAAACTTAAAGAGATATATCAAGAAATAGATTATTGTTGTAAGCATAATATAGGATTAGATCCTGTAGGAACTAGTAGAGAAATAAAAAAGGTTGAAGATATTATATCTAAACACAAAGATATACAAGAAGTTTCAGAAGGAATCGTTTTAGGATATATAACTAAGAAAGATCAACCTAGAATCTTTGAAATATCATCAAGATATAGGGAAAATTTAGGACTGTTTGAAAAACTAAAAAATATAAACATAAGTTCTCATTAATAAACAAAGAGAATAAATATTAAAAGGTCTAAAAATCAAAAGATATAGGACAAAACTTGCAAATAATGAAAGTAAGGGTAAATTAGTATTTTTAATAGTAAATGTCATTGTGGAAAATAGCATTACTTATCCGACTGTTTAGACAATTGCCCCTACTTCCTATACGCAAACAGGTACTTTCTCGAGAATGTTCTGAGGTTGCTGAAGATTAAGAGAGATTGGACCAGAAGAAAATGAAGAGTACAAGAACAAGGCTTTCTTAGTGATTCACGACAGATAGACAATTTCAGAAGATCGAGAGCAGATGTGAGTGAAGTACGTTTCAACGGGTCTTCGAGATTGTAGAAAGTAGATCAGCGAGTCTAATAGGATTTCTAGGCAAGATCGCACTGTAAGTTCATCATTATCTATAGTGGAGGTTACTGGCTTGATCCCGAAATTTTTACTCTGTTGAGTTTTCTTTCTCAACATATTTTGTGTTATTTACTACTTTATTGATTACTAAGACAATTCAACATAGAATAAATTGACTTAATTAACTAAACATCTAGAACAATTAATAAGGCCCCGTTTGACCCACATTCTCATATTCATTTTCATTTTTCTACTCATTTTCAACCACACATTTTTCAATAAAATAATATTTTCTATCACATCAATAATTTTTCTTTCTTTTTCAACCTCACATTTTCCATCATATCACTATTTCAAAATTTATTTTTCCCCAATAATCTCCATTAAACACACTCTAAATGTCTTGTTGCTGTTAATTGATAATTTTAATTCTGCGGATTTCACCTATTCACCACCTCTAGGTGATTTTAGGGTCGAACTAGTAACTTTCAGTTTGATTTATTAAGCCCCTGTTTGGTAGCCATTTTGGGGAGAAAATGTATTTTTGAATAGTTGATTGATGGAGAATGTGTGGTTAAAAATTAAGGAAAAGTTTTGGGTTTACGTGTAATATTATTTTATTGAAAAGTGTGTGGTTGAAAAGAAAAGAGAGAAAAATGTATTTTGAGAAAAATGGGTACCAAACAGGGTGTTATTTTATTTGTGTTATTGATTTAATGCTTTCAATTAATTGATCACTAATTGAATGATTTGATGCTAGTCAATCTCGGCACTCAATAGAGAGAAATTTAGGCGTAATCTTACAATAACACAACTTAGAGAATTATAGGTTTCGAGAGAATATATATAATTCATTTGAAGCATTTTTCTCTTAAGAATCATGATTTTGATAATTTCTTAATTTTAATTCAGAATAGAGATATTGAAATTGTAATATATGAATAGTTTTTACTCGGCACTCGAGAGAGGGAGTAGAATTACATTATGGTTCTTGCTTATAAATTTTGAAAATTGATTAGATATAATTAATAATTGAGAAACATATGTGATAGTTAGATGAAATCAAAACCCTAAGCTTTCTCCTATTGATAAATCTTTCAAACATTCATTGATATCTTTGAATTCATCACCATATTCATCATTAGATGAGTTTAAAACCATTGATCTTATAATTCAAAATTCTAGATAAAATAAGAGCTATTCAATTATAATACCGAGTACGTGTGTTTGACGTCCGTACTTGATCTTATATTACAAAACTTGACACCGTACACTTGCGGTATATTTACATTGTAAAAAACGTATAACAATTAGAAACCATTAACAAGACAGAAATTTCTTTCAATTCTAGCATAAGATGTGCAAGTGAAAAAGGAAGCTCAGTGTTTATTTAGTTCAAACCAAACTCAAGCCTAGGTTGGCAGACTCGAAACCTTTCAAAATATCAAATTCAGACTATGATTCCATCCCCTTAGTGTACATGAAAATAATTTCTTTAATCAAACAACATTTAATTCTGTCACCACCACTCAACTCCCAGGTCCTAAAATCAGAAGAATATATCATATGAAAACAAAAAATAAGCATAGATACAAATCCAAAAACTGAACGCAAAAGCATATGCCCAGGCTTTCAAATGAATTATGACCTCCATCTACGTTTAGTTCACAAAAAAAATTTAAAATGTTGCTGCTGCATCGTCATAAAACACTTGGTCAGATCTCGTTAATTTCAAAATGACCTGAAAAATTAACTCACCAAGGTGAAATTGATGGCCGCATTGAAGCTTGGACCAAGATCTATCCCCATTATCTGTCACCGCCTCTAAACATATTGAGCACGATACCGTTGCTGGTGGCGCTGCCTTGCACCCTTCACCTCCTTCGTCACAATCGTCCATAAGATCCGTATCACCAAACCCCATAATTTAATCAACAAACTCCAGAACACCCAATAATTACCTCAAATTTAATTCAGCAAAAAGTAATTTATACCAAAATTTCTAACGACAGAGCTCGAATTACCTAAATAATTTCTCAAATTTCTAACTAATTGGGTACATTTGGAGTCGTTGAAAAATATATGAAAAACTGAGAGCCATTTCTTTCTATTTTCCTAATTTTTCTCTTCAGACTTTTTTTTTCCCCGTAGGATTTGGTGTCTCTTTTTCTATTTAGGTCAATTGGGTGGGAAAAAAAATAAATCGCAAGGAATTGAATTTTATAAAATTTGTTTCAGAGGCGAATGTAATTAATGGTATTTGATTAATATAATTTTTCATCTCATTCGTTTAATTTTGTTTTTTATGCAAATTATTATTTTTTTGAATAATTTTTTTTACAATTTGTATTAAAATTGATTTGGATTGCCAAAAAATAAAATATATATATATATATATATATATATATATATATATATATTTTCATAAATTTTTTGTGTTCATTTGACTTTGTTTTTCATGAAAAGTATCAATTAGGGATAAAATTTTTCACCATTATAGATAAAATTTGTTTTCATTGCCAAAAAAAAAAAAAAAATGGAAAACATAAAACCGGGAATCCATTTCCATTTTCATCAAAAAATGGAAGTTGGCGACCGTGTGAGCAAAACCAAGAAAAGCAATTCCAAGAAAAATTAATGTTATCAAACACAAAAAAAGTGGAAGTGGAAAAATCTTTTCTTAGTTCTGGAGAAAATTTCCTTTATCAAACATACCCTTATTTTTCATTTTCTCCATTTGCGGGTTAAATACACACTTGTAGGAAAATTCTAAATCAATCATTTCCGTTTATTTTAGGTAAAATTGCAGCAGCAGTCCATAACCTTCATTTTTTGCAGACGTTACTCTAACTTTAACTTTGTGCCAACCATAATCCCAAATCTTTCAAAAATATGCACGTAGGGTCCAAATGAATGGAAAACATCCATTTGACTGTTAGTTAACCTGGAATATGTAAAAATTGGATATTTTGACCATTTTAAATTGGGGCATTTTCGTCAATCTCATAATATCTTTATATTTTTTAATAAAAATCCATTTATAAAATAAGAAATAACTAAATCAAAAAAATAGAAAAAACAAAAAATTAAAAAATCAAACTTATCTTCTTCACCCCACCCCAACCTCAAAACCAAACCAAAAATCAAAAAACTTGTCACCGCCACCACAACCAAAACCAACTGCTGTCACCGTCATCAAACCACAACCACCACCACCAACCAAAACACATGGTACCAGTACATGCGCCTTAATAAGGCGGACCTAGGACAGGTGGTCTGCGATCGTAGGTTGCACTATCGGTGTCAAAATTAACAGTTGAAAGGTCCAAATTTTCGAGTTTGAAGAATTGACTATAGATTTGGATTTACCGTTTTGTTTGATATTACAAAGGTATCAATATATGCGTATTGAGGTGCTTGGTCAACTTGGAAGGTGGGCTTGGTATAGGTGTCTCCGGAAGTGAGGATTTTGACCATTTTTTTTGTATGTGGGTGTCGTCGAACGGTGGATCTTCAGCCTCAACCGAGGTCTTTTCAATGTTAAAGAGCATGTATTATCACTGTGATGGCGAATTGGGGGGTTGAGTTTGGAATTAATCAAGGTAGGGGATCGTAGGGTTATTACGGTGGGTGTAGGAGGAGAAGATGAATAGTGACTAGGTTTTTATTTTTTATTTTGTTATTCCTTATTTTATAAATGTATTTTTATTGAAAAATATAAAGTTATTATAATATAGATGAAAATGTTCGTACTTAAAATGGTCAAAATATCCCATTTTTATTTATTCCAGGTCAACTAACGGTCTTTCATTCATTTGGACTTCATGTGTATATTTTTGAAATTTTTGGGACTATGAGTGACATAAAGTGAAAGTTAGGATAAAATTTTCAAAAAAAAAAAGAAATATTAGGGATCATTGCTGCAATTTTCCCTTTATTTTATTCTAAATCAATCACTAAAGTTTTCTAACCGTTTTAATTTGATCACTCCGTCATTTATATTAACGTAAAATCATATGTATGCTCTTAAATGCAGTTTGTATTAATGCGGAATTAATTCCATTACCACACAAGTGTTAGAAATTGATAATACTAAATATGAAATGACAACTTTAAAACTCCATTTCCTAATTTCATGTTTTGGTCTATTTGGGGTATTAAGATGAAATTCCAATAAGCATGAATTCGATTGACAGTAAATAACCTGTCAAATGAGGCTAAGGAAAAACTTAAGGGCTTCCTCTACAAAAAAAATTTAGACATCTTCACTTGAAATCATGGAGATATGGTCGACATAGACCCAATGGTAAGTTGCCACCACCTCAAGATTGATCATAAGTTCACCCCCACAGACAAAAGTGAATGACCATCAACCCCAAGAGGTATGCATTATTGAAAATAGAGGTTTAGAAATTGATAACGAATGACTTCATTAGAGAAGCCTAATATCTGAGGTGGATCTCCATTCCAGTCATTTTGAAGAAGTATAATACCAAGTGAAGGATCTGCATAGACTTCTCAATCTTAACAAAGCTTGCCACAATGACAAATTCCCTCTTTCCCAAATCGTAGGCACTACATCAATGCATGAGCTATTGAGCTTTTATGGATGCTATTCTTGCTATAACCAAATCCCCAAGTATCCTGAAGATGAGGAGCACGCCACCTTTATTGCTAATAGAGGACTTTACTCCTATAAGGTAATATCATTCGGGTAAAAATATGTCGGAGCCACCTATTAGAGGCTGGTAAACAAAAATTTTTGTTGAGCTCATTGGCAACATGATGGAAGCATATGTGGATGACATGCTCATTAAAAGTCTCGAAACCAAAGACCACGTTAAGCAACTAGATGAAACTTTTCAAATTTTAAAGAAGTACAGGATGATGTTAAACACCCTTAAATGCGTATTTGGCATCATCTCTGAAAAATTCCAAGGCTACATGGTCAACTAGAGAGGTATAGAGGCTAACCTAGAGAAAATAAAGGCCTTGATAGAAATGAGGTCGCCTCAAAAGCCAAAGAAATTTCACAGCCTCACCAATAGGTGGCAGCTCTAAGTCGCTTTGTCACAAAAGCTACTAATAAGTGTCTCATTTTCTTTTAGATCTTCAAAGGAGGAAAGAGGTTTAGTAGACAAAGGAGTACAAAGAGGACTTCCAAATGCCGAAAAACTACCTCGACCAGGCCCTCATCTTCTCAAAGTCCACGACTAATGTGCATTTACTACTATACTTGGCTATATTGAGGAGACCATCAGCTCACTCATAAAGGACGAAGACAAAGCTCTCCTACAAGCGGAGGCTTACTGCCTAATATGGAGAATCACACCCTCTTCCTAATCACCACTCCCAAGAAATTGAGGCCTTTTTTTGAGGCTCATAATATCTATGTGCTAACAAACTTTCCGCCCAAGCAAGTTATTTAGAAGTTAGATGCTTCTAGTAGGTTGATGAAATGGGTTGTAGAGTTGGGTCAATTTAACATTGTGTTCAAGTCAAGGACCTCCATCAAAGGTCAAGCCCTTGCAGACTTTGTGGTAATATTTGCCAATGTCCCTTAGATAAAGGTGACAATGGAGCCCATTGAGTCCCTAACTTGGAGTCTCTTCATCAACAGCTCATCTGAAGAGATGGGCTCCGAAGCAAGAATGGTCTTAGTAAGTCTAGAAAGCTATAAGCTCAATTGTGCGATGAGTTTTTTTATTCAAAACCTTTATTAATGTTGTAGATTATAAGGCCCTCTGGCATGCATAAAATTAGCTTCGCGAAATGCAAGTGAAGAGGCTACTTGGTTCACAAGATAGAAGAGCATGATAGCATACCTCGAGCAGGTTATAGATTTTCTCCTATTCTTTGAAAAAAGTTTGAGTAGACACACATTCTAGGATTAAAAAATGCTCATATCAACGTATTGTCCAAGCTAGTCAATAGTGAATATTTCAAGCTACTCAAGATATTATCAATTGAACACTCTCCAAGCCATCCACATCTATGTGAGATTAAGTGATGTAGGTTGAAGGCACCCCATCATGGATACGATCAATCATAGCCTTCCTTAAACATTAGGTCCTCCTTGATAACAAAGATGAAGCACAAAATTTAGATAGAGAACGGGAAACTTCATCATCCAAGATGACGTGCTATACAATAAAGGTTTCTCATCGTCCCTCCTCAGAGATATCTATGAGGCATATGCGGTAATCACACAGATGATCTGCACTCACACAATAGGTGCTTAGATAATGATACTATTGGCATACCTCTCCAATTTATGAGCAAGTGCGACAAGTTCCAACACTTTGCAACTATAAAGAGCAACCCTCACAAGGGGTTGTGTCTAGTTCTTAGCCCTTTGTCAAATGGAAAATTGACCTCATAGGACTTTTGCTAAAGAGAAGAGGCAATGTGTGCTATTCTATTGTTGCCATAGACTAGTTCACTGAGTGGGTCGAAGCTGAACCCTTGGCCAAAATTATCAAAGCTAACAGTTCCAAGTTATTTGACATAACATCATTTGTCAGTGGGCATTCCTCACTCAATTGTATATGATAATGTGTGACAATTTGATAATAAAATGGTCAAAGAACTCTACGAAGAGCTAAGAAACAGAAGGCATTTTTCCACCCATCACCACCATCAAGCAAATAGCCAGGTCGAAGCCATCAACAAAACCATCAAAGTATACCCTAAAAATAAAACTTGATGCCTTCAAAGGAGCATGGGTTGATGAGCTTCCTTAATTGTTGTAGGATATTCGAACCACAAGCAAAATTAGTCTATGGCATATAGAGCCAAAACTATGAGTCCAGCTGAAGAGGGATTACCCTCATCATGTCACTTGCATTTTAACGAAATCACCAGCGACGAGCTGAGGAGGAATGAGCTTGACTTTCGTAAAGAAATGAGAGATATTCATAGATAAAGCTCTCCTTATACTAGTATAAAATGACCAGTTGCTACAATGCTAAAGTGTAGGCACATTGGGCTTGGATGGCCCCTATCGAGTCAAAGAAGATCTACGACCAGAGACTTACAAAATTTAAGACATGGGTAAGAAGGAACACTCTCACCCATGAAATATAAAGCATCTGCGAAAATATTATCAGTAAACAGAACTTATAACCTTCCTAACTAGAAGAGTTTTCCGAACTCATGTAAAATTTTCTCAACCAATGGAATGGATTTCAATACAAGCATCTTCAATCATATTCCTCCAAGTGAGACGATGAGCCTAAGAAAAAACTGATTCCCTTAACTAGTAGAGCTACACTATCTCGAAACCTACGAAGACGACCCTACACTCCCTTATAGTAGAAGAGTTATTCTCATGCAAGTGGTATCATCTTTGTTGATTCGACATGAAAGGTAGGAAGCATCCCAAAGGGAACACACCTCGAAACCTATGAAGATGACCTCACACTCTCTTTGACATGGAAGAGCCATTTCTCATGCAAGGAATATTACCTTTGTCACTTTGACAAGAGAGATGTGGAGCATCCCCAAATGGAACCCATTTCGAAACCCATGAGACGACCCTATCTTCCCTTGCCCCATATAAGGAAACTCATCTCCATCACTTCGATGGGCAAGGCTTGATGTTTTCCCAAGAGGAATTACCTTGAACTCTATGAAGTTGATGATTAAACTAAAGGCAAGGCCGCCCCAATCAAAGGTTCTCTCACGTAATGGAACACTTTAATGGTTAATATCAATTACAATGCAAGAATTTTCCTATTAACCTTCAAGACTTGTACGATATATAAATTTTATTGTAGTTATAGGAGGTTGTATAACTTCCTAGGTAACCTAACCTATCCGAAGTCATCATAGCAACTTAATAGGTCAGGTTGAATTATTAAAGATGAGGTGTTAACACAATAACGCATTACACTAAAGAAGAGGCTACAACACTTTGAAAAAATAAATTCATTGATTAAAATAGGTTACAAAAAGAAGAGGTTGAAGCTATTTCATAGTTCAGAAAGATCAAAAAGACTGTAGCCTATGGGTGGACCACTACGTCCTTATTTACCACCACTACTTTTGTCAGGCTCATTTCATCTTGAGCTTTCTCATCATCGTGAGTGTCATCAGCAATGGCCTTGATGTTTGGACGTCCTCCAGTTGGACCATCGAACGTCTCCTCTAGGGAGTTGATGTCCCACTCTAGATGAGCCTTCTCCATTCAAGTTATCGTCTCTTGGGCATTCCAGGAAGCCAGTAGTGAGAGAATTCATCATAATCTTTATTTTTTTGTTAAGATTTCAATGTAGTTCTTAACTGCCACTTTACTAACTATAGCTACATTTGCCTTCAAAGATTCAATTGTTTTCTTTTTGAGCCTCTAGTTCTTTCCACTACTAATTTTCTCTTTATTGGAGGCCTCCAAAGCCTCAACGGTGACACCTTGAGGATCATTTGATCGGTCAACCCATTTAGTTAAAGCAGCCACCTCTAACTTGGTTTCGTGGAATTCATTCTTCAGGTGACTCACTTCGAATTGAGTAGAGTCCAACTTTACCTCTACCTCAATCATTTTTAATTCGCTCATCAGCAACAGCTTTAGCCATTTTTGTTTATTCTCCAACCCAATAGAGGCCTCGACCTTATCCATTAGCTCTCTATTACAATTCTACAAGTAATAGTGGACGTCTTAGGAAGCTAGGTCCATCCCAAATGCTCAGGCTATATAGGCATTTCCTACCTATAAAAGGTCATTGGCATCATAAGAAGTGATGTGATTTTTCCAAGTCTTTATCCAATACTTGTAATGAAGAGCTGTAGCTTCGGTAATCACTAGTGGAAACATAGTGGTGGCCTCTATGGTAAGGTCTTCAGTGTTGCCTTCCAGAAAGTTCTGCACTTTATCAACTCTATGCGGATTAGCAGGCTTCTTCTGTCTGGATGAAGGCTCCTCCTCCTCATTCGAAGTCGAGGTAGAGTTAGAAGTGGATGCAATAATAGTTTTCTTCAGTTCGAAATGAAGAGAAGGTGGTTGAGAAAAGACGATAACTCTAGTTGGAATATGGTAGCAAGGGCCCTTGATTGCTACAGTGGGCTTGGAAGTAGGGGCCAAAAGACCAAGTCTTTTTCTTCTTTGCCCGAGGCTTCTTAGCCTCGTCTTTTGTATCATCTAAAGACGACCTCTTGCTAGCCTTCTCTAGTTGATCCATCTATTTCTTATATACAGAGGTAGTGGTCTTATGTTCCCGAGCCTCAGCTAGGCTTCATCGACTAGACGACACATCCGACCTTAGGACTTTCTTTTTAAAAAAAAATTTGCAAAATATGAAATATCAGCACATATAGCTTGAAGATGTCTATAAATCCAAGGAAAGCGAGTAAAATTTACCTTAAGACCATAAGCTCTTTCTGAACAAAATGAATATTCTCTTTAATGAGCTTAGATTACTTGCGATGAATGTTGGGGAACTAGTAGATGATGCCCTACTCCGTGCCTAGAATCCGTCTTCTTCTATCTTTTTATTGAGGTTGTCAACCCTACCACAAAGATGATATGGGACCTTCGGGAAGTTAGATAATACCACTACTGAAAGAGTCACTTCTTCATGTTGTCTTATGATTGCAAATTGTGTGAAAAAAACTAAAGGGCATATCCTCACCTAGTGCAGCCTCCCGCTATAGCACCCACAACCTAACCATCTACCTCCATGAGTTCAAATTTAGTTGGGTTAGAGCTAGGCCGCACGAGTGTAAGACTAGGCAATAAAATGGGTAAATAAGTAAATGAAGACCAACCTATAAAGTAGAACCGCTAATGGCTATGCACATAGCCTCGGATAGCATGCTCGCTCATGAGGCTCAGGTGATGAGTTCTACTTTATATGGTATTCTAAATAGCTCTCTAATGGTTTCGATTTTAGTAGGGTCATGTTTAGAGGACTGTCTGCTCCCTATTTACCAAGATATCCACATGCCCGTTAGGCGTCTTTCAAATGTTTTCACCGGGCCTAATGACAAATTTCTATCAAGGTAAAAATACTAGGAACACTAAAGGTTGAAGGCGCCATAGCTAATCTATCCCCACTCCTTCTCACAGATCTCCCAGACATCCTCAATCATTTGAAAAGGTGAAAAAGAATGAAAAAGATGGAGAAAATGGAAATGACGATAAAAGAATTGCCTAGGAACTAATGCTTCTAAGATTAAGGTTTGTCGGAGTTGATGAATGTTGTCTGGATACAAAAAATCTTCGACGAAATTGCAGAAAGATAGATTAATGGTGCATTTTAAAATTTATGCAAAAGTAAAACTTGCAATTGAAGAGTAAGCCGCATTTTATAGCCCGTAGCAACACATCTTAGCCATTAGATCATACGAATAATGATCCTGGCCATCCATCCATCAAACACATCCAAGATGTTAAAAGGAAAAGTCACAATTGATTGAAAGCCCAGATAAAGTACTGCAACTCAAATGTGCGGATAATGGCATGGCCTCGAACACGCACAGTCGTGGTCAGCATTACCATTTATAACCTAAGAGACACGTATCTTGGGAACAGCTGAGACCTTAGTCAGATTTTTTAAAAACACAAAATAGCATTCAACTCATTGGCACGTATCCCAAAAAATGTTTCTCAACTCATAGGCTCCGACTTCAGCTTTGCTACAATGTTCCACCTCTCAATAGAAAAGGTAACCATACAGTTTAAAGCTTCGTTCTCAATGCTAAGACCTTACCTCTGTATCACAGTTTTATCAAGCTCCTTATCTTTCAGAGCCTCATCCTTAAAGTTAGGTCGTTGCCTCAGACCACTAACACCTGGATAGTTTCGATATAAGGTCTCAGTATACCATTTTCAACATTTAGTCCATGCATCATATAAATATTAATACTTGGAATTCAGGACTATTGTGTTGTGCCTAGCCACAACTAAGCTAATGACCACATTGCCAACACAGTCGCCAACAAAGACATAAAACTCTACGTCAAATCATCAACTCTCCAACAATGGATCACTTCGCACATGAGTAACACCACTTTTCAACCTAAAAGTTCTGCATTATATAAATATCCATTTATCAACGTGAGAGACTATTGTTACTCATCATCCGATGAGACTCCATGCATTGATCATGTGGCAGTCAACTAGCAAGCATAATCTACCCCCACTCAATATCACTATCACTATCCTACCCGACCTAATTGAGGCCATATACAGAGGCCAACCCTATATGACCTAAGCGAGGTCCCATAACTTGTTGCAGAGCAAATCTATGGTGATCAGTCTTTCAGTGTAAGAAGGTATTTTCTTACTTTATTACTTTTAGGGATCTTTTGTATAAGATCTTTCTGAATAATTGATTGATGTGACATTTTTACAGCAGACTCCTTTAAGTCAACTTGTCAATCTACTTTTCAAAAGTCAGACCTAGGCTATAGGGTGACTTCTTTTTCAGAATAATTAAATGCCAATGAACCTAAGACTGATGGAATGACACCTAAGAGGAGACGCTTTGACCGACAGGATGAGGTCACGTGTCTTTTTATCCAACGGTATTTGATGAGTGCTCCACACTCATGATATTTATGCCACTTAATTTATTATTTTGAAAGTATTTTAGAACGTTTTAATGTGTACTTTGATGTTGTGGTATATGTTGATGAAATTGAAGGAAATAGGAAAAGTTGGCAAATTTGGAGAAAAATAGCTAAATTGTTAAGAGATCCAAAGTTCGGGGACTAAAGTGTAAATACTTAAAAGTTGTGTTGAACCTCACGATGAAGATCCGAGAATTCTAGGAGTCAATTGGATAAAGAAAAGTGTCACATGGATAAAGTATAGATAAAGTACGATCACACATCAATTTTCAACCAAAAACGTTTTACCCTGGATTTTTAGTCTCATATTACGACCCATTTTTGACATAGAAAACGACCTAATTGGAGGGGGATTTCGAATCAAAGTTGTAGCCCTTTGCGTTATATTTCCAAAGCATCTTGAATCATCTCAATCGAACAACGAACAAGAAATCTATGATAAAAATATTGAAAGAAGTGCAGTCTGCCTTTTTTACCCGAACAGCAATGGCGACGCTTGTGCAGGAAAATTATTTTACAAGTTTTTGGTCTCTTTTCTTGGCCCAACTCGTCCTCACTTCTTCCCAAACTCCACAGCAACATAAATACCAGCAACAAGACCTAAATAAAGGGATTGGGCAGCCAAAATACACTTGAAAATACTAGAAAAATCTGAAGAAGAAATCTGGACTGCTGGAGATAAATTGAAGGGGATATACATCAAGAATTGAAGAAATCAAGATAGGAAGTAAGAGATCATCAAGGGAGATCCTTCAAAAGAGTTTTTTTTTTCCTTTATCTTTTATGTCTTCCATTATAAATTGTTTAGACCTTGTGAATTTATTCATGAATTAAATAGTTTATCTAGGGCTGCTGTAGTCAAACTTGAAATTATGGATTGATGATTTATTAATTATTTCTATTTGATTTTCCTGTTTATATTTAATTGTGTTATCATTGTAATGCTTTCAATTAATTGATCACTAATTGAATGATTAGATGCTAGTCAATTTCGACACTCGAAAGAGAGGAATTTAGGCGCGATCATAGGATTGACACAACGTAGGTTTTTACACTTTGAGAGAAGGTATACAATCTATGAGGCTTACTCTATAAAAGAATTGGAACTTTTGTAAATTCTAGGTTTTAATTTGGAATAAAGATATTGGAATTGAAACTTTGAATTAAATTCTAGTCGGCACTCGAAAGAGGGGAGAGAATTAGTTTAGGATTCTTGCCTTTAAATATGGAAAAATTAATTAGAATAATTGGAATTCATTGATTCATAATTGAGAGTAAGGTGAAATCATTCTCTAGGCCTTCTCATATTGATATTTTGCATTTATCACGTTTGTCACAACCAATCACACAAATTTAGTTTAAAACAATCATTCAACCATCAACTGTCTAGATAAAATAAAAGTTACATAATTGTAGTACTTGGTGGAATTAAATTACAATCCATGTGGATTCGACATCCTAACTTCTTTTACTATATTACAAAATTTGACACCGTACACTTGCGGTATAAATCACGTTGCATAAAACTCGTGACAAGTTTTTTCTACCTCTTCTACTGTAAAAGTTTACACTTAGTGCCATCCAAAGGTAATTAAATTTTATACACTCATAGTAATATTGATCCTTTATTCTTCTCTTTCTTATCTACCCTTGATGCTAGTATGTTAATGCGGCTCACATGTTTAGTCCATCTCCATCGTCGGAGAGTGCCATGTGAGTCAAGTCGGGATCTGTTGGCCATGTTGAAACATGATTTATACATGACTCTCTTATTTTTTTTTTTTTTCTACGATTTTTAAATTTAAAGGGTGTTTTCAAAAAATAAACTAGTAAATGAAAAAATTGAGCAAGAAATTAGTCAATCTCTATATTACCCCTCGTCATCCTAATTGTAAGAAAAACATGAGAAATTGGAATATTTTAGTTTCTTTCTTACCGTTTCATCATCCTAATTGGGAGAAAATTGGGTTTAGGGTATTGTCATCCCACTTTGAACATGATTAAGGTTTGCCTTGCAAGGGATTAATGTCATGTACAAATAATATTTTCACCTTAATCGTGTTGACAGGGTGACATACTAGAATATTAGGAAATAATAGTGACTGATTTAGAAAAAAATGAACATTAAGTACCAACATAAATGTTTGTTGCAACTTTAAAGACCGGATGTGAATTTAACCCGTTTGGCCATCTATGTAATCTCTAAGGACACAGTTTTGGAAAGTGTTGAATGTGGTAAAAAAATTCGAATTATTCTTTAAGTACACTCTCTTTTTTTGACACTTTCGTTGACATTGTACTCACAGTGCATGGGGTCCACCATTATTTTAATTATGGGCTCCACCCTTTGATTGTGAGTAGAGTGTCAAATTTAGTATAAAAAAAGTGTACTTATAGTATAACTCAAAAAATTCAGACAGGGATTAATAATGACACATATATATACGGACGGCTGCTATTCAATTGGTTTTAACTATTTGAAGTTACCAATTTTGAATGTGTTTCATAACGCCATTGAATATATTGACTTTTGAAATTTGACTTTCTTCAGCAAATGTGAATATTATGTTTGGACACGCTTTAAAAAAATTGAATAATTTATTTCTCAACTTAGGAAAAAAATTAATTTTAAAGTCTCCATTTGACAAATTTTAAAATGATTTATAAAGAGGAATAATCAGAAATAATAATATATCCCATAAAATGTATAGAAATAAGAGATATGCTACATTACCAGGGCCTATATGGTCCTGGTAAATGGGTTTTGTCCTAGAAATAATAAGTAATAGCTATAAGGCCCCGTTTGATTCCCATTTTGGGGAGAAAATACATTTTGAATAGTTGATTGATGGAGAGTGTGTGGTTTAAAATTAAGGAAAAAATTTGGGTTTGCGTGTAATATTATTTTATTGTAGAATGTGTAGTTGAAAAGAAGAGAGAAAAATGAATTTTGAGAAAACGAGAATCAAACAGAGGCTAAATGTATAGTTGAAATTAATGATTAACTTTGAGTAAATTCATAAATTATTTATGAATTTTGTCCATGTTTGATGTATTTTTGTTTTCAAAACTCTTTTTTCTACATGCTCATTTCAAACCATACATTCACACAATAAAATATTTTTGCACGTAAATCCAAAATTTTTTACTACTTGTTAACCACATATTCTCGAAAAATTCACTATTCAAAATATTATTTTTCCTAATTAATAGCCATTAAACAGAGGCTTTATCTTTGACTAATTCATAAATCATTTCTAAATTTTATCCAAATATAATTCTCACTCATCTTAATAAGCAATTTTTTCTATTTTCAACTTTTTTGAATTAATATAATTATTTTTAATAAAAAAAAAACTTTTATTTAGACATATATGCCATAAGCCAACAAACTAATGATCAAATAGAAATAATTAACAAAATTATCAAGCATACTCTAAAGGAAAAACTTGATAGTCTCAAGAGAGGATGGGCTGATAAACTCTCCAGTGTGTTATGGTCCTATCGCACTACCTCAAAAACCAGTATGGGAAACCCCTTTTTCTTTGGCTTTTGAAGCAGAAGTTGTAATCCCACTGAAAATAGGGATTCCCCCATTTTGAACTAAAACATATCATGACGAAGAAAATGGAAAAGCCATTTGTGATGAACTAGATTTTCTCAAAGAGGATAAAAACGAAGCCGAACTTAGAAATGCCATATATGAGCAGCACAATGCCAAGCATTTTAATCAAAACGTGCGCAAACAAAAATTTAAAGTCAGGACTCTAGTAATGAGAAAGGTTTTCCTTGCCACCAGAGAACTCAATTCTAGATCATTAGGTCCTAATCGAAAAGGTCTCTACAAGGTGACTAAAATCCTACCTAAAAGTTCTTGTGCGCTAGAAGATATGCAAGGAAGACATCTGCTGCATCCTTGGAATGCCGAGCATCTCAAAAAATATTATCAGTAAAAGTCGTAATGTACTTTTTGAATGCAACCATGTAATCTTTTTTAGTAAATCAATGTGCTTTTTTCCAAATACCGCTCTTTTCTAATTCCTAAGGACCTGCTCCTAAAAAGTTCGAACTATAGTTACATGTGCTGCAACACTTAGATAAAATTTCCTCAAAATGAAATTTCTAAGCCTAAAAAGGAAATTCCTAAGAACATGCTCCTAAGCAGTCCTAACTAAGGCTACATGTATTGTAACACTTTGATAAAATTTCATCAAAAGGGAATTCCTAAGGGTTAAGGTGGTACGTGTGGCAATACTTAGCATGCATGGGGGAAAATAATTAACCAGTTTACTCTATTAAATTTGAACTAAAATAATAATGAGTAAACTAACGAATAATTGAAGAAGACGAATCAATAATTTAACCATTCATTTCAAAAACAAAAATTGTACTTAGTCAAGAAGTTGCATCTACAAAAACAAAGAAAATTGAAAACAATTCTCAAAACTTTAGCAAGTTAAACAGCTAGAGGGTCATCCTATCCAGGCATGTCAACTTGAGAGTCTTTGTCCTCCTCAAGTGTCTTTATGGTAACCCTTGATGTAGTAGACATTTCTTACAAAACAACCCTCTACTCGTCCAAAGCTTCTTAGAGGATGCTTACATCGAACTTAAGTCGCATCTTTTTAATATACTTTATCACCTCGACCAAGCTAATGACATAGGCATCCTAAGCTAAAGAGTCAACTTCAAGAGATGCTCTCCAAAGTTCAACAACCTTAACAGCCTTAGCTCTAGCTTTCTCCATCCTTTATTTAGCCACTTCAGCTTGGGTTGTCTTCTCTTCAGCTCATATCTTCTCAAATGAGGCCCACTCGTTAACATTTTCACCCGAAATTTTCAAGGCTTTCAGCTCGTCCTAGAGACTGGCCTCAGCTACTAACTTAGCCTCGAGCTCTACATCCATCTTATTCAACCTTTCCTCCTACTCTTTTTTCTTCTCAGCACTTCGAGATTTCTCAGCTTTCACTGACTAGAAAAGGCTTATAGCATTATTTCTCAGCTCGACCACCTTTCGAAACTCAGCTTTCACCTAAAAAGGAAAGCCCTGACCTCAGAAAAGGAAATTAAAGAATACATAATTATAATAAAGAAAAATCTAAGTAATTGTAAATTGTCCGCCACTAATATTATATAAAGGACATATATGTAATTGTATAGCTTTGCAGTGATGCAAGCTTCATCCATGGACATGTTCTCAAGGAACTTCTGCTCTCTATCTTTCTAGCTCCACGTTAGCAGGTTAGCAAAATCTTTATAGGAAGAGAAAGAGCAGATGTCATGTCCTTGGAGAGAGAATGAGCTTTGAGGAAGTTCAAGAATATATCTGGATGGCTCTTGACCATGGCATCAAAATCTAGGCTTTGGAGATTAGGACGAGGTAGCTAAGGTTGGGATGAGCTAGAATCAGCAGTAGTAGTAATGGCATGAGGGAGAGTAGAAGTTGCCCTTAAACCTAGCTGGAGATGTCAACTACACAAAAGACCTTTAAGGAGGTTCTGACCTGGCATGACCTTCAGATCGACTTTTTTTTGTCAGCTCAGCTTGACCTTCCTCCACAGCAAGATCCTTCCTCTTTTGGGCTCTCGTGGCTTCAACATTAGCCTCAGCAGCCTTAGAAGCCTCATAGCCTAACATATTTTCGTTTTGACCTGAAAATGCACAAAGTAAGTGTTAGGTCATCCTATATAACCAACAAATTACTTAGAAATGTAGAGAAACTTACATAGAGCTAAGCTGGTTGTGGAATAGAGTCGCACTAAAATAGGCCTGCTTGAAGCAAACTATAGTCCAAGATCACCATACTGCAAGACCTCTGATTCTTTGGGAGTACCCTGATGGCATCAACTCTACTCTTGATAGCTGAGGTGATCTTAACATTCTTATAAACTGCTAAAAAAAACTTTAAAAAATGTTAAGTACATCGTATCTGGAAAACAAATAACAAAAACTTGTAAAAACCATGATATACTTACACATCTTATGATAACGGGGACATCATCCTTATCTGCCTCAGTGGAATGAAATTGCCACTCTCCCAACACAAAGAAGAACTCTTCCTTCTACCATTTTATAGAGAATAGGGTATCTAGAACTAACAATCCCCCAGTCCTAGGCTTGGCACTGGTATAGTCCCAGCCATAGGCATTCCTATCTTCTTTAAAGGTGTATAATAAAATGAACTTATCTATAGTCAACTCCAGGTGACCTAACCTATGCCAAAAGATCAATGTCACTATAAGAGTTCTCTACCTATTAGGGCGGAGCTAAGTAAGGGCAATTTCCCAAGATGATAAAAAACTTACGTATAGCTCTAGGAAAAGGAAACCTTAGTCCAGCACCTAGGATGGCAAAATTAAGTGACACTATCCTTCTGGGGAGTCGTGAGCTCGTCAGAAGAGCTAGGGATGACCATTTCTACCGAACTAGGAATCCCATACTTGGCCCTCTAAGTCGCCTATCTATCTTCTGTCACTATTAACCTAAAAAAAGCAACTTCATACTCCTCACCTGACCTCCCCATTATGGAAACCTACTTTTTCCTCATCTCTAAGTCTCCTTACTACAACTAGATTTTGTGCCATCTCTAAAGGACAGCCCATGTCTCTTGGGTGAACTAAGTGTTATAATTTTAATTTAATCATACTAAGAATAAGAATCACAGAATAATTAATTAATCGAATCCATACCTGCGGAAGACATCGTTGATATGAATAATAGCAGCTAGATCTTCTTCTCCTTGCTCCTCACAAAATATTAGCCGTCAATGGGGCAAGCCAATAAAACCAACAACCGGAGAGGAGAGTGGACCTAACCTTTATATAGAAATCAAATAGAGTCGTCCCATTAATGATTTAAACCCTAATTAGGGTTTACATATTTCCGACTTACATACTTAAATTATCACATTATATAAACAATAACCCGTAAGGTGTAAACCGGCCTAATAGATCACTTAACATATTTGAGCCTAATCACATTACCATTATGAGCTATACATCTAACCCGTAAAATTTACAATCAAATGTAAAGCCCACATTTAGAATTATTCTAACATTCTCCCACTTGGTCAAACAATTGATTGCTATAACAAAAATTTTCACATCCGAGTTAGACTACATAGGTGGCCACAAAAGAATAGCTCCAATGATGATACGTACGCAACATGATCCGGTCCAACAAGAATATTAACTCCGAACATGGAAGTCATTACACCAATTAAACGATGTAAGATCATTCCACAGCTACAAATGCCAGTATCCTTATTGACATTGATCCCCATCCTCCAACCAATGTGGTAGTATGTGGTATGAACTTATCACCAAATGTGATAAAAAAAAATTGTGCTAATTCATATCGGTCATCATAATGCTTCTAATCAAAATAAAGCCATATGTCTCTAAAAGAGACTCATCTTATGTCTTTATCCAGTATATCTCGAGATCATAATAATATCATAATAAAAGACATAAGTCAAATGCATGCTCAAAATAATTTATGGATAGGGAAATATATATTTTATTATTAGAAGGGCAGTACCCGAAAGACATATGGGTTGTCTACATACCCTGTAAAGGGATCAAACCAAAACTTAGTTATTTTACATAAATAACTCCCACTAACAAAAAAAAAATCAAAAGTTTCCACAATAGTCATATTAGCAACATGTGTCTTAAAGACTTTTGAAGCGAGTCCTTTAGTCAAAGGATCTGCAATCATCGCCTCTATATTGATATGCTCTATATTCGTGTGTCATTCATTGACTCTATCTCTAACCACCTAATATTTGATATCAATATGTTTTGACCTACAAGAACTTTTATTATTCTTTGAAAAGAACAATGTTGCGCTATTATCCCAATAGATAGTGATTGGCATCGAGATGGAATCAACAACTTTCAATCCAGAAATGAAATTTCTTATCCAAACGGCTTGGACTGCAGCCCCATGACATGCCACAAATTCAGCTTGCATAGTAGAGGATGTCACTAGAGTCTGTTTAACACTTTTCCAAGAGATAGCACCACCAGCTAACATGAAAATATAACCTAAGGTTGATTTCAAATCATCTTGACATCTAGCAAAATCAGAATCTGAGTAGCCTACCACCTCAAGGTGATTTGAACGCTGGAAGGTAAGCATATAACGTTCATTTTTCTTTAAGTATCTCATAACTTTCTTAGTTGTTTTCCAATGCTCTTGTCCTAGATTTGATTGAAACTTACTTAGAACACTAACTGCAAAGGCTATATCCGGTCTAGTGCAAACTTGAGTATACGTCAAACTCCCCACAACAGTAGCATATGGTATTGTCTTCACAGATTCCATTTCTAGCTCATTCCTTGGACATTGAGTTTTGTTAAACTTATCCCTTTTTATGATAGTCACATCACCAGGTGCACAATTTTGCATATTGAACCTTTCTAGAACACGTCGTATATAAGCCTTCTGAGAAAGTCCCAACAAGCCACGATTTCTATCACGGTGTATTTCAATGCCGAGCACATAAGAAGCTTCTCCAAGATCTTTCATCTCAAAATTAGCAGATAACATTTTCTTTGTCTCATGAAGCAATCCCAAGTTACTACTAGCAAGCAAAATGTCATCAACATATAGGACGAGAAGAATAAAATTTATGCCACTAGTTTTGAGATAAATGCATTGATCAACTGTATTTTCAACAAAACTAAGAGAAGTCACAATCTCGTCAAACTTCAAATACCACTGCCGTGATACCTGCTTGAGACCATATAAAGATTTGTTCAACTTACACACTAAATTTTCTTTTCCGTTCATAACAAAACCTTCAGGTTGTCTCATGTAAACCCTTTTCAGAAAAATCTCCATTCAAAAATGTTGTCTTAACATCCATTTGATGAGGCTCCAAATTATAGTGTGCTACAAGTGCTATGATAATTCAAAAAGAATCTTTGGATGAAATATGTGGGAAGGTTTCATTATAATCAATGTCCTTTCGTTGAGTGAACCCTTTTGCAATCAATCTTGCCTTTTTTCGTTCAACATTCCCTTTCGAATCCAATTTACTTTTGAAGACCCATTTGTTATCTATAGCTTTAGCATCCGGAGAAAGTTCAACAAGTTCCCAAACTTTATTCTATTCCATAGAATTCATTTCATCTTCCATAGCATTTATCCATTTATCTGACTCAGGACTTGTCAATGCTTGATTATGAGTAACAGGATCAACAATATGCCCAATATTAAAATCACTTTCCAATAAATACGTAATGTAGTCACTGGGCAATGCAGATCTCCTTTCCCTTTGCGAACTTCTAACAATCATTGTTGGAGGAAAAATTGGAAGTTCATCTTGGTTCCTCAGCTCTTCATTAATAATTTCAATTGGTTGAGAACCAACTCTTTCCTATATAACAAGAACTGAAACAACAACTTGATTCGGTTCAACAAAAAGTTTTTTCAATGTAAAACTCCCACTATCACAAAATCGTTCTCCAGAAATTTAACAGTGATTGACTCAACAATTCTAGTACCATGATTTGGACAGTAGAATTTATATCATTTTAATTTGTCTGTGTACCTAATAAAGTAACCAGGAGTTGATTTCGTGTCTTATTACTTTTCAAATGGATTATAAATACTAACCTCACTTGGACATCCCCAAACTTTAAAGTGAGCCAAACTTGGCTTATGCCATGTCCATAATTCAAAAGGCATCTTTGCAACAACTTTACTTGGAACTCCGTTCAAGATATACATGGCCGTTTTCAAGGCTTCACCCCATAGGTATTCTGGCAAATTCGTTCTACTCATCATGCTCCTGACCATATCTTTTAGAGTTCTATTTTTCGTCTTTCAGAAAAGCCATTATGCTCAGGTTTCCTGGCATAGTGTATCTTGGCACTATCCCACAACTTTGCAAAAACACTCATGTTTTAACCAAACTCATCATACTTGCCATAGTTCTCACCAGGTCAGATCTTACAACTTTGATACTTTTTCCACATTATTTCTCTACTTCCATTTTCAAAATATTGAATTTCTCAAGTGCGTGAGATTTATCATTAGTTAGGTAAATATATCCATATCGTGAGAAATCATCAATAAAAGTTATAAAATATTTGTTCCCACATATGGTGAAAGGTAAAGGTCCAATGATATCAGTATGTATCAAGTCCAAAATGTCGTCACTCCTAGTGAAAACTTTTCTTGTAGACTCAATAAACTTTCCTCTTATACAATCCACATAAGTCTCAAAATCAGAGAAGTCTAGAGAGTGAAGTATCTCAACTTTTACCCATCTTTCCATTTTATCCCTTGAAATGTGACCCAATCGCTTATATCACAACATAGTGGATGATTCACGGATTAGAGACATTTTTCCTTTTGCAGCACTTACATTGATCATTTTTCTTTATAGTTCTATTGGGACCACCAGAAGTCTGACCACCATTTTTTTTTTTTTATTTTGCTAATTATGGTGTAACTGATTTCCCTTGCGGAATTTAGGCTTATGGTTACGAAAAGACCCACTGTTCTGTGATGGCTGAAAAGCCAATTGTACAATTTCAACAGTCTCACGCTGTATCCTATACTCTTCCTAGACACACTGCAATAAGGTCATTTAAATCCAATTTATCCTTTTGTGTATTATAAGTAAGCTTAAGCTGATTGAATTGGGTATGAAGGCTATTTAAAACATGCTAGACTATGAAAGGCTCCGCAATGGGAATGTCAAGAGCTTTTAGCTTAGATGATATATTTATCATCATCATAACGCGCTCCCTAACTCCACTTGTACCATCATACCTCATATTCATCTGTTTATCCACCAGATCTCCAGTTTCAGCTTTATCAGACTCACAAAAATCTCTCTCATATGGCATCTATAAACATTTGGCATTCGCATTGTCTGAGATAGCACCCATAATGGAATTGGATATAGAGTGCTTAATAATTTTCAAACAAAGTTTGTTGGCATTTTCCTACTTTTCATACTCAACCACATATTCAAGAGTGTTCTTATCTGTGGGTTTCAAAAGCCTTTTTTTTAATTGCAAAATCCAAGCCCAAAAGACTAAGTGATATTTCTACGTCTCTTTTCCATCTCACATAATTATTCATAGTCAAGGTTTCAATAGCAGACAATTGACTCGAAAGAGATGAGGCATTTAAAATTGTGGAAACATATAATATCATTCAAACATAATGCATGCAGTCAATGGATGATAAGATATCCATCTAATTAACATGGGCTATTGATTAGATAATATGTAATTAAAGTCAAAAACCACATGAACCTCATTACAGTAAGAGCCTAAGTGCATCGTTATAAAGTCGCATTTGGACTAACAATACAACATGTTGTAAGGTACTCTTAAAATACATCATGAAGCATATTTACAAAACACGTTAGTTTTCGAAACACCAACACCTTTGGGCAGAAGGATATTTCTATACCAAATAAAATCGTTAACTGTCTTATGCCAATTCCCAAAACATCACATATAATAACACCTTTGGGTAAGATACTATATGTAATGATTCAAAAATGCGAAGCTACCGCCTTTCAATTTTTTTTTATTTTTTATTTTTTTGGTTTTAAAGAAAATCGAATGAATAGCAATGAGTGTGCCACTTTGACAACTACCACCCATTTTTATTTTAAAATATTTCTCTTAGTGGAAAAATAAGGTCAGTCTCAAAGCCCATGAAAAAATCAATCACAGAACAATAATTATGCAACAAATCATAATCGTCAATAACCCGTAAGGTGTAAACCGGCCCAATAGATCACTTAACATATTTGTGCCTAATCACAGTACCATTATGAGCTATACATCTAACCCGTAAAATTTACAATCAAATGTAAAACCCATGTTTAGAATTTGAAAGTTTCGGAATAGTGCTAGACCGTTACTAATTACCCGTTTTTAGTTTGACCTTATGTGCGGAATTAATCTAACCAAAGCAACAAGTCGCTTTAATTAGTTTCTAGATGATTAATCAATCAATTCAATTTATCCTATCTTGAACTATCGCAGTAATATGAAAGCAATAACTAAAGCAGTAAACAACACAAGAATTGTTCACGGAGAAACCCAACGTGAAAAAAACTCCGGCGCTTTGCCAGTCAAAGATCTACTATAAACTGTATTATAAACTTACAGTCCACCAGCAAAATTGACGACACAAGTTTTCTGATCTCCTGTCTAAAATTTGAATCAACTCTCCTGGAATGTGCACACAAACACCAATCCTAGCCCTTCATTGTAAAGCAGTCCTCCTGAAGTGAGCACACGAACTCTACTCCTGACACTTCACGTAGTTTATCTCCTGTAGATCAACCAAGAACTCCTCATTCTTAAGTTTCTTCCTTAATCTTCGTAGTCAGCCAAGTTGATGACACAATCTTCCTGACAGATCCAAGTGAAGAATAGCATCAGTGTATTGATTGAAGGCATTGATGTTTTCAATCCGAAGGGCGCATATAGAGGGGATGATTGAACTGTTGAATGTTTGGCTCTTGAGAGAATAATTGTTTTCTCTTGAATGAATAATGTTCAACACTCTTTCCCGAATGCGCAGCACCCCCTTTTATATGTTGGACGAATATGGAAACTTTGGCTAATAAAAATCTCACGAAATTGCGAATTAGGTCTGGCCGTAAATTGGTTGCTCTAGCGAAGAGCATGTTCGTTAGAGTGAGGACCATGTCGCTCGAGCGACAGGTGGGCGAAGGTCAAGCGCTGGATGTTCTGTTTCATCCGCTCGAGCATGACTCCCTCGAGCAGCTAGCGAAAATGCGACGAGTTTCCTTCGTGTTGCAAGCTTGGATCCCGAACCCTACACTATACAACCAACTATGAACCTTTACAATTAAGTCCATAAACTTCTAAAATATTCAAGTTGGTCCTTTTGTTCACAAAATAGCCAATTACAATGATCTAACACTAACAAAATTATTCTAACATTTAATCGAATTCATACCTACGGAAGAGATCGTTGATATGAATAATAGCAGCTAGATCTTTCCCTCCTTACTCCTCACAAAAAATTAGTCGACAATGGGGCAAGCTAATAAAACCAACAACCAAAGAAGAGAGGGGACCTAGCCTTTATATAGAAATCAAATAGAGTCGTCTCATTAATGACTTAAACCGTAATTAGGGTTTACATATTTTTCGGCACACATACTTAAATGATCACATTTATATAAACAATAACCCGTAAGGTATAAACCGGCCCAATAGATCACTTAACATATTTGGGCCTAATCACAGTACCATTATGAGCTATACATCTAACCCGTAAGATTTACAATCAAATGTAAAGCCCACATTTAGAATTATTCTAACACTAAGAGATTGGAATTGGGGTAAAAATTTACTAACCGTCTAAGCTAGACTGAGAAGTAAGGAAAATAGACTATTCTTGCTGGTTGCCCAAGAATGGATTCTAGATTTGTTCGAACTCATGCAGGAGTTGAGGTAAAAAACAAGAAAAAGAAAGGAGAAGTTTTTGTAATGGATGTACCTAGGTAGTGGTGACCTCATTCACAAAGAAGATGAAAACACGGTAACTCATTTTCTTCATTCGCAAAGAAAACTTGAGAGCAAAAAGTGTTGAAAGAAGTCCAACAAGTGCATCACATAGGATCGAGGATGCAAAAATAGAGGGAAAATGGAGGATCGAAATTAAACGAACCAAAACTATGTAGTTTTGAAGGAAGTTTCCCCAATGAGCCTTAAAAGACAATGAAACGCCATCCCTCTGATCTAGTGACACATTTCATCTTAGGTCACAACAGCTATCCTCCACAATGATTCATATGATAAAATATTTCTACAAACACCTTCAAAGGTCAGCACATCTCCCACAGGTAAGCACAGACCTTGTGGATATCTATTGGAGTCCGAACTCCGACCTCATTAATATAAATATTTTCCAGATCACCCTGCATACTCTAACCAATAAGGTTGGAAGCATTAGTTTGTTAGATAAGCTAAAGACATAATGATGCCTAAATCCCTGCCAGTCACTCTGTCATGCGTCTCCACCTACTACCCCTAGAATAAAACTCGACAACTTTTACGCCAACACCTCTTCTTTAACCAATTAGTTGGGAGTAATGATTACTTGATGTTAAACCATCATTACCTAATAGCATAGCTGAAGCTAGATGTAATGATGACATGATGAGGCCGACCTCAACGACCAATCAAAGCAGCAAAAACTTAGATAAGTGGTACTCACTTCTAGGACGACAGTGCAGTTGAAATGACATGAGTCGACCAACAAGTGTGGTCTTCCTTCCTATAAATAGAAATCAATGGCCCCCCTCCCAAGGTAACGCTTTCCTTTTATGCAAATTATGTACTTTGTTCCAAGTTGATTGGAAATAACCACCAAGTTGATTGGAAATAACCACCCATTTTTCTCATTAAGTTGATCAAAAAAATCATACATCTTTAGACATCAACAATATTTATAAATAATAAAGAAATTTTTCCAAAAGATGTTGTATATCCTTCAAATCATAAAAATATTTTAATACATTCATGACATTCTTTTTGTTTTCTCTCGTTTTTAAGTTGGCTCTTCATTTGTTCTATTTTTCTCTTTCTTTTTTTCTCTTTGTCGTTTCTTTTATTTGTGACTTGATCTTGCATCTTTTATTTTATTTTCTCCATTGTTTAGTTGTCCTCAATTCATCATCCCTAAATTTAACCCTCTGCATATTCTCTAGCTTTAATTTATGGTCTTTGACAGTAATAATGACATATAGGACTCTTTTGCTTTAATTTTTTGGATAATATTTTGGTGTTTTTCAATTTGTTCTTGTTTCTCAATTTTGGTATGAAAGTATAAAATTTGTCAAATTTTGATGCTTTGACTATTCTCAGTATATAATATTATTTATTATTTATGGATCATGCTTTCTGCTATTAGTTTTTCAGACTAGTATATTCTTTGAAAACTTTTTTTCATATTTTCTTTATTTATAAATTGTATTCGGATGGTAACTTGATGTTTTATATTCTTTGGTTCAACTAATTAATTATAAGTATGCAAAGTTAATTGGTTTGTTGAAGAAAAATAAATAGATTAACAGACGTAGACCCGTAATACTGGCTTTCATCCAAAAAGAAGTGAAACGTTAAAAATCATACGATACTTCTTTTTTATATATTTAATTCATGGTATTTTTCTCGCAAAGTTTTTCGTTGTTTCATTAGTCTATACTTTTTTAATAATATTCTCTTAATAAACTTTCATTCTTACAATTGAAAGAAAATATTTGTCCGTTAAAATCTCTTACTTGATTCCATTGTTCCTCAAGTGACTTATGTTTTATCTTTCATTGTTTTGGATTGTGGATTCTTTAATGGATAAAATTACTTGTACATAATATTTGGTACATAATGGTATCCATACCCTCACATGGATTTGGGGCCCAAGTGTGAGGGTGTGGACACCATTATGTACCAAATATTATGTATCTCAAGAAAGGTCATTTAATATATCTAATAGAAAATATTTGTCTCAACATAAAAAAAAAAAGTAAAGAAATTATTCAATCTCAAGTAGGAGTTATGGATTTTAAGTTCTTGTTTTGCTTGGTTATTTGGTACAATAATTAAGTAAGTAAAATATTGTAAAGTGAGGATATATAGTCAATTGAAAGCACTTATTTTATTTTCTGAAACATATAGAGAAACTAAATTTGGATATGACAATTGCTAAAGAAATTGCTACTTAAATGGAAGTTAAACGTACATTTCATGAAAAGAGTATTATTCATAAAAAGAACACTTCAATGAAAATGTCAATGAGCTCAATAATTTTTTAGTTGATTATTTCTTTAAAACGGTTGATCAAGCTCTTTCTTTACTTTAATTAAAGTTTGAATATCTTCAAAAATATGAAAATACTTTTGAGTTTTTGTTTTATTTAAAAAATTGCAGACCACAGATGATAATTATTTGAAGTGTTGGTGTGATAAGCTTAAAAAAAAATTTGAAGTACAATAAGGATTCTAATATCCATTGGTAGAAGTTATACTCTTAGTTGTAAATTGATAGAAAATGTTTGTCAAAACTCAAAAGAGACTAAAAAGGCAATTGAAATGTGAAATTATATAAAAATGACGAATTATTATTTTTCGAATGTGTGGATTACTTATAGAATATTATTGACTAAACCAGTCATAATTGCATCTATCCATATGGTCTTCTCGAAGTTGAAGTTGATAAAATTCTAGATTGGTCAACAATACCACAAGAAGGTTGAATAAATTGGCCATTGTGTCTATTAAAAAGTTCTTAAAAAAAGGTTGATTGTAATAATATAATTGCTGATTTTCTATCATAAATTCTAGTAGAGTGAATTTAATTTAGACATTTGAAAATTTTAGATTATATTTTATAGCTTTAATATTTTTATTCAACGACGACCAAAATTATTTATTATTTAAATATATAATTTAAATATCTATATGTGCCTCATATTTGAAGTTGGTCTAAGACCTCCAAAATCTCAAAATCGACCGTGTTGCCAACATGAATACAACATGCTGCAAACAGCACAGAGTCGTTGGCGCTAAGCAAAAATCTGGATGACAATGCTCTGAACAGTGCTGGAGCTATGAAAATCGTACAGTTGGCACTGAAGCTAAGAGCGCACTAACGACGCTACAAAAAGCAAGGCCAATGCACTTGTTTTTGTTGATGCATGATTAGCAGCTGTCACTCCTTGGTGGTTGGACCACTCTTTGGCAAGTGTCAGTGGTAGCAACAATCACCCTTTTCTATTTGAATTTTTAAACATGATTTTAATCCCAATTGACATTAGGTTTTGACTCCTATTTGAGAATCGGAGTATTGGTTGCAACTTTCGTCGTAGTCTAGCTATGGTCGGGAGCAGTAGCATTTGTGGTGATTGTTCTGTGATTTGGAAGTGATGGTGATGGTGATGATAATCGTTGAACATGGATGAAGGTGGGGTGTGGCAATTGTGTTGTGGCATCGGAGTGTGTTGCTTTAAGGTCACATATGTGCTAAGAGAACTCATTTCCCAGTACTTTTGTAATTTTCAAACATTTTGAGGTACTCGTAGAAATTTCCTTTATTTCTTTTTCGGCCACTAATACATGCTCTAAGACTTGGCTAGACTTTTTAGATGGATAGACCTAGCTGTACAAAAAAATCGTGAAATCGCAAATCGAATCGTAACCGTTGGTTCGTTTCCATGTGGACCGGCGATTTTTTTTCTCAAATCGAACCAAACCGTTTTAAAATGGTTTGGTTTAGGTTTTGATTTTCAAAAAATCAAACCGACACAAACACACTTTTTAATTAATTTTTTTTTATGAAATTATAAATTTTCATATATAATATTATTAAAGTATAATTTTTAGAATTTAAAATGTAAACAAATTGAAATGATACCTCCAAAGTAGACCTAGAAATTCAATTTTTGAATTTATGTTCAAACCCAGGCCAAAAAAAATAAAAATAAAAAGGGAACAACTCAAAACCCAACTAAAATCTCAAACCAAAACCTAGATTCTATTTTTAGTTTTAACTTTTACGTCTTTGACTCTCAATAGGAATCGCCGTCTCTGGCTCTTTTCGGTATCGTTTTCTTCTCCCTAAGCGTATGTTCTCTTTCTTGTTCATCTTCCAACTCTTTCTGTAGTAAATCTAATCCAACACCTTCAGATTCGTCCCTTTTTTTTCTTTTTACTCCTTGCATACCTAGACTTAGACTTCTTAGTGAAGTTATGTGTCAAACATTGAGCTTAACTTCCTCCGTAGTTTCTTTTTATTTTTTCAGATATGGATCCAATTTTAGAAGAAGCCGATGATACAATTCCATTAGAGAATGACCCTGAAGATATGACAATGGATGTAAAAGGTAAAAGGGAAACAAAAGGTCCGAGAGTTGCAAGAAAGCAAATATTGAGTCTCGAGTTTTGTTGTGTTTAGATGTCACAACTACATGGAATTCTACATACTTGATGTTGCAAGCTGCTATGAAGTTTTAAAAAGACATTTTTGTTGTTTTGGAAAGCGATGGAAACTATACAAATTATTTTTAATGAAGGTAGATCCGATGGAAGAAAAATATAAATGGACCACCAACACACGTCGATTGGGATCAAGCAGAAGTCTTTGTTAGGTTCTTGAGGACATTCTATGAAATGACTTTAAAATTTAGTGGCTCGAAATATGTAACTTCTAACTCTTTCTTTCAAGAAATATGTGAAATTCATGGAGAGTTGAATAAATTAAGTAAAGAGTCTAACACTTTGATGGGATCCATGACAATTAGTATGCGAAAAAAATATGATAAGTATTGGAGCAATGTTGACAAGTTTAATCAGTTGTTGTTCATTGCAACAGTTCTTGACCCAAGGTACAAGTTAGAACTTCTTAAAGTCAGGTTTGAAATTATTTATGATCTAGACATTGCAAAAATGTTGATAAAAAAAAGTTGAAGAGACACTCCACATGTTGTATGCATACTATGAAGAAATGGCGACTCCAATCACTCCACCATCGGCTTCATCAAATGAGACTACCAGAAACAGTAGTCCAAGTGCTTCACAACTTGCTTTCGATCTTTTTGCTTTTTTGTTATATATCGAATTTCAGACAAATATGAATGTAATTTAATATTATTAATGTTCGTTTAAATTTATATGTTAACTTGTTTTACATATATTATTATAATATCAATAGGTAAACCATGGATTAAAATCGAATCAAACCGCAAATAATGGTTTGGTTTGATTTGGTTTGAAAAATAAAATTGTTTGGTTTGGAAAAATTTCAAATCGTTTGAAATGATTTGAGTTGAACATATAGCATAAATCGCCCATTTTTTCAAATCGCTTGAATTGATTTGAGTTGAAAATATAATAAAAACTGCCCAAATCAAACCATCCCTAGGTAGACCAAGAGCCCAACAATACCCCCACCCCCGGCACCATATCCGATAAACAACAGGCTAGCATGCGTGACAATGGAAACGTTATCGGGTTTCGCTATTGTCGAACAGAACATTCGGCAAAGACGCGCTTTCTCACCTCACCGCCTCCCTCAATCTCTTCGAATAGCGTGCCGTGTATGGCGTCCCTTTATATATTATAAAAACACACAGCATCACACATATTAATGCATTACTGGAATCAATTAAATTTCGAATATTCAAACTCACAAACCTTAATTTTGTGGTAATGGCAGAAACAAACCCCAAATCTCAACCAGAAGTTGTAAGAATTCGATCTCTCCCAGGTTTTCATTTCTTTATTGTTTGTTTGTATTTTTATGAGGTGTTGTTTTGTGATGATTTTGTTAACAAGATGGAAAGCGAGAAGCAGAGGATGAAACGCTTGGAATTCGTACAAGTTGCGGCGTTCCATGCTGTGATTTTTGCTGCGAAAGTCTACAATTACGCCAAGGATAAATCAGGGCCTTTGAAGCCCGGAATCCATACAGTCGAGGGCACCATCAAGACCGTTGTGGGACCCGTCTACGACAAATACCATGATGTTCCCGTCGAACTGCTCAAATTTGTTGATCGCAAGGTAATTTTTTAATCCTAATTTTAATTTTTTGTTATTTTATGGAATTTCATTACTGTAATTTTGCCTTTTAATTGCAAAATGGAACCATTTGCATCAGTATTGGGTCCTAATGAGGTTAACCCTTGTCTTTATATGTATAGATTAATCTTATTTCTTATGTTTGATAACATTAAAAAAAAAATTTGTTACTGTTTAATTAATGATTAATAGCGATTCATCCAATTGGTTCAAGACATTTTTGCACTAATTAATTCTCTTGTATCATTTTTTTTTTTTTTTTTTTTTTTTTTTTTTGTTACGATTATGTATCGAAGTCAAAGTTCTTGAATGATTCTTGAGTTTTTACATATAATTAGATAATATTACTACTGCAATTTCTTTAGATGATATGTAATTGAGGAAGAATCTACTCATTCATGGAATTGAATGCTGTTGGAATGGCTGTTAAAGATTTTCTTTGTGTTGATATCATTCTGAATTCATTGCGCGATAAATGATTGCGGCAACGTTTGTAGATGAGACGAATGCATTTTCGGCTATAGGCCTGCACCATTGTTAACGTGAGAATTTAAGAAATTTACAATTGTGTTTGTAGGTCGACGAGTCGATGAACAAGGTGCAGAGTCATGTCCCCACAGTTCTAAAGCAGGTGTCAACCCAAGCCTTCTCGAGTGCTCAGAAAGCTCCTGCAATGGCTCGCTCCGTCATGAAAGAAGTCAAAACTGCTGGAGTCGTTGAAACAGCCTCAGGTCTTGCGAAAACGCTCTACACGAAATACGAACCTGCTGCCAAGGATCTGTATTCCAAGTATGAACCGGTAGCTGAACATTTTGCTGTGTCGACCTGGAGGTCTCTCAATCAGCTCCCGCTCTTCCCTCAAGTGGCTCAAGCCGTCGTTCCAACGGCCAGTTATTATACCGAGAAGTACAACCAGACTATTCAACTTTCGGCTGAGAAAGGGCACAAGGTTGCATCGTATCTTCCATTGGTCCCAACCGAAAAGATTTCAAAGGCATTTATCGCTGATAAAAATAATCCCATGGCTCCGACCGGAGGAGCTGTTGAAGCACATTGATGCTGCTTCCATTAATGTAATGCTATTAGCCTATTATCATGGTAACATAATGTTATTTTTACATGAGAATGTTGTGGATGGTAGAGAAACAACGAGTGTTATGAAGTACCTTGTTTTCTTTTCTTGGGTTTACTGTCCATTCCTAGGATGAATGAATATATATTCGTTTTTGTATTGTTTTTCTCTTTTATTTCTGCCTTAAGTTTACATGTGTTTATATGATCACGCATCATTCGCCCTTTTCCGATACGGCCAATCCTGTCCTTTCTTGTCTTGCTTGTAATAGACAAGACGATAAAAGATTAGTCAAAAAGAGTATTCCACCTACACTAGATAAATGGTCAAGTTTATTATCAATGATCTTGTGCTGTGGAGAATCGTAATAAAATAGGAAAAAAGATAAAGAATCGGGCCAATGACAGGCCCTGTTTCCAGGGGGCACATGGCACCCTATATTGGAGAGGGTTTTCGATGGAGCAGGTGCCCCCTCCAATCAAGGGGCGCCACAAACAGGGCCTATCATTGGCCCTGTTTCCATAGCAAAGCCCAATAAAAGATGTCGTTTAGGCACCCTTGGACCAAATTGGAAGGGGCCATACGAATTGCATCCAAAGTTCAACCCGACATTTATAGAATTAAGGTTCTAGATAGGTCCGAGCAACACTACCTTTGGAACTTTAAACATTTGCGAAAATAATAACAATAATTTCATCAAATTAGCTGTTTCTTCAAGTATATGTCTCGGTTTGGCGATTCATTACATGATCGATTATAGGTAATGCCTTAACAATTTCTTATACTTACCTCAATTTTAAATCATGCTATTTAACTTGTACTTAATTATGGTTATTCTACATAATTTTTATTAGGTTTTGATACCCAATAAATTGGGACGATTATTTAAAATAGATATCGAATAATTAATTGATACCATAAGCTTGACTCGACGCAGAAACAACCAACCCTTTTGGAGGGCGCAAGTTGTAGTTAAGTAGTGGTTGGAGCTGATATTTGATTGGTTTATTGGCACAAAACATCCCTGCATTTGACAGTTAGTGTGCAAAACGTCCCTACGTTTCAATTTTTTGCATTTTCACCCTTACTTCAACGTTTCGTTGCAAAAAAGTCCTTCCGTCCATCTACTGTAAGTTCTACCGTTAAATGCACACCTGGACTCACTTTTCATTTTAAATGAAAGGGTAAAATGGTCACCCACTTCCAAAACATCTTCTTCCCGCTATAAATCGATTATTTGAAAAAAAAGACTAATCAAACAAAACGGCTGAAATTCACTGTTCATCATCTCCATCAACATCATCACCATGACTGTTGTTCATCATCTTCATCATCATCAACATCATAATAGGTGACGCATTTTCGAAAATTGAATTTTGATTTCAACCCCCATTATCGAAAGTCGGATTTCCACACCTGCTCTCATCCCCCATTAATAGCCGCAGCATTAGAAGCTTAAGCTGTAAAGCTGTTTTCCCCAAATTTGAACATGCGAAAAAAGTCCCTACATTATAGACTGTTTTACATATAACATCCTAACGTTCAAACTATGTCTGCTTAAAACATCCCAATGTTTCAAAGACTAGCGTAAAACATCCCTATGTTTTGACAATTTGTGCTCATAACGTCCCCATGTTTCATATTTCTGTGGACATTATCCCTATTATATCCTGTAAGTATCCATTTCATTCACAGCAACACAATCACCGTACTCAACCACATCAACTCTAGACACTAATCAACCACGGCAACTCTAGACACTAATCAACCATTGCAACTCAACATACTGATCAAACTTCAAAATTAAAACAACATCAGCATTATCATCCTCACTCTCCAATCTACGGAACCCTTTTCCTAAACTCATTCTTCGTTTTTTGAAGTAGAACTCCAACATCAAATCATTGCCAACCGCATTCAAGAACTTCGTTAAGTTACCTTAGTGAACAATGAGACATGGAAGAAATCGAAGAAAATCACATATTCATGTTCGTAGACCAGATTGTTTGGCTTAGCGTAAAAGTGGCCTCCATGATGTAATTGAACAGTGAAGTATCCTGAATTTGAACCAGCATGCAGTAGAATATGGAGATGAGGGTATGCACAATGAAAGTGGGCATTCACATTGAGAAATACACACTGATCAACTCAAGAAAATTATGGACTCCGCATCATATAATGCTCAATACCCAACCAAAACCACATAAACTTCAACTCCCAACTAATGTCATGTAATTTTAGAGGAATACCAACAAACCCCCAAAACTTTTCCGTCCAGTATTGAAGGTCTTTTCCCATTCCAATCATGTTCAAAGTTTTAAATTCACAAAGCAACAAAATTAATGAAGGTAAAACAGTGATCATGACTGGACAACGTACATATTGTATTTGGGTGTCTCGTCTCCGGGCTCTCTAATAAACGGAGGAAGCATTTTGATTCGACACTTTATTCTGTGGAAAACAAGAATAAATTCCATAAAAATGTATCAGTGAAGCCTCGACCACTCACCTTGAAATTTCAAACATTAAAATAAAAAATAACGAACCCACAACAACAAAATACCTTCTCCCAGTTTGCCTCCACTGCGTGCATATAGTAGCCCACCATGAAAGGATAACTTCTAGACGAACGGAAAAGGGGATAAACAAAACGTGTGCTCATAGGGCGTGACCAGAAGAGAAGATGGAAGACAAACCGTGCATCCGTTATCGAGAAGAAGAGGTTTTGGAAGTGGGGTGACCATTTTACCCTTCCATTTAAAATGAAAAGTGAATCCAAGTGTGCATTTGATTGTAGAACTCACAGCAGATGGACAAAAGGATGTTTTTCGCAACGAAACGTTGAAATAAGGATGAAAATGCAAAAAATGTAGGGACGTTTTGCACACTAATTGTCAAACGTAGGGACGTTTTGTACTAATAAGCCATATTTGATTTTGTAGTCCATCTATTGGTTTAGGCTTTGGTTTATTGGTGGCCCATTAACCTTATTGTTGGCACAATTAAGTGGCCTAATGTTATACACATATATCATATTCTCCTCCATCTTACAACTGTGTGTGGTGTGTGTGTTGTAACAAATGGAAAGTAAAGAGAAAACGAGAGAGTGAGGGCAAACAGTTTGGGGAGAATTGAGAGAGATTTCCACCGTTATTGCTTCTTCTTCTTCCTACACTTGCTAATACCACCATCCTTCTCCTTTTGTGGGGTTGAGAGAACTTGTGGCAACCAAAGTGTTTGGAAGTTTTGGGTTGCTTGTTACGGTGGTAATCGTTTGGTTGGTTTTTCTGAGCCCGGATCGAAATTTCTCAAAGATTTTCACGACAAATGGTATCAGAGCTATTGGTGTTGAGAAATTTGTGAAAAATTGGTGTAAATTTTGGTGGAACATGACCAAAAATGAAGTAGAAAACCAGAGTAGAATCTGTCCAATTTTTTCTTCAAGCTGCTGGACCTATAATTTCGATTTGTAGCTAAACCACGGGCTGGTTGGTAAATTTGAGGACAAATTCAAGATCGATAGGTGGAAAAATAGTTGGGTGGTCGGCACATGGTAGACGATGACAGTGTGTGTGGTGATGCATGGAGCTCATGCGCAAAACATCGGAAAGGCGCATGGCGACCCCTCCGGAGATTTCAGGTGCTGGATAATTAATTAATTTGATTGCTTGTTAATAGGTCCAAATTAATTAATTGGATTAAATAATTCATGAACCAAATTTAATTAATGAGTTTAATTAAATATTGGACATGATTAAGTTAACAGATGAGCCAAGTCCACTTGGACTTATATTAATACGTTTCTAGGGTTTGAAAAATTCGTAGAGAATACAATTCATATTCTTGCTAACACAAGAAAAGAAAAATTCTAGTTATCTCAATCTTGTTCCATGTGTGAATTTTTATTGGAGACTTGATAATTGGACAGTTGTGAATTGCAGATCGAGTTTGTTCGAGTTCAAGAAAAGGAAAGGAGTTTGTAGAATTCAAAAAAAGTATAATTCCTATTACAGTTTTTATCTAAACACAAAACAAATCCTTGGTGGAAATTGAAATTTTATTTATTTTTTGCAGTGTATGATTAAGTAAATTCTCAACATCGTCATCGTAAATCTCTATTACGCGGAGTAGAAAACTCTTGGCTGGCAACAGAATTTCCAAAACTCACTTCCGTAGGCCTTGGCCATGCATGATGAGGAAGCTTGGTATGAGCAAAGGCCAATAATACTGACAAAGAAGGTACCACAACACCCCAGACCCTCAAAACCCCACCCTCTATCCTCCTATTATATAGGAAGGAGCCTAAAAACTCCTTCAAGAGAGAGTGGGGGGCGTTGTTCATCTAAGGCATACACTTCACAGGTACATCTCATGTGTAAACACAACTATTTGCAACCCAATTTGGCCTTGTGCAAGAACATCGTCGAGGGAATTTTATAATGCAGAACAAATTCAATGCATACGCATCTTTAACCTCTCGCAACACAAACACAATCTAACAAGTGACAAAGCCTCAAATTTTAACCCAAATAAAGACCAATCAGAAGCAACCGAGATCCACAATTCAAAATACCCAACATTACAGCGAATAAAATAATGAATTAGTATTCACAACAATTATATGAAAAGAATACATTTAAATAACCACGACGAGGTAAGATGACACAACCAATTATCCAAAAGCTCTAGATAGTAGAAGAGGCACAATTAGGTCATTTATCAACCAAATCAAGTATAGGTGGAGTGTTACTTCGAGAATCCCTTACCAGATATGCACATATTCATCATTCAAATTTTATCCCATTGGACATAGATCAAAAGCAACAAGGCTCCAGATATCCAGAGTCGGACCTGATGAAAGGCCCAAGAGGCCTCCCCTCAGGCCCAACTTTTTAGGGGGCCCATTTCCCCCACCCCCCCCCTTTTTTTTTTAAATACAATCCATTATCATTCAAAAGCTAAAAACCAACAAAGTCCAGACCAAAACTCCAAAAGTTTGAGAAATAAACGACAAAACCTAGACGGAAGAACGGCAGTAGAGGTTGGGGCTGATGTGGTGGCTATTATCACCGATTCACCATCAACAATCCACCTTCAATTTCCATATATTTGGGTATGTCTAAAATCAAAATTTCTTGTTCTTCTTTCTTTCACTTTCCTACACATATACATATACTACTAGTATTTCGATTTTTTTTCCTTCTTTCTTGACTTTATTTTGGGATTTTGGGGTGTCATTGTTGATTTGCTGTTATTGGCTGATTTCTTCTTGCGGTTTCCAAAAGCTGATGTTGTTGCTATGCTATGCTTTGTTCTTCATATTCATCTTGAACTTTCTTTTTTTTCACCAGTTTTGAATCTTCTAAAAGCATTTTCCCAACTTTTAATCAAATATTCGAATGTAATTTGGATGAAAAGAATGGATTATTAATTATTTTGATGGCAAAGCTCGACATCAGAAAAAGAGAAAGTGAAGCTGTGAAGGGTTTCTATTTCATTTCAAAGTTGAATTGGGCTCAGTTTTAATGTTTTATACAAGCAATTCAAAGTCCACATGAGGTTAATGCTCTTTTCATAATTGAATTCATAAAGAAAAAGGGATGGCCAAGTTGGGTCTCAATCCCAATTCTCAAATCATAAAAATAAAAATAAAAATTGATATAGTTAATAAAGTAAATATGTTATCATTTCCATTTTGCCTTTATTTATGTGACCTTTATTATTTATGGACTGCTTTGGGATTCTTGCAGCTTATTTTTTGCCTCTGTTTTTTCACCTTTCAGTAATTGTTAGTTGATTGTAATATAAATATTTTGAATATTTTCTTTTTATTTGTTGCTTTATTGTTGATTTTAAGTTAACAAATTTAATTTCGTAAAACTCTTATAGATGACAAAAATTGATTGTTTGTTATGAACTAGGGGCCATATTCTGAAGGTCACCTCAAGCCCCGCGAACATAAGTATGGCACAGCAATATCAAAATACTCAACAATACAGCAAATATGACACATAATGAATTAGTATTCACAAAAATTACATTACTCGTATTAAAAACAATACATATATAATAACCACAATAATTCACCAAACACCCAATCTAAAAAAAAAAAACAAAAAGTTAAAAAACTGATAATTTTCCAAGTAATAGAGGAGGAACTGTAGTAAGACTGTAGAAATCTCAGCCCCTGCAACGAGTGATGGCGCTGCAACCACGGACGTAGGGATTGGCCTGAGCACCAGGACGGCAGTTGTAGTAGGAGGCGCCACGGCGGGAGCAGGGGACTCTATTCTTCTGGAGAGCACCATAGCTAATGTAGCGGCGAGTGGCTAAGATTCGCCGATTCGACTCGGAATCGAGCTCGAACTCCTCCTCCTCGTCGTCGGTGTTTACAAGGCACTCGGCTATGGTTCCTTTGCAGCTGGATCTCATCATGGGCATCAGCCACCCCACATCCGCCGCTGCCGCGGTGACTTCGCCACCAGCCGAAGCTTGGGAAATCAACAGAGATGCAATTATGCAGAGGACTGCGAAAATCATTGAAGTCAAACTTCTTCTGGCCATTATATTCATCAGCGTTGAAATGCAATCTTTGCTTAGTTTTTCGTAAAGTTTTCACCTGGGTTTTTCTCAGACTTGTGATTGTGAGGTGGGGCTGTGTTTGATCTTCTCTCTTTCTCCTCAGCCTCTTTCTCTCTATATGTATATATGCATGTATACGTGTGAAGCGGACAGAGCAAATGTAAGTAAGAGAGAAGGGAGTTCATTATATATAGATGATAATTGATCAATGTAGCCGACGAATACATTTTTTATTATTTAATTTTAAATTAAATTAGAGGTGGGTGGCCACTACTGTACTTGTCAGAGGAGAATTTCTTCACTCAGGTAGTGTTTGATTGGGTGGAATTGGGTGGAATACCCTTAATTTAATTTTGGTGTTTGATTGCATAACTTTTTCATGAAATTCATTTTCACCAATTTTCTAGGTACAACCATTTAAAACACATTTTCCACCTTTTATTTTTCCATAGATTTTGTGGGAAAGTGTTTTCCATCTTTTTTTTTTTTTTCTTTACTTTTTTACAATGGAAATATATTGTAAATTCAATAATAAAAAAATTTATCCATTTAATTGACAATTTACATGAAAAAATAAAGTCAAATGAACACAAAAAAAATTTCAAATTTTTTTTTTTTTTTTTTTTATTTTTTGCAATCCAAATAAATTTTATTACAAATTGTAAAAATATTTATCCCAAAAAGTAACAATTTACATGAAAAACAAAGTCAAACGGATTAAGTGGAAAATTATACCAATTAAACACGGTTAATTACAATTCTTTCTAAAATAAATTCTAGACAATTTAATTCTCTGTCATTCATTTTCTTTCCACCTATTTTCCACCATTGCAATCAAACGGACCCTCATAGAAAATTGTAAACGACCGTTGAGGTCGAGAGCGTTGATTTTACTTTTTTCACAACAAATTCTCCTTTTTTTTCAAATATATTATTTAATACCGAAAATGTTATTGTACCAAAAAGAAATATAAAACCTTTAAAACTGTAAATATGCTAAACTTAATATCACAATTGCCCGAGCTGCTCGTCGACTCGATGGGTTGTCTCGCAAGAGCTTGGCCCCTAAAGTGGCTCGTAATATCTCCAAGAGCTCGAATTTTGTCCAAGCAATCCATACGAGCCACCCCCTAGAGCTCGTGAGCTTTGCAAGTTGGCTCATGGATCGTCTCGTACATGCTGGAATTTTTAAGTTCAAATTATGAATTTCGAAATCAGTTATTTTATAATATATATATATTGCAGCTATTTTCGATTGATTTGGACCTATCCCGTATATATAGCTAATTAATTGACCGACTCCTGTATATTCCTAATTTATAATTAGTTACTTATCGATTCACACTTTTATTGTATTACCAAAATTTATTTATTATATATATAAAGGCTACTCTTGTACATTGTAAATCACACAAAGAAATACAATAAATTTATTTAAAAGTCGAAGATATTTCATTCCAAGGATCATTTCAACTACAATTTCTAGATTTTGCAGTCACGATATGATAAGGTGGCAAATGAGGGCTAAAGGTTGGGAAGCTAAGTTTAATAATAGGAGCTAACTGAGTGATTACATTATTCAATGATCTAATCGCGATAAATTAAAGTTCTGTGGCTTAATTAAAATCGCGTTTATAGTTCAAGGACTAAAAATGAAACTAATCCTATTTTTTGGAAAATGTAGTCAGTTATCTTCTTATTTATTTATATAGATTTAGTCACATGCATTTAGAGCCCGTTTGATGCACATTAATTTGAAGAAAATGCATTTTTTTTTTGATGTAATGATGGTGAATATGTGGTTGAAAAGTTATTGATATGATGGAAAATATTATTTTATTTGAAGAATGTGTGATTGAAAATGAGTAGAAGAATGAGAATGAGAATCAAACAAGGCCTTAATTTTTTTTTTAAACATACCAAAAGAACCTCTTTTATACGTTCCAATAAGTTAAATGTGGTGTGAACACAAGGATTTTTCTTTAGGAGGTGGGTAGCAATAGAACCCAAATGAATTTGCCTATTTGATCAAGACGTTTTTTTTTTTTTTTTTTTTTTATAAAATTTAATTGTTGAGAAGCTTCTATAGTTTGAGATATCAAAAATATAATAAGAAGACATCAAATTTTAGAAATTAAATTTCAACTCTTTGTTTCTTCGAAGCCCTTTAAAGATACGAAATGAAGTGACTTGAAAAGATGCTCAAACGTCCCCGTATGCATACAATTTTTATAAGTAATTGATGACGATTTTAAACTTAAGACATCTGTCTACTCTAATAACATATTAATAAAAAAAATTAATATGCCAAAAAACATATGTATTTATTTGTATAATATATTCGACACCTTTCACCCATCACCACAGAGAGAGAGAGAGAGAGAGAGAGATGTTTTCTCACTCCTTTTAATGGCAAAATATTGGGTGTGGATTTAAAGACGTTCTATCAATTAAAGTGCCAAACATTTCACATCTTGAGTGCTACATTGAGAAAATGCAAGCATGGATGAGAGAAAAGGTTTAAAAAATTGTTATGAAGAGAATGTTGCTTAACACTTACTCTTTTGGTAAGAAACATATGCTTACATTAGAGAAAAAGGGTAATCAATCAAATCCTATCTTGACTATAACAAATTGCATTGAAATAAATAGGATGAGGTTAGGTGTGAAAATGACCAAAAAATTAAATTCTTGCAACAAAGATTAAACAAATTTGATAAATTTTAACTTTAATTATTTGGTGAAGAAAGTAAAAAAGTCATGTAATTATGGTTTGAGAAAATGTAGAAGAATATATCAATTAGTATCCTCATGAAAACCAAGTCAAAATTTTAACCTAGGAAGGTAAGTTTAAGGTATCGAGTTCAATGAACTAAACATGTAACACGTTTGGTACACACACAATACATTGATAAATTTTGTATGATCAAGTGATCGACCCTACTTATTTAATCTCGACATCTCAACGAGCGTACCCAAATTTTCAACCAACACAACTATAGCAAATTTTATTGCTTGGCCTACATCTAATTTTATTTTTAAAGATAATCAAATATATAAGTTTTGTTTAAGCAGAACTAACATATTTAGTTGATCTTAAACTTTTTACAATATTAATATTAATTATATTAACTAAAAAATATCCAACATGCCTACCCTGATTGTTATTAGAATCTTTCTTTGTCTCTTTTTTTCCTTCCGTTTTCTCCTCTTCTTCTTCTTCTTTTTCTATCTCTTTTATTCTTTGGGACCAACTAAATTTAACAAAAATTAACATAGTTAGTAAAATATTAAACAAATAAACTCCATTTCATGTAAGTAAGTACAAAACAAACCATAAATATATAAGAATTAACCTTCTTGTATCGCGTGGGTTACCGCAAATTTTACTGCACCCTTATGGGCCCCGCCTATTTAAAAAATATTTTTTCCTCAATGTGTGTGTATGTGGTAAAACTCGTGGTAACCCACGCGGTACGTGAAGCAGGGTTGAAATATTAAATTTTGTGGGCCAAGGACACAATGGCGGAGTGTGTTCAGTGGAGTGGGGTAACGTTGGCAGGGGTTGTCAGAGGTGTTTGATAAAAGAGATATGCTACAGGTACCGCACGGTGTACAATCTCCTCACAATAGTGGGTAGGCCCCGCGATTATTTTAATCACGGGTCCCACCCCTATTAGATGGGACTGTGCACCGTGCTGTGGAAACAAAACTCTTGATAAAAATCGAGAGGTAATTCTGACAATAGAATACTTTTGAAGTAATGGATATGTGGTACAAATATTATTTTGCAAATTATTCTTTGTCCACAAACTTTATTAAGATATTTGAAAATCGTTCCCTTTTTGGTTTCAATACACTTTCATTTTAATCTCAATCTTTGTGGAAAGAAAGAAAGTAAGATGAGAATGGGTGTGCTCGACCCTTTTAATAATATACATAACTAGTTTTTATTCTCATCTTGCTACATGTAAATAGTATAAAATTTATCTCTTCTAGTGATGGTACAATCTCTAATAGCACTAGGGACTGGTATGTCATCATAGATCATTGAGGTTGCTCCTTCCAACATGTCAATATAGAACAAAGGAGGGAGGAAAATTGGTTTAGAAAGTAAGACGAGAATGGGTGTTTTTGACCCTTCTACAGTTCTACTAATATACATGACTAGTTTCTTTCTCATCTTGCTACGTGTTGATGATAGAAAATTTGTTACTTCATGTGATGGTACAATCTCTAGTAGCACTAGGGAGTTGTACGTTATCATAGAGCATTGAGGTTGCACCTTCCAACATGTCAAAATAGAACAAATGAGGGAGGAAAATGGGTTTATAAAGTAAGACAAGAATGGGTGTTTTTTATCCTTCTAATAATATACATGATTAGTTTCCATTATCATTTTACTAATTACATACGATAGAAAATTTGTCACTTCAAGTGATGGTACAATATTTGGTAACACTAGGGAGTTGTATGTTATCATAGAGCATCGAGAGGTTGCTTCTTCTAATGAGCTAAGATAGAACAAAGGAGGGAGGGAAATGGGTTTAGAATCATTTATTTTCACTGATATTATGACATTTACACAAGGCTTAGATTGATACCAATGTAATAAACTAGAAGGTAAGAAATATAAATTTTAATGACTAGTATTATTCTTAATGTAACTTGTATAATAAGGAAATACATTAGTTTTATTGATTAACTTGAAATTTTATATGAAATTGAGAAAGATGAAATCAGTAGACTCTTGTCGAAGTATGGTTTATTTTAAAGACATTCTTAATGATATATGACTCCCTTGTGCTATTTAATTGAGATAATTTCATAGACATTCTTGAAACCTATCTTCGATCCTATCTAGAGGTGTAAACCATGTCATGTTATACTAACACAAGTCAAACATTTTGTAAGTCTAACACAACTCGAGTTGAAACATGGAAAATAAGCATTTAAATAAATTTTTATTTCAATAAAATTGAAAATACTCAATATATATATATATATATATATATATATATATATAATTCGATAAAAATAAAATTCTAAAATTCTAGAAAAATAAAAATAGTCCAAACTCTTATTGATTATTTAAATAAAAATTCTATAATGTATATATTACTCGATAATTTATTAACATGAAATTGTTCTATTTTACCGAATAATCAAATTTAATGAAATAAAATGTCCTAAAATAATTTCTAAAAATCTCAAATCATATTGTTTTTCAATTTTTTATTTGAGAAACAGTTTTCAGAATAACAAACCAACTAGGTTTTCAGCAATATTAAAATAGACGCTAAAAATTCAAAAAGTGAAAATTACAAGAACCAAGTATTTTCAAGATTTCAATTCATAATTAAGAGTTAGAATTTTTTTTTTTCAAAAATTGGATAACATTAAAAATTATAATTATTAATAATAATTTAATAAAATAAAATTAATTAACATATCCCCACCTTATTCACAAACCCTAAATTTATCTTCATTCCTCCTTCTTTCTCTTTATATATCACAGTTTCTCTCTCATCCTGCACCATTCGAATCTTTCTCCCAACTCTATACATTCTTCCTTACAAAATGGATCGTCGCAGCATCGTCGCCGGAGACCATCTCTCTACCATCTTCACTGTGAGTAGGGATGACAATTTGGTTCGCCAGCTCAGACCGTCAGTGGCTTGGCCCTGAAAAGCCCGGTTCGGTAAAATCAAGCCTAAGCTCCGGCCGAGCCCGAGTTGGCTTGTGAGCCCCACGGGCCGGCTCAGAAAAAAACCATCGGGACGGACAACGTTAATAAAGGCAACAAACTGCTGCCTTTCAATTTCAAGAAGCGAAGAGAAAAAAAATCGAGTTTGCTCAGCTCAGCCAGGCACGACTCGGCAAGGCCCGAGCTGAAAGCTCAAGCTGAGCCTGAATTTAATGGACGAGCTTTTGCTCGGCTCGGCTCGATTTGAGCCTGAAAAAAGGTCGATTTGTTTTACCCGAGCCTTGAGTTTCGGCTCGACTCATGGACACCCCTAATTGTGAGCGTCGTTGGTAAAGTCATTCTTTTACTGTGAAGGAAGCTACATTGTCGACATTGAATGCTCGATTGTGCATCAGCCCATTTCGCTGAGAGCCACTATAAAGTGGTGCTACGTAGTGATGACCATTGCACAGAGAAGTTGAGCTACATATCGCACCTTTAGTGATCCAGATCGCAGTTGAAACGACGCAGATCGCGGTGGTGGTGGTGATGATTTTTAGTTGTTGGATGGGTGTTCGTCGTTTCCATGTTTTCGTGGTGTTGAGGTTTTGGGATGGGCTTTGTGGTAGTGGTAGTGGTAGTGGTAGTGGTGGTCTGGTGGCCGTGGTGATGACAGTGGAGTAGATCGCAGTTGCAACAAGCACAAATTTGCGGTGGTGATGATATTTTTATTTTTTTTGTTGGATGTGTGTTGGGGTTTTGGGATAGTTTTTGTTATCCATCTAATATTTTAATAGACCTCAAGAAGACTGGAAATATAGTTTTAATGCTTACAAAATGACCTAAATTACGAAGAGTTGCAGCAGATTCAAGCATAAGATATTGTAAGTTTTTAAATTGATTAGTTTCAAAAAAATACGTAATTTTTAAATTTTTTTTAAAGAAAAATTGTACACGTAATATTTTATTCGTGTACAATTTTAACTCCACCTACATAATTGTTGCCGGTCCCAAACCCGGATAAAGAAAGAGGGTTTTAACTTTTATAATTCATTTAATTTATAAATTTTTTAAGTAAAAAATGTAAATTTTACAAAAAAAAAAAAAAAAAAAAATCGAGCCGAGCTTGGTTATTGTAATATTTAATTATAATTATAGTTAAGTATTTAATTTAAATGTTTATTTAGAGTGTGTTTGATAGAGATTATTTGGGAAAAATGAATTTTGAAATAGTGATATGATGGGAAATGTGTGGTTGAAAAAGAAAGAAAAGTTATTGATGTGATGAAAAATATTATTTTATTGAAGAATACGTAGTTGAAAATGAAAATGAAAATGTGGGTCAAACGGAGCCTTAGTGTTTAATTATTTATTGTAATTGATTAAGTAATATTTAATTGTTTAATTATTATATAATTATATATATGATAGAATGATAGACAAGCAGATCTCGCGATAAAATTAGATAACTACTTCCATTTGGGATAGAGAAGTAGATCTCGTGATAAAATTAGATAACTACTTCCGTTTGGTCACGATGAAATTATGTAACTACTTCCTTTTGGGAAGAATTTATCCACCATTTAATTTATAAATAAATGGTAAATAAATAAATAATATTTGTGGATATACTAAAAATTTGACTAATTATAGATAGTTAGACATTACAGTAATATCATAATCCGGTACTTTCAGAGAAAGTCTTCATTATTATAAAGTATTTGAATTTTCCCAAGTAGTTGAATTATATATTATTCTTAAATCTTAATATAGCGAAAGTACTAGAGCTAAATGGTTAAGAACAATTTGATCTTATTAACAAAGATGTTGTTCATAGCGAATGTTAGTAACTGACTAAAAGAAGTGACATCGCTCAAAAGTACCTTTTGCACAAAAAATAAAAATAAAAATAGATTGTTAGCATCAAGAATGAAACTTTAGGGACCATTTGCGCACAAGGGCCATATGTTAATGACCATCCGTGTCAGTGTTTTCTGAAAAATTACAATACAAGCTTTAAACTGCTTGACCTCTTTCCAGTAACTTTGTGCGCAGTGCATGAATAACAACGATGACATGCTACTCTAGTAATGTGACTATGAATTAGTTATGTTTTAGGTTCTCATATAATCGAAATCGTCAATGCATACATTAAAATCGTACACATATATCACATAATTCAAATCTCGATGACAAAATTATTAATTCACTTAACATTTCTCTCTAATTCAATTAATATTCACATGACGATCTAGATTTACAGATTTAGGGCATTTTGTTTCAAATTAAAATTTGATTTTAATATAAGTCAAAGTCAAACAATCAATATCAACCACATTTTTTTTGGATCCCATAATTTTTTAATTACACATTTCAAAAACTTCTATTATAATCATTAAAAATTTGATTTTAATTTCTATCAAACACTTTCTTAAATATGTTGGAGATCTAGACACTCACTTTGAAGATGGCTCATAAAATTCAACTTCCCGCCATGACTATATGACCATGCCACCTGCTTAAATCCTATTGGTTCATAAACAAACAACGGATCGTCATTCCGTACTCATTTCTAACCGTTCGATCAACATCTGAAAATCCGAATGGCAGTCTACTCTCATTGGCAGAAACAGAAGCACGCGGATCGCTGTCACCCATCCCCCTACGACTCCCTACGCCATGAGCGCTGTACAAATACCACCCCTTGCCTTTTTAATAATACTCCAAAATTCAAAACCCAAAAGGTTCCCAAAAGATTTTTCCCTCTCAAAACTCAGAAATTTCGATCTCGTCAATTTTTCAAGAACATAAAATGGAATCTGCAAAGACAACAATTACGAAGGGTGCCGGAGGCCGAAAGGGTGGCGAAAGGAAGAAGTCCGTACCCAAATCGGTGAAGGCCGGGCTGCAATTTCCGGTGGGTCGAATCGCCCGTTTCCTCAAAAAGGGTCGGTATGCTCAGCGAGTTGGTATCGGAGCCCCGATTTACATGGCTGCTGTACTTGAATACCTCGCTGCTGAGGTAAATTTACTGATAATTATTAAAAGGATTTCTAGGGATTTCCCTTGTTTACTGACTTTTTTAAATGAGCTACCACAAGACAAGGATTTCGTTGCTATCTTGACAAAATCTAAGGCTGTTTGTTTATTTGTTTAAATCCTGTTTAGAAATTTTAAAGTCTCCCAAATGAGATTCGAACTGAAATGGTCTTCATTTAAATTGTATTTTGACGTTTTAGGTGTTGGAATTGGCTGGAAATGCTGCACGGGACAACAAGAAGAGTCGAATTATTCCGAGGCATGTGCAATTGGCTGTAAGGAACGATGAAGAATTGGGAAAATTGCTGCATGGTGTAACAATTGCAAGTGGTGGAGTTTTGCCAAATATTAACCCAGTTCTTTTGCCAAAAAAATCTAATGAATCCGAGGATAAGGCCGCCAAGTCCCCAAAGGCCTCCAAATCTCCAAAAAAAGCTTAGATTTCTAGCAGTTCGACTATGTCTTTCTGTTTTTGATGATGTAAAAATTTAAATTTTAATGAAAAATGCTTTTCCTTTTATGTTGATGCCTTCACTTGTGTTTATTATTTCTATACTTTTCTGTGGTTTAAATTTCTTTTTATCTAAGCACAAATATTTTATTCGGATAACTTGTTCAATCCAGAGGGTTGTTTGATCTGCGTCACCACTTTTAAGTTTTAACCTACGTTTTGGGTAAAATTTTCTGCAGAATGAAGAAACAAAGGATGCAAACAAGATAATTAACAAAGGGAAACATTTATCATCCTTGGTTTTAGAATTTTGTTGATTTGTAAATAGTTTCTCAGGCGAGGCACCAATTCAACGGATTTTGAGCAATCAGGATTTTTTGAATCCCTTCAAGCAATTTCTGCCGACAAACACCTTCTGAAACTTGGCCCCAGCTGCGCTTCCTTTTTCTGCGCAATAATCTTCGAAAACTCAAAATTCAGAATCGTCGGCATAACCAGACATGTAGAATCGTGTATTATTGAAATACTTAACAGAAATTAAAGAGTTATTTTCTTCAGCAGTTGAGAATTTTTTTTCCTGCACTTTTACTCGTTAAGTATTTTTAAAAGGGAAGCCCTGCTCCCTCCCTCCAATCAGGGTGTCCTGGGTTTGATCGGGACAAAAACAAATCGAGTAATTAGTAGAAATGATTCATAACGTTTACACGTATTATTAAAATGATCTCTATCGTTTTAAATTTAACATTTTTACCTTTATTTCAAACATTTCTTGTGGAATTGGTCCTTCCATCTACTTTCGTTAAATCAGCTGTTACAAATTTAATGAAATTTGCTAATAATATTGGATAATTAGTAGAAATGATTCCTAACGTTTACACTCATTGCTAAAATGAATAACCACTTGTTTGAATCTAATTAAATTTTATTGTATTACATTTCATTTTCTCTATATTATTTTCAACCACATAATTTTTTCATAATATAATAATATACGTAAATCGAAAACTTTTCTTTTTCTTTTTCAACCATTCATTTTTCAAAAAAACACTATGGTTAACAATGTTTGGTTGGTTCACAATCTAATTAAATATTGTGTAGCAGTTTTTTTTTTTTTTTTTTTTCCTTTTACTATGAAATTTTGTATCCATTGTAGTAGTTTAATATTGAGAACTTATACTACATAGTTCATCAATGATTATTTGTGCTAAATGGTTAAAGGGTTAATGATGATATTTGCCGACAACGTTTTGAGCTATGGTCTAAACTTGTAAATTATATGAAATCATAAGAATTATATTCACCGAAAATTTTACGAGGAGAAAAATATGGGAAGTTGACTAATTTAGCTCCCGTTTGGCTTCAATTTTTTGTGAATGAAAATAAATGAAATAATGCTTCTTTGAAAAATGAATGGTTGAAAAAAAAAAAGAAAATTTTTTCGATTTACTTATAATATTATTTTATGAAAGATTGTGTGGTTGAAAATAGTAGAGAGAAAAATGAAATTTAATTAGATTCAAACAAGTAGTTACCAATTTTAGCAATGAGTGTAAACATTAAGGATCATTTATGCTAATTACCCAATATTATTGGCAAATTTCATTAAATGTTTAACAGTTGATTTAACGAAAGTGGATGGAAGGACCAATTCCACAACAAACGTTTGAAATAAGGGTATAAATGCCAAATTTAAAACGATAGAGACCATTTTTTGCTAATTACCAAAAAAAATCCTGTCAGCCTAGTGGGGTTCTTTTTAAAATTGATTTGGTCAAACATCTTAATTTTTACTTTGAATTTTCAATAATTACATTTTTATACAATGACCTAAGGGTCCGTTTGATTGTAAGTGTGGAAAATAAGTATAAATGAAATGAATTCCAGGGAATTGAATTGTCTGGTATTGTTTTACTGAGAATTGAATTAAGGGTGTTTGATTGCTATAATTTTCTACATTTCTATTATAATATGACTTTGTTTTTTATGGAAATTGTCAATTAAATGGATAAATTTTGTTATCATTGGAGACAAAATATGTTTAGATTGCTAAAAAAATAAATAAAATAAAAAATTATTTTTTATTTTTACGTTTGGCTCTATTTTGTATGGAATTTGTTAATTAAATGGATAAATTTTTTTGCACTTTATCTTAGAATTTGTTTCTATTGCTAAAAAGAAAAAGATGGACACCAATTCCCACCATATAGCAAGGAATTGAATTCCACGAAATCACGCTTCAAGTGGTTGTATCTTGAAAAATGGGTGGAAACCAATTCCATGGAAAAAAACGGTATCAAACGGACAAAAGGTGGAAGTTGGAATTCGATTCCAACTTCCAGGAAAAATTTTGGCGAATCAAACAGAGCCTAAATGTTAAAAAACAAAGATTCCATATATATTTACAAAATATTATTTTGTTTAAAAGATAATACTACTATCCTTTTAGGTAACAAAAAATAAAAAAAATCAAACATTTCCTACCTAAATTTTTAAAATCAGTTAACATTTTTATTGGTTTATTTTAACTTAGGTAAAAACTTAACCTAAAAATTTCAAAAATCTATCAAACGCCGAAGAAGAAAATATATATATTTTTATCTATCACTTTGAATCGGTAAGTTTATTTATATATGTTTAATTTCATTTTCGTTAAATTAATATATGTTTTAAATTGATAATTTTATTTCGATATAGATTAATATGTAGATAAATTTTATTAATAGATCTACAACTTTTTAAGCATAAATAAGAAAAAAAATTTCTTCTGGATGCATATTCTTTCAAACGAGATTCATGACAATGATTTCGGCTAGCCTTAACAATCGAATGTTATGTTGCCTTAGGCAATCGGCTTTTAAAATTCAGTCCAACCTTTTTCTTGAATAAAGTTTTGTTGTCTAGTGGCTGTGCTGATTTTTTGACTATTTTTTTCTTATAATTAAAATTTGTTTTTCGTGCAAATATCATTGTAATCCCAATTTGTTATTTCGAATTGGATGAAAAAGATCGAGGTGTATGCAAATGGACGAGTGATATACGTAGTGATATTCCAATATTTATAATATCGAGTACATCATATACGAAAAATGTACCATGATTTACAAAATAATTTGAATGTTCCCTGTCAGTACGATATGGAACCAAGATTTGAATTCAACGAGAATTCATCCATTCCGATTTAACCTATGAAAGTTGCTTCTGATGTTGAAGTGAATTATCTATTTGAATTGAATAAAATGCACACGACTCTTCAATTGCGTGATTTTAGTGAAGAATAATGTCGCTGGAGGTGAGCACGAAAATTCGGATGAAGGGATCACAATATCAATGATTTTTGGGACACAGTGAAAAAAACTCGTGAGTATGATGTGGTTTTTCTCGAGACAGTTGGTCCTCATCGTGATCTTGCTGTTATCCACAAAATTTCCTCAGTAGTTTACGACAACGAGAATAAAAATGAATTTACAAACGAGGATTTTGATTGCTTTATCCCATTAGAGACATGAGTTGAGTGAGAGCTTATGGGCTAGATCGAGTGAACTGTCCTCTAACTCTTCGTGTGTAATTCCCGATGATGAGGATTTACATGTCCAGCAACTGTTTGAAACAAACAAAGATTTGCAGAAAGTCGTGCACCGAATGTCACTGAAATATACTTTGAATTCAAAGTAAATAATCCAAACAAGTCATTGTTGACAATTGTTTGATTCTTGCCGTTGACGTTTGTGAGTGATGAAGATGGAAACAAATAAGTTAATTGTAATTCGCAAGTATACACGGGAACATACTAGTCAAGTGAAAATTCGTCAAAATGATCATAAGTTTAAGCATGATTTATTGGTTGACAGATAATGTAAAAGTATCAGGACCTACAGATGATCTACAGACTTTCGTATATCATTAACGACGTTCATCGAGAGTACGATGTGGCCATGAGCTACATCAAATTTAAAAGAATAATACAGTATTTTTCCTTCACTAGGAGTTTTCCCACATCATTTTTCCTATTAAGCTTTAAAAATGCATATTCTTTATGTAATGAATGTTCATAACCCACACGACATTTACATCAACATAACTTTATGGTTTACTCTTACATGTTGCAAATTGTATTCGAGACTCCTCAAGAGAGCAGCAATAAGATCTAATTTTAACAATTGTCATTTTAGCTAATGTCATATAAGGTCTAAATTGTATCCTATAGAAGATGGACAATTCTAAATCCTTGAGAAGATCAATGACAATACCTACAAGCTGGACATTTCATATGAGTATAATTATTTGCTAATTTTAATGTTGCTAATCTTTTTCTCTTTGATGCTGGTGAAATTACAAGGTCGATATCTTTGAAGAGAGAGGGAATGATGAGTATTATGGAGAGTTGGCTAGCAAAGAAAGTAAAGATTGTTTATATATTCTGGATGGATCAATAACTAGATCAAAGAAAAGAAGATTGAGGAAGTCATGTAAGGACTTGTTCAAGCTACGTAGACCGAGAGTTCAAGTAGAACGAGCAAGACACCAATTTTCAATATAGGTGTGAAAGAAGAACAAATTTTAGTGCATTTGATCAGGTTAAGGAAAAAGGGAGTTGATCTGGAAAGCCATGCTCGATGAAGACTTTAACTTCCTTGCCCACGCAAAAATAAAAAATTTAAAATCGGAGAGTCAAACAATTGTACCATGCACATGCATGACACAATACCTGTTGACATATGCTTCTTTTATGTTTTGATTATAACAAACAAATCATCTTTCTCTTTTCTCTAACAATCATATTCAAGTGATATAGCATCTACGGCAAAATCGATCAAACAAAGACAAAAGGATTGCTGTCATACATTTGCAAGAAACGATCAAATGAAAGTCAAGAAAGAAGGAAAAGTGCACTTGCCAAGAAGACATTAGACGTACATGTTTTTGAATTCATCATGTGTAAAGGTAAAACGCTTTAACAATTGACAATGAATATATTGAAAGCTCAAGTAAATGAATTTCTTATGCACGTCATTGAAACATTTGTACAATAAAAACAATTTTGGAAGTTTTTCAAAACAAATATTTTCGAAAAGGCCAGTGGCCGGTCGACCGGCCAGGAGAGGCGGTCGACCGGCGCCGGTCGACCGGAAGTTCCAACGGTCCAAATTTTTGACCGTTCTGAATTCTGATTTTTTCGTACAAACGGTCATTTTGGTCGACCGGAAATGGGGCGGTCGACCGGACTGGTCAACCGGTTCGGCAGAACTTTTATGACTTTTCAACTATAAATACCAACTCACTTTGCATTCATTTCAACACTTCCAAAAGGCATTAAAGTGAGATACTCTTGAGCTTAAATATTGTTTTTATACTCTTTACTCATTATTTGATTCTTGAAAAACCTTTTGAGTGATTCAACCTTTGAAAATCATTTTTCACTCACCAAACACTTGAGCTTCATTCATTGCCATCTATTAAAGTGTTTGCCTATTTTCTCTCATTGTACTCAACTTTGAATATATTATTTATTGAGAGGAATAGTTTCAAATTGTAAACTCAAACTTGTGGGTCGTGTTGAGGTCCCGGAAAGCTCAACGTTGTAAAAGGATCGGTGCTCCTTGGTTGTAAGTCACCGGAAGCGTTGTAAAGGGTTGGATTGCACCATAAGTCAATCAACATAGTGAAAAAGGCCTTGCTCGTGACGGAGAGCTTGGTAACGGGGGACGTAGATCATTGCATTGGATCGAACCTCCATAATTATATCGTTTGCACTCTCTATCTCTTTTACTTAGCATCGGTTACTTTGTGTTAATTATATTGCTCTACTCACTTGTATACTTGTGCCTAAGTTACCTTCTATTGTTTGATTGATTATTTTATTAAAATTTAAATTATTGAAGAAAAAGTTTTAATAACCAATTCACCCCCCTCTTGGTTAGCCAATCTTGGGTTTTCAATACCATGTGCACGCATGGTACTCCGTGAGGCATGACGAGATTAGTTGTTTAGTTTGTTTTGAAATATATTTTTTAATGTTTATCTAGTTGTTTTTCGAGTAAATTATGGTTTCTTGAATCCACATATATAAGGCTTTATCATTGTATGAATAATTAATATATGATTTAAGTGATTAACTATATAGAAAAATTTCCGCTTTCAATCTTATTCTTAATTGAACTATCCCAAACTTATCAAATCCAATCTTTGTGGCATTCAATCTTTCATACCTTGATTCTTGATTCAAGAATCATTGAGTTGAGGTTTTAAATTTGATTTTGGGTTTCTTGGGGTTCACACCAAGTCTTGTTTGTGGATTTCAGGGTATATCCTTCAAAAGAGTTCACATCACTTACCTTGGGGAAACCAGGTTGTCAATTTACTTGACCTTCCACAACGACTTCGAGGCTCTTAAACAGATTAACAAATATGGATTTATTAGTATTAGAGGACATCAGTATGCTTCTCACTCACTTTCTTTGTATATGAAGTAGTATTTCTTGATTTATTGCATTATTTCATATGTTGCATTGTTTTGCTACTAGAAGATCGGGTGGATGGCCCCTTTCTTCTTGTTCTTGTAAGTTTGATTCTATATATGGTCTGAAAATCCTAACCACGTCAACCTTCCTTGGTAGAGCTTGAAAATCCACTAAGTTTGTATTGATGCTTTGCTAAATAAGAGAGAGATAGAGAGAAGACCTAGACTGAATTACATGTGAAAGTAGTAGGTTTAGTATTTTTGGTGTCATAAGTGCAATTTGAAGTCCTATTAAAATTTCCATCTATCGACAATAGGGATGGTAGTGGGTCAGGTTCGGGGCGGGAGCTTTGCCTTGTTTGTTGCTCTTTTTTTTTTTTTTAACTTTTTCAATTTTTCGAGTTATGCTATTATTAAATAATAAAATACAAATTCAAAATTTCGAGTTATACTATTATTTAAAGTTTAATCATTAACCCAAAATCTAAAGATCGTTCCATATATTTTAATTTTTTTTTTCTAGTTTTTTCGACCAAGATTTTATAAAAATTTTAATTGACAATTGTATAATATAATTGTTGAATTATAAACATATTCTAAAATTGTAAATACATTTAACAATATTTTAAAACTAATCATTCATCAAAATTTTATTTTAATTTTTTTCCTTCTTCACGGGACGGGTTTTTTTGTCATCTCAACAAACTCCATTTTTAGTGAAATCCAAAGTTTCAGCGTTACAACTAAAAGTAGCAGTCTTCAGCTTTTTTGGTGTCATTTGTGCAAGTCAAAGTTGTATCGAAATTTCACCTGGGATACAAATAAAAGTAGGATGGTTCAAATTTGAATTGTGAGAAAATTCACTTGTGAGAAAAAAAAAATTTAAATTTTGAATTGTGGATGATAACTTGTGACACGCGAAAATGTGTTCGACTTATAGTAACGCAAGTATACGGTTCGTTTTAAGTAATAAAGTGAATTTTTAAGTCCAAGTATTGTTCCCATAGAGATTTAATAATTTGACTGTATTTAATTCGATCATAATCGAAACAAAATACGTGTTTGAGTTTTCGTAACTAAATTACAACTAAACTAAATAAGTTACTTATGCAAAATTGAATGAATTACCTAAATGAATGCAAATTTAACTACGTGATTTGATATAACTAAATGCAAGTTGAGATAATAAGCAAATAAAAGGTGTACTAGGTTTGCGAATCTCTATGCAATGATATATTTCACCCTTAGTTTTACAAATTGACAACACGTTTGAATTATGACGAATCAATGTTTTTATTTTATTCAAGACTCTCTTTCAATTAAATTTGAACCTATTTTCATATACGACACTGACTATATTTCTATAACGGGAGTAAATATACAAAAATGCATGGAGTTTTATGAACACTTAGAGATTCACGTAAAGTATAGCGGTATATCTCCATCCCTTATCGGACCCTACGATGATTTATACCTTATCTAATCTATTTTTCCTCTTTCGAATGGATAAAAATAAATAACCACAAATCATACAATCACATGCATAATAATTATAGACTCAAATTAATGTATATAAATCAATCATCAATCCAAAAATGCGTTTTAACGTCAAATATATAAAATTATGAATTAAAATATCAAATCACATGGTTCATCATTCACCTAGCACTATAAAATCTAGCCTAACATGATAGAACTAAGAAAATTAAGAAAAGAAATAAAGCAAATAAGAGAAGACTGATCTATCAAATCTTGAAGTGAAATCTTGAATCTTGAAGTAATCTCCTCGTTCTTCGCCTTCTTCTTGCTCTTCAATATATCTCAAGTAGTAGAATAATGCGTAACCTTTGTTTCTGGTCGTCCTTAGGGTTATAAAAGAGTCCTAAATGTGTTTTCATAGGTAGTTGATTCAAATAAGAAAACTAGAAAATTCGTGTCAGATTTGTACCAAGCTAACGCTTGATTTGTAAAATCCACCTCATGGATTCTCTGAATGGTTCTGAGCGATCGCTTGGAATTTGTTCTAAGCAACTGCTTCGAACAACTTTTTTCTCCGTTGGACAATTTTCAGTATTTTGATCATAACTTTCTCTACCGATATCGGATTGAAGTGATTTAACGTGTATTAGAAAGATAACTAAACGATCTACAATTTTGATTCAGACATCATCTTTGAATTCGATCTTTTAACATGTCAAAAATGGGTTTCAATATGAGACTAAAAATCGATGCATAACTTTTCGATTAGAAATTGACGCGTGACCATACTTTGACGATATTTCATCCCTTTGACATCTTCTTTCAACCAATTGACTCCTAGTACTCTCAAATCTTCATCGTTTGATTCGACACAACTTTTGAATATATGCACGTTAGTCCTTGAACTTTCATTTTCTTCCGTTTTGATCTTTTTTCCCTCGTTTTCACATATTTTTCGTTCCATCCATCAATATAGTCCTACAAACACAAATTGCACCGAATTAAGCCATTTTTCAACATATACATCCACAATTGTCCATGTTTTGTGGTCTAAATAAGTGTGTAAAACGCACTTATCAACTGGCAATTACATTTTTCTTTAATTTGAATCGTGAGAAAATTTTAGGGTGGTTTTATTTTCCAGTAGATTCTTTTCAAACCTAAATTTGGAATCATTGAATTTATCTCTTAAATCTAGTAAAAATGAGAAGAGGGGTTCTTCTTCTGGATATATATGAAAGAATTAGGCTATTTGTACAAAGTATGTTTACAAAATTGGTTGACAAAACAAGTGTTGGCAAAACCTAGGCAATTGATTTTCAATGATTTAAAAATCTATTTTCAAAATGATTGATTTAAATATTACTTTGTCAACCAATTTTGTACATGTAGTATAACTCTATATGAAAAGGCCCCATATTTATATGGAAAAAGTCGTAAGTACCATATTTTAAGATTATTTTCAGAAATATCAAAGTTAAAGTATAGTTGATTTTCCTCTCATCGTATTCTTTCCCTAAAAATTTGTTTGCAGTTAGTCTCCCCCATTTTTAATGTATGGCTCCGTAAATTCATAATTTTCTCCACGTATTTTTTAGTTAGAATTACAATTTTAAGTGTCACAGTAAGTCTTAACTACTACTGCGTGTCAGAGTTGGAAGGCGTTTGGAAATCTTGAAAGTATGCTTATATCTTTTAATAATCTTTGACTATTATTCCGTGGATGTGTATATATGTTGTTCTTTGTAAAAGATATAAAATTCATATTGAAAGTTATATGTAACCATCAATTTCTAAGCATACATGATCAGTAATTTTATACAATTAAATAATTGTACCATTTATATTGTTCCCAAAACTGTCAAATGTGACGTGTGACGTGAAATTGTGACATTTGTATTAATAAGATTGTATTCGCGTGACATGTGAAATTGTAATTTTAGTGTGTGACGTAAAAAAGAAACACAACAATTGTAGCATCTGTAATGTATGCATGCAGTCTGTATGGCCTCTCACTTTGACAGTGAAGAATGAAAAAAGCAAGTATTTATGTCTAAATAACCATTGAAGCTTTAAGAATTCCATTTTATATAATTTGAATTTCAAAAAATAATAATCAAATATACATTGCCACAACAAAATTGGGGACCAAAAAATAAAAAAAATATATATATATATATATATATATATATATATATGAAATACCTAATTTTTTATTGCAAACTTAAAAGTAGGTCTGGGAAAAAAAAATCGAAAAATCGATCAAACCAATCAAATCGAGTCGATTCAGGTCGGTTTGACAGAGGCAATTGGTTTGATTTGGTTTTCTTTTAAACAAAATCATGGTGGGTTGATTCGATTATGGTTTGAAGCCTCAAATCGCTGATTAACCGAACCAACCCAACTCATTTACATGTTTACTTTTTTTTTTTTTTTAAGAAAAATAAAAATCAAATGATAAGTCATAATCCCATAACTATATTTTGATTCCCTTCAATCTATAATGTTTTTAGTAAGTAATAGCACTGAAAATTTCATTTCACAAAAACTCATTATATTCTACTTATCCTTTTTTCCTTACTCAAATAGACGTGCTACACAATGCATAAATAAAAACAAATTTCCTAAAATTTTCGTTGATTTGTCTTTATTAACCTGATTTTATTTGTTAGTCAATAATTCTTGTAATATAAAGTTATTTAGTTATTTTAGTTCTTATAATTTAAGTAGACCCAAACCTTGGACAATTTTTTTTTAAAAAAAAAATTGGACTAACCAAACCAAACCGATTTGGTTTAGTTCGGATTAGTTTAAGAATTAGAGTGAGTTGCTTTGGGTTGAAATTCATCAAAATTGATTAATTAGATTTTGATTTCGAGTTGGAGTCAAAATCGATCCAAATCAAACTACGCCCAAGCCTACTTAAAAGCATAGGTTCCTCTAATTTCCCTTTTTAAATTTTGTGTGTATGTGTGTGTGAGAGAGAGGGAGAGGGAGAGGGAGAGAGAGATTTTGAATGTTGAGTTGACGCCTTCAAGGCTTTGCTATGGTAACAGAGGCCCTGACCGAACCCCCCAAATAGAGGGTCTATTTGGGGGGTTCGATCAGGACTTCTATCAAGGCCTCTGACCATTTAACAAAATTCTTTACTGAAAAGTCACAAAATATTTTAAATTGATTTTAAATTATTAATATTCTCACCCGTCCAGTGAGTCTGAAGCACCAAGCAATACAATAGTCTTCACAACCTAGATTTATATACATGTTTTAGCCGACTGAAAAAGCACAAAAATATTTCATTGTCAGCTCGGCCAAGTGGTCAAAAGAGGGCTTGTGTAGTTATCAATCACTGAAGTCTTGATCATATCGCAAAAAATTACAAGACTAACATTAATAATTTCATCACTTACTAACAAGATAATTCCATACAAATTAAACCACAGAATTCGGAACCACGAAGGCTCAACTGGCCCATATCATCTTGTGCTTCGGATTCCCCTGTTTTCACCGCACATCTCCATCCCGCAAATTTGTCTTTCATTGGTTTGCCAACTGGGATCTCATTTCACGTCTTAAGATTCAATTTTTTTTCTTCGTGTTCCGGTTTACAGAGGATGGCAAGGCACATAGCCGAGTGTTTCCTTCAAGTTGGTAACCACATCACTGCACTTGATTAGAAGATTAAGCATCTGTTGTGCAATATCATTGTTTGTTGTTGGGATGATGGGTATATGTGGAGCATTAAACGATGCAGATACTTGCTCAGAAAATATCATATTACTCCGCAAATTTTCAAACTGATTAGAAGTCAAAGGATTGGCATTGGCAGAATGAGAAATAACGTTCGCAAAATTCTTACTACTAAGATCAACTGAATGTGAAGCAGCAGCAACATCGGGAAAAGTAGGAATGAAATTGGTGTTCTCAGTCACACTCAATTGCATCTCGTTCCCACCGAATACGAACTTGACGCGCGTGCTTCTACCATTGCCCCCTTCATCGCCAGAGGACTTCTTCAGACAAGACTTGAGCTGGGAAGGCGGTTGCTGATTCAGTGGCAAAGAAAGTTTAGAGGCTACCCTCCGTTCAGCTACATAATCTTTGGGTAGTTGGGAGGCCCCAGTTGATGAGTCGTCCTTCAGAACCTTGGCCTGTTCTGATTCTTGACCCTCAACTTCCATTTCCCGGATATAGCATCTCACGTTTGTATTCCCAAATAAATTGTTACTTCCTGAAGCAAACTTCAAGGCAGCTTGAGCATGAACCTTGGAATGGTAGACAAGACGGCATGTATATGACTTCCAGAAAACTCGAGTACCAGAGTGATCCAATGGACCAAAACGAGCAAACTTTGCTTTTAGTTCTGCAATTGAAGGAAGTGCTCCTCCTTGTGAAAACTTCATAACAATCATTGTACGACTGGCAGCTCTTGTTGGCTGCTGCTCTATCCTCTTGCTAGATTCCAATTTAATTGCTTTTTTTGATGTTAGTGATACAATTTTCGCACCTGTTTCTTTTACATCCCCCCGTTGAATGTCTATAGCCTTCTGGGCAGCCTTTTTCTCTGCTGCCAATGATTTCATTTCGTCAAATCTCTTGTTTTTCTTTGAAGCAATTTCTTCAAGACGATCAGATGGACCACGTTTCTTCCCAACTTTACCTGGATCATCATGCCTGACTGGAGGTTTAACAGGCTTCACAGTTGAAATCTCTTTGATATTCTCTGCAGCAGGTAATTTACTAGCACGAGCTTCATTTAAATCGTTCTCTGCTGGAGCTGAGTCAGCTGACAAGGCCAAGCTCTTCTGATAGACGATAGATCGGAATTTTGATAAAACCTGCTTTATAATAGCTGGACTCCTCCTTTCTATGCCATGGAAGGGGTTGAGTGCAAGAGCTTGCAAATCTTTCAGTAGAACTGCAAGTTCAAACTCTGCATCCCCTATCCCAACAGCCTGCCATGTTTCCATCGAAGGAAGCTGAGACTTTTCACCCAGAGAATCTTGAGCAGATGTTCCAGAAGCTCTCACGAGTGCTGCTCCGCTGTCATCGACAACTCCAGGTCTCTGCACATGGTTAAACCTAATGCCCATTTCATTCTTTCTCTTCTTCTTCCTCTCTGTCAGAACTGTATTCTCAGCGCTTATTTCCCCAGCAGGACGCTTGTGCACCTTTCCTTTCTTAGCTCCATTGTCCAAAAGCTTCTTGGGACCTACACCATAAGTCCACTTAGTAAACACTAAACAGAGAAAGATGTGTACAGCAAAAATAAAGAGAGAAGAGATGCGCACCACTGCAAACGTCATTAAGTTTCTTTTCGTTTACATCTTCAGCAGAAACCTGATGACTTGTAGGTAGGTCAAGGCCTTCAGAAACTCCGGGCTCGGGAGTCTGATGCACATGCTCAGATATGCCAGAATGAACTTTCCCAGAAACATGCAACCCATCTTCCGAAAGAGGCTGACTAGAGGAGCCTACTTGCATCAAGCTTGCTTTTTTAGCCTTAAACTCATTTGGTGTGTCTCGGCGTTTAAATAGATACCTTTCTTTCTCAATTTGGTCCTTTATTCTAGTAGGTTTTGCAGAGCTTTTCTCCTTACCAAGAGCTTCTGCAATGACGAGTCGGCCACTCAAAGGATCTGCAAGATGACACATAATTACAAAAATGATAAGAGAAAAACCGTATATATATGAGTTCATAGATAAAGACAGTTTACTGGTATAGCTGGCATGCTCATCTCTACTCAAGAAACACATAAAGTCGGTGAACAAAAAACACAAAAGATTAATATAACAATATTGATTATGCTATATAGGTTACTTGCAAAATGCAGCTGGATCTCTATGATTATCCAAACAAAAGCATAAAATTAAGATTGACAACTGACGCAAAACAGCCTGAGAGAAAGTGGCAGCAACCAAAAAGAGTTGCAAGAGCCAGGGGAGGAGTAGATGAAGCACATTTTAAAGAAAAATAAAAAAGATACCAAGTAAAATTTCTATGGCAAGCCATACGTGCAAGTAAATAGTTAAATAATAAAAGGAGATAAAGCTTTCCATCAAAATCCCCCTCACAACATTTGAAGCAAGACCAACGGACAATTAATAGTCCCTTGAGTACACCAACAATTTTCCATCTATTTCTTCTAGATGATATATGAGAAGAGATAAGTCAAAATATGAAGACAAAACTCATCCAACAACTATGAAAAAATAGTTTTGACCTATTACTTTTACAAATAATCATATTAGCCTAGTGTATCCCCCCGCCCCCAACGTACACAAGGTCAATGGATCAAAGGTGTGAAAGATTAAGAACAATCTTAATTATGTCATATTGAAGACTCCACAAAATTAAATTTAGATGTATCTCAATGATTGTCTGTGCAATAACATTATATTAAGATAACAACTAAAGCTAAACAAGAGGTGAACAAGTGGCAGTAAGCAATAACAGGTGCAAGATTTGGGGGAAGTGTTGATGAAGCATATCTTCATGAACAACTAAAACAATAACAAATGAAATTTTTATAGTATGCCACATGAGCAGGTAAATAGTTAAATACTCAAAAGAGAAATTTTCCCATCAAAAGGTGGTCCCCTCAACATTTATGGTAGACCAACCAAAGACAAAATTAATAGCTCCTAAAGTCCACCAACGATTTCCATACTGTTCCTTCCAGATGATACGCGAGAAGAGATAAGTCAAGAGAGAGTGACAAAACTTATTTGACAACTATGCATAAATGTCATTTCAACACCTTTTACGTAAATACATTTACAACATGCATGTTAGCCTACTGTGTTGTCCCACCCCCTGATTTATCAGAAGTCAAATTTTAGCTTCAACGTGATCAGAGGACTTCCTTGAAAGCAATCATTAGCTCGCAATTGTAGTTAGTCAAAAGACAACTTTTTGTTGTTATTAACTGTTTAGAATATCAATTAAATAAGATTATAAACAAATAACGTGAAGCGTTATTTTTCCAGTCAACAATAATGATTTTTAAAGCCTTATAAATTTAGATAGTTTTCAACTAAAATGAATTTCCCAGGACAAGTTTATAAGAGAAATAATAGTATTAACAGATGGATAAGTCCAGAAGAAAGTACTTACAATACTTTACCCATGTATCTATGATAACATTCCACAATTTATTTTATTCTCATAAATTCGTTTTTGAGACATCACGTAATTTCTTTTTATAGTATGGATTACTTTTCAGCTTAATATGGTGAAATCCAACTCCTAACAAGTGATTCAAAAACTGGTAGACCGTAGACAGGTCCTTTTCTACCAGACCAAGGAGTAAGGAGACAAATTGATTCTTCCTTGCTCGGTCAACAAAAATGCTGTTACCCGTTAACGTAAAAGGACTTTTAGAGTCAAAGCCCACACTAAATGAGCCCAAGCTGAATTAACCTCTGTCCCACCTGCTGGAAGGATTGATTCCCCCTAGGCTTATCCAGTTCCATGGTTCTCAAACGAATCACATTTGCAATAGAAATGAACTAGAGAAATACAAAAAAATATATATATTATCAAGTTTATGATATAATTAGCAACGGTCACGTTTTAATTTCTTTAAGAACGCAAATAAATATTCCATAGAAGCCTTGCATCACCAAATTGAACACCACAAAGCCAAATTCACCTGCTTTGCACCAGCTTAGCAAGATCAACCACACAATTATCTATTTCTTATTCAAATATCAATCATTGCTGTAGTCAGATAACAAAGAAGCAACTCTCACTGTATCAGTCTTGCCATGTTATAGACAGCCATCACAAAATGTCACTCCAAATGGTGGTGCTATCATAGAAATATATCAGTTAATAGACACAAAAAGGCATATTTAACTGGTCCCAATCATAAAAAAATTTAAACATAATGAAGGGAAAATTTTCTGCCGCTTGGTACCTCAAATATCAGTCCCAGATAACCTACTACTACGATGAAGCAAACCCAAATAAAATTAAAGGGAATTACTCAAACACATTAACCTTCCATGTTCTCGTAATTAAGTTGCAGTGGCAGGAAGATTAGCGGAGTGAAACATACAACAAATACACCATCAAATCTTCAAAAAAAAAAAAAAAAAGGGCTTAATAAACAATACCTTTAGATGAATCCAAAACAGGTGGCTTTGTAGGCCGAGCAGGGCGAACAAACTCAGTACCAAAGGCTTGTGCATACGTCTCATCATACTCCTCAAACAGGGCCTTCCTGAACCCTAAAACCGTGGCCTTGTTCTTGATAAAATCTAGCATCCAATACTCATCTGACAAGGGTTTCAAGGCTAGCTGTTGTACGAAAGTGAACATCTCCCTGGGAAGAAAACTATCTCGTGCTTTTTCAATCTGACTCGCGGGATAAACTGCGCCCGGTTCATAACCAGCTACATCTGCAATAAAGTATCCCTCAACACCGGTGGACCAAAGATTAAACTTGTTTCGACATCTACAGACCAGACCCAAACCCCTTCTTCGAGATACCTCATCCACAGCTTCCTCCACTGCCTTCGAAAATGACCGTGAAAGTGTTTGCCCAGATTTCTCCGCAAAATTCTTCTCAAATGGTATTAGTTCGGCTGGATCAAACCACCCATAGCTGCCATCCCCGAAAAATGCCACCAACACATGGCCCTCATGTTTGGTTCTCCTAACAGAAGGCGTAGCAAAGGCTTCATTGTATATAAAACCAGGCCACCACGGGTGGGATTTTACTTTGCCCCACACCATGTCACCAACTTGGTAGCCATTGCCAACTGCTTCACCTTTTCCCTTCGCCACAAACTCGTCAAATCCCGAGAGAAGCGAATCATAATCTGCTGCCGTACCAGTATGTATCTTATTCTTATCGTCCCAAGAATCAGTCGGAAAAGAAAAACTATCCTGATTTTCCGAAACTCTATACGCATCAACAGATTTATTTTCTTCATTTTTCACCTTGATAACTCGAGATTCAATCAAAACATCCTCACTGGCCTCAGAGAACATAGCTTGCTCTGATTTACCCGCACTTTCACCAGAAACCCTAGCTTCTTCCGAAGGGCCCCCTTGATTCAAGCCCACATCTCCTCCGCCTAAAGCGACACTGCTACCACTGGTGAAAACGACGTCGGGTTCATCTTTAACGGAGTCTTCGTTTTTTCCGTTCGACAAACCATTTTTGTTGCTGCTCATCATGGATATCATCTCATTCCAATTCAAGTCGAAACCCTAAATTTCGAAGAGCGATAAAGAAAAATAATTTCGATTCAGAGTGGATATAAAAAGAAATTTATGAAAATTCTAGGAAACTATGGAAATTCGTAACGGGAGAGAAAGGCAGAGTGGGAGGTAGGCGCGGGGGGTGCGGGGTTAGGTAACATAGAAATGGATAGATAGAGAGACTGGAAGTTGGCAAGGCTCGTACCCGCAGTGAGTGTATCCTTCCGGAGATTAGCCGGCCCCCATTTTTTGAAAGAATAAAGCTATTTGTACACAATCTCCTACACAATTCTCTACACCCCCCTCACATGGAGGGGGGCCCACACATAATAAAATATTTGTGGGCCCCCCTCCATGTGAGGGAGGTGTAGGAGATTGTGTAGGGGATTGTGTGTACATGTAGCATAGTCCTTTTTGAAAATAAAAATGGATGGAATCTTTTTTATTTTTTTTAATAGTAGTTAAAAAAAAAAATTTAATTTATGTGTAATATTATTTTATGAACAATGGTGATTGAAAATAAAAAATGTAATATAATTTAATTTAATGAAATTCAAACATATGAAAATTGATTATTTTAAGAATGTGATAAGAGGGAAATTTTATTTTAAGTGCACACTAAATTTATTCAAGAGCAATTCGTTATTTCAATTATAGAAATAAAAATAGGAAAATAATCTGTCCATAACTTATAATCACAAAGAGGAAATTATAGAAGACGTCCATGTGTTAATTTCCTAAACATAGAATAAACTGACATTTGAATATAAAAAACAACAATCCTGCTCTCCTGCACGTGAGAACAGGTTTGGCAAAGCTCACATTTTCACACGCTTTTGCGTGTGAAAATACTTGCGGCTGACAAACCCTTTATATATATATATATATATATTTTTTTTTTTTTTTTAATATTTTTACAACTTTACTTTTTTTTTTTTTTTTTTTTTTGTCTTTTGTCTTTTTATTATTTTAATTGTATGAAACTTGTTCTAGTGTTTGAATTTTGCCTTACTTTTTTTTTTTTTGAAATTTTTTTTTTGCAATCCCATCAAATACTATACTTAATTGTAAATTTTTTTTTTTTATTTATTTTGGTGTTTATTTTCATAGAAAACAAGCGAAACAAACCCTAAAAGTTAACGAATTTTTGTTAACTTTTGTAATGTATTATTTTTGTATTTTATTTTATAGTAATAATTTTTAATATACGTATACTACATTTAAATATCAATAATAATACCGCAAATTTCATATGATATTTGTACTAATATTGCAATACATTCAGACAAAATAAAATAGACATTGCATAAATTAGCTAAATTTTCTTCAAATTTAATTCAAGTTACGTCGAACGAGTACAACAATAAGTGGTTTAATGGTCGTCATCATCGTCAAACCCATTGAATACACCATAATCACTGCTAGCAATACCAATGTACCTATCTTCCTGAGTATCGTCCCAAGAGTACTATGGATGATACGGTTCGTCCACCAACTAACTCCTAAAGGTATTTCACATACAATAAATTTAAATATAAGCATAGTAGAAAATAAAACAAAATAATAGCAACGTTTAAGAGTTATCGATCAACTAACCTCGACTGTAATGTCGGACAAGTTCTTTTGTCATGTCCACTGCGACCACAAACACGACAATTTCTCTTCGACTGAGATATTGTTATTTCTTTGGATGACTTCAATCTCTTCCCGCACCCTTTCGTCCTAATCGGAGTAGGATCAACCACGAGTTGGGCACCTTCGCTGCTCTTGCTGATAACCTTATTCCCACTTCCCCTCCATTATCCAAAGCTTTTATTTGTATTTTCAAGTTCTGAAATCTATCCATTATTAACGTTGTACGAGCGTCAGTTAAAGCACCTTCGTCCACCAACTCTGCTGCTGTGTGTGCCAACATCCCATGTCGAGAAATCAATGATTGACCACCCATTGAGGTGGTCGTTGGTTCGAAGACTGGAGTTGCTTTTGCATTTTGCGTCCACCGACCTGCAATGTACTGATTTGGTAACAACATCACCTATTTCCTAAGCATAAATGCGAGTATGTGACGACATGGATATCCTTCAAAATCAAATGTTTTGCAGCTGCATGCTATGAAGTCAATGGCCCTGAAGTAGGTCAACTCACGTTGGCGATGATGTGTTTTTTGGGTATGAAAACGCGTTACTATATACATTTTGACACCATCGTATGCTGATTTCCTTGATAAAACGTAGTAGCTACTCTGAGCTAATTCCTCTTGGAACAACAGGAAAATTCTCTTTGTATAAATACGTGTCATTTGAGTTTCCATGGCAAATGTGGTTATCGTATGAGGCATCTCGTTCAAGTCAGTGTGGTTGGCAATCAATTCGCTATGTTGCTGGTGAGCCAAAGCACTGCTAAATTATGTGATAAAATCCATTAATGTATCCGTCTTATTGACATATCTTTTGAAGAAAGCATGGTTACTTTTTGACCGTTGACTGCTTGACATTCCAGCAGAGAATATATGTTTCACGTACGCAGGTACCCAATGACTTCGTATTTTATACATATTGGCGAGCCACTCATTATCACCAATATTAGTAGTTTCCATCACATCAGCCCAACGAGATTCGAACTCCTCTGTGGACTTCGACTGCTTAATGATACTCACCAGGGCGTGGTACATTTCCTTGTACAGCACGAGACTCATTTTCTCCGAGAACTTGTTTAAAATATGCCATAGACAGAACCTATGAATTGTGTTAGGAAAAACCTCACCAACTGCTCTAGCAATGGCAGCGTCTTGATCAGTAATAATCACCCCGAGGGCCCGTTGGGTGGGCATTGCTTCGACGAATTTCAAAAACAACCAAATAAATGAATCGATATTTTCATCACTCAATAAGCCACATCCGAAAACAGTAGTTTGCTGATGGTGATTTACTCTAACGAATGGTGCGAACACTGTCGAATACTTGTTTGTGTTATATGTTGGGTCGAAAACGACATCATCTCTAAAGTAAACATAAGAACTCATGGACTCTACATCAGTCCAGAAACAACGAGCGAACACACCATCATCGTCGGTCTCATAGGCGTAGTAGAAGCTAGGACTCCTTTTTTCCAACTCGAAATGCATAATCAAAGTTTCTGCATCACGTCCAATGGCTTCTCGTCGCCGATCTCGTTGATAGTTCCTGATATCTTGCTCATTACAGCCCAATGACGAAGGCCCACCAGCATCTACCTCCATAAGTCTGATCTGTTGACAACTAGGAATATTGGCTTGTGAAAATTGGTCAACAAGCGCTTTCTTGGTTGCAGATACATGTCGATGTGAGCGTAGAAGGTGCATTTTGCTTGGTATAGATAGTGCATGATTGTGCCCCTCGACAAAATGGCTTACAACCCACATAGAAGTTGTTTGATATTTTACAACTGTTAACTTTGCATCACATCCACAACGTGAGTTCCCACGCTTTCGTTCACCAGAACGGGCCACCAAATTTTTGAGTTTCATCTGGTAGAACTCATCCTTTTGACCCTGTTTAAAGCAAACATACGACTTCCAGACAAGCTCATTTTTCTGAGAATTCTTTCGGCTGCTACCAATACGTGTGCTAAAACCAGCTAATTTCGCATAATCATTGTAAAAATTATACATATCATCAAGAGTTTGAAATTCTTGCCCAAATAACGGAATCGCACCAACATTCACTTGTGGAATAAATACATTGTCATCCCCTTCCATTCCTAAAAAATAATATGAAAAATTATTTAGTTTGTGAAATAATTTAAACATTGAAATTTTTGAAACTTACTATAAATGTAATAAAAATTAAACAAAGTTACGAAATTAAACAAATTAAAAATGGTTACGAAAATAAACAAATGAAAACACATTTAAGAAAAAATAAAAGCAAAAAACTTACCAGAAAATTGTCTACAAAGATATAAACAAGTTTCACCAGAAAAATGTCTACAAAACTTTCACCAAAAAATTGTCTACAAAAATATAAACGAGTTTCACCCGTGTTTTATAGACTTTTTTTTATAGCAAAAAAAATAAAAAAATGATTTGTAGCTGACAAATTCATTTTCGCACGCAAGAAAAAATAAATAAAAGAAAGTAAAGTTGTAAAAAATATATATATATAAAAAGGGTTTATCAGGCTGACAAACCCATTTTCACACGCAAAAGCGTGTGAAAATGTGAGCTTTGTTAACAAAAATCCGTTAATTTTTGGGGTTCATTTGGCTTGTTTTCTATGAAAATAAACACTAAAATTGATAAAAAAAAAATTTACAATTGAGTATAGTATTTGATGGGATTGTCAAAAAAAATTTCAAAAAAAATTTTCAAAAAAAAAAAGTAAGGCAAAATTCGAACACTAGAACAAGTTCCATACAATTAAAACAACAAAAAGACAAAAGACAAAAAAAATGAAAGTAAAGTTGTAAAAAAAAAAAAAATATATATATATATATATATAAAAAATTGTGGCTGACAAACCCATTTTCACATGCAAAAGCGTGTGAAAATGTGAGCTTTGCCAAACCTGTTCTCCTGCGCGCCAAGCGCAAGAGAACATGACTGTAAAAAAAAAATGGTGCAAAATAATTGAATTTATTGGAAAAGTTTACGACATTACACTTTTGTATGAACATGGAACACCCCAGCTGCTAGCCCGAATAAGTCCTTCCCTGATTGCAATTGGAAATAATTTTGAAACGACAAAAAGTAATTTTTTTTTTCTTTTTAACAACTGAAGGCCTAATAAGCTTCAATAGAGGCACTATTGAGTTAAGCAAGCATTTAATTTGTGTTGAAATCACTCTTATAAAAGACGCGCTTAGGAGCGATGCATAGCTTGTTGTCTTAATTAGCGGTCAACGACAATCGTTGACCTTTAATGCGCATCTTAGTATTTTTTTAATTTTTTACAATTTACGTGTGATGTTACCAAAAATCGTCATGTGTTGATTTCCAAGTTCGGGGACTAAAGAAGCACACGAACAGAATCTTCGGTACCTGAAACAAAGGCAACGAAGTGTGACCTCGTCGCCCCTCCGGTGCTTAAGTTAGCGAGGGAAAAAATATAACCATAATGCTATAGATTATATGTAGAAGCGTACCTGAATAATAAATTGTGTTCATGTATTTATAGACTAGGTGGTACACTCCTAGTAGGGTTAGATTATCAAGTATCTTATCCTTTTAAGAGTTGTACGATGTGTTAAAATTCTAGTAGAATAAAACAAAAGAGATCTAGTAGTATACAACTTCATTGAAGTTGGATAAGTTTGTACACAGAAGTAGAGTCCTGCTAAACTATATCTTTCAAGATAAAGAATTGGACATAGATAAAAATTCGAGATGATGTGGAATCATCACGTGTGACAATATAGCCCGATGAAGATATCTTGGAAAAACTCCTAAGATGGCTGGAAACGACATCGGGCACTGTTGTTCGAGGTTGATAAAAAAATGATCATATCATTGGCCCCCGTGCATCCATGTTCGGGAATCGAGGATGTTATTTAGAATGCTCGAGGTTCGAAGATGAGATGCAGAATGCTCGGTTTGAGTATTGACTGCTTGAGGTCGAGTACAGGATGTGTTGATAGGCCCCCGAGCACATATATCTAGGAAAGAAATCAGTGGACTTATAAAATCGACCATTTTACATGATGATTTTTAGGATTAATTTTACTCGAATGTATGAAGCATTTGTAAGGTGTTTGTTCGGGGCAAGACTTAGAAGTGCTTGTACGTAGACAAAGCTTATGTGCTTGTGCAGGGCAAAACTTAGAAGTGCTTGTGCGGGACAAGGCTTAGAAGTGCTTGTGTGGGACAAGGCTTATGTGCTTGCGCGGGGCAAGACTTAGAAATGTTTGCGCAGTGCAAGACTTGGAAGTGTTTGTGCGGGACAAGACTTTTGTGTTTGCGCAAGACAAGACTTAGAAATGCTTATGCAGGGCAAGGCTTATGCAGGGCAAGGCTTAGAAATGCTTGTGCAGAACAAGGCTTATGTGTTTGTGCGAGACAAGGCTTAAAAGTGCTTGTGCGGGACAAGGCTTATATGCTTGCGTGAGGCAAGACTTATGTGCTTGTGCAGGGCAAGGCTTAGAAATGCTTACGCGGGGCAAGACTTAGAAATGCTAAAGTGATATTGATGATATAGCTGTATGCATGGGGCACGCCTTAGCTTCTGGTAATAATAATAATAAATCCACGAGCTAGGGCTTGACTTCAATAATGAGAAAAAATAACGAGCTAAGACTCGCCTTCGATAATAAGAAAACCATGAGCTAATGCTTGACAATAATAAGAAAACCACGAGTGAAGGCTTAGACTTCAGTGACATAAAAACCACGAGCTAAGACTCGCCTTCCATAATAAGAAAACCACGAGCTAAGACTTACCTTCCATAATGAGAAAAACACGAGCTAAGGCTCGCCTTCCATAATAAGAAAATCATGAGCTAGCCCCAAGGTGTGAGGACTTACGAGCCCATAGGCCCTTCAATTTTACCAATATTAGTGTGTATGAACCAAACATAATTGTAATTCATAACCAAATAACCATAGCATAAGCACGAGCGTCGATGACACCAAAGTATATGCTTTTTAAAGATTAAAACACAGATCATATAATGTATGTTGTTTGAGAGGTGTCTTTAAAGATCCATAACATTTCTTCTGCTATGTACATATGAGCTATTATTTTAATCTCAACTAATCATGATGGTTGCTCACATTAGTAGCAATGTAGAAGATATCGACAAATAGTGGTTTCATAATATTCTCAATGCTTAGCCTTTTTTTATTCATAAGTA